>OY751433.1:75000-405830 GCA_963565745.1 Phengaris arion
ACAACAATAACTGTAACTATATATAATACAACAACAATAACTATGTAACTAAATATAATAAAACATACTAAAACATACTGTAGCAAAAAACAATGCAAAAAATTGGCCCTGATACTGTTAGGGGGAACAATAAAAAAAAAAAAAAAAAAAAAAAAAAAAAAAACCTAACCCAGTTTCGCGCCGATTGCCGACCGAGCAACATCTTTTCCGCGTCGCTCCTCCTTTAAAAATCGAAAAAAGTGGGAAAAACAAGTCCGATTTCGACAAGTGAGGTACCGATAGACGCGTCTCGGCGCCGCCCATCCGGTAGTGATATTTTCCAGCCTTAAAACATCAAAAAAAGTGGAAAAAGTGAACAAAAACTGAAAGTGAAAAAAATTAAAAACTTAAAAAGACTATAACTCTACTCCCTTTTAACGGATTTTCGAAAAAATTAGTGGACATTGTGAAGGAAAGTGACCTTAAAGTGTGTGCAAAAAATTACAATTATAGACCAAGTGCAAGTGTCAATGACCTTTGATTTTAATTTTAAGCGTCACCACGAGGTCAGTGAAATAGTGCCCTGTGACAATTGGATTGCAGTGTTACGGAAGGCCAATTACTAGTACACCTCAAATCAAGAAAAAGAAAAATTTTTCGTCACAAGGGGGGTGAGTTATTACTATATAAAATTTACGTCTTCAACTAGCTGCCACACGAAGACCCTTCGAGACGCGTGGGATTTGAAGATCTGTAAATTAGCTCCTCGGCGGTGTCTAAGAGCCCCAACAAAACAAGTAAGTCACCCCTAAGAAAAATTTTTCACCAGAGAGGAAAAACCAATTTTTCACTAAATCCTACGTAGAGAGGCCTGGCAACACCGAAACCCCCTACAGCCAATACAGACGCAAAGCAGACAGCAAGACCCACAAAACGACACCTAGATCAGGACGCTGCGACTTTTAGAACCAGAGTTACACCATAAATAGTCAAAAACTGGGATAAAACGGGAACGCCGGGATAACCCAGGAAAGTAACCCCACGACAGGATAGCCAGCGCCAGTACTAAAAAAACGACACCTCGCACGACTTAATAGGAGCAGGGGATCACGAGATATCGAAGAAAATCTCCTGGCGGCCATTTTGTCGGCCATTTTGGCAAATTTTCTTTCACTCATAGCTCCGGAACTAGAAGGCGCCCAATAACGAGCGACACCTCGTTTGAAAGGTACGGTGAAGGAGCAGCCGACTGCCGCGAAATCCGCGGGAAAAAAAGGGGAACTGTAACCCCCCCAAACTCCCCCTCCTAAAAGTGCGCAAGGTAACACTTTCCAGGACCAAAGGAAACCGCGATCCGCGGCAACCATAATTGACGGAGTTACAGGCGAAATAAAATCAACTTGACGTTTCGGCCGCCATTTTGTAAAAATTGGAACGCGGATAGCTCGGAAACCGTAAGTCGTAGAAAGGCGCGGTTTTCGGCAAACACCAGCTGAGACACCCCGCCACAAGGCCCGACTGGCAAATTATAGAATATCTTCAAAACAGACAAAAAAATTTTTCAAAATTTTCAAGTGCAACAAAGACCAGAAACAGACAGAGGGGAAAAAACCAAAACGAAAGAACCCAAGAACCGCATACCTGCGATTAGCCGTTGCCGAGATATAGGACGCCAAAGTTTGACACTGACAGCTGTCGAACTGTCAAAAGTCCGACAAAAACACCAATAACTCGGCTCCCCGGTGGCGTAGAAGACCGCGGTTTCTTTCTAGGTGCAGAACATCAAAATATCTACCCCCCCCCCAAATTTGGAAGAGATCGAAGACACAAGAAGTTTGACAGCTCAAAATTAAAAATCACCGAGAGCATTAAATAGAGAATTAAAAATCAAGAAAAACGAGCCCAAACACCACCCAAATACCTGAAGGGGTTTGGGAGCAATAAATAAAAGAAATTTCTGGCGGCCATATTGGAAGCCATCTTGGAAAAATTCAACAGGTGATATCTCGGCTCCCATAAGTCGTAGAGACACGCGGTTTCCACTGTTGAAGAGAGCGCTTCAAGGACCACAGTACCCAGACTAAAGACAAACTCGAACAGCGCCGCCATATTGGCATCCATCTTGTTTTCACAAAAACACAAATATCTCGGCAACCAGACATCGTAAAGAGACAAAACAAACGGCATCTGAAAGAGAGACACGAGGGCTATAAGTAGAAGAAAGAACCATCCCACAGGAACCTGAAAAAAAAAAAAATAAAAAAAAAAATAAAAAAATAAAAAAAAAATATATATATATATATATATATATATAATAAAAATAATAATACTTACCTTTCTAAATCCGCAACAACAGGAACCTGAAACAACAGACCAAGGACAGACAGACAGACGCTCCACCACCACCTGAAAGGAAAAAATACAAAAGCCCAATAAACATCACCGCACAGGTAACCAAGGACCGAAGACCACCTGAAAGAAAAAGAACAAAACCTAAACTTTAGAACACCCTAACAACAAAGATGTCGAAACTTTACAAAAAACAAAGGAGCCCTACCGGTTCGACAAAAACAAAAAGGAGTCTCAGGGATAGACTACTGGAGGGACAGATTCGCCAAGCATCCATCTGCGAGTCCGAGACCTCGGAGGAATTCCTGAGCCCAACAACCAACCTAATGGACCTAGACCCCCTAATGACGGAAAATGAACTACCAAGGAGCATAGCCGACTCCGACGAGGGATCCTCAGCGGCCTCCAACATAACCAATAATAGCAGACTGAGCATCCTCCCAGCACGCAGCAAGCGTGGCGTAGGAGTAGCTATGGACGAGGCTACGAAATTGGCGAACGACATGCTCCAAAAGGCGAAATCTGCATTGGAGGAGGCCGGCAATATGAAGAGAGAATGCAAGGCCACTACTCTCGAATGTATCCAGACTCTGTATGAAACAGTACTGGCCCTCTCGGACTCACGATCCAGACATAAATTTAATCTCGAGAAAGAGAGAAGCCGTAACGCCATCGAACTGGTAAGAGTAGAAAGAGCACACACACAGGAAATGAAGACCTTAAAAGTAACTCTCACAGAAGAAATAAACAAAACAAGAACGGAAGTACAAGAAACATCAAAGGAAATAGAGAACATCAGGAAATGGCTCCACTTTGAGACACAACGTCCGTTCAGAGAGGTGGAAGAGGCAGGAGAAATCCTAAAAAGAATAGAAATAGAACTAAAAGAAACTAAAGAACCAGACACGAATGAAAAAGGACGATGGGATACTCTCCAAACAGAAATAAAAAAATTAAATACTAACACTAACGCCATCTCGAACCAATTAGACTCCCTGCGCCGACACCTAACAGACATAAGTAATAAATACGATAATCTACCCCTGCTACATCTAGGGAAGGAGTTTACGGAGTCACTGAAAAATAATGAAGAAGAAAGAGAAGAACGACACGAACAGCTGAACAACCTAGAAACCCATAAAATCATGGAGGAACTGGCACAAATAAAAGAAATCCTACTAAAAAATAAAGATGATACTCACCAGGGAAAGATGCACAATGAAGACGCAGCAACAGACCTGAAAGAAGAATTAATAAAAATTAACAGGAACATCTGTGAAATAAAAGAACCGTACAACACAATATCATTAAACATAAAGGAAATTAAAAATGAACTCAAAGATGGAATCGACACGACAGCAGACCTAATAGCTCCAGTAAGAATAGCAGTTGAAGACCTAAAACAAAAATGGAACATCGCAACCCCTAACGAAATAACCAGGCTAACACAAAGTACGCCGGAAACCTGCAGACCTGAAACGATAAAAGAAAGGCAAAAGACAACCTACGCAGAGATAACAAAATTCCGCAACCTAACACCAAGCTACAACGTAATAATATCATCCGAAGAACCTCTGCACACAAGCGACGACGTAATAAGGGAAATAAAAAACACCGTGAACGTAGTTGAGATGGGACTGGGGATAAGCAGGATGAGGAAAGCGAAGGGTCAAAAGGTAGTAATGGGCTGCGACACAGAAAGAGACTTACAACACCTAAAAACAACAATAAACGATAAAAACAAAAGTCTAAAAATTACTCCCCTTGAAAACCGAAACCCCCTAATAAAACTCCCCGGTGTTCTAAACGACCTAACAAATGCCCAGATACCCCTAGCCATAATAAAACAAAATACAGATAAAATGCAGGACATAACGACAGAAGACATGAAACTAGTAAGAAGGACCAGAGGAAGAACAAGAGAACTCACAAACGTCATCCTAGAAGTTACTCCCCAGGTATGGAACAGGATGGTCGATACAAAACTACACATCGGGTATCAAATAATAACAGCACGGGACCAATCGCCAATACTCCAGTGCTACCGCTGCCTAGGTTACGGACATACAGCAAAAATATGCACCGGAGAGATAACATGCGGGTACTGTGCAGATAATCACGATACAAGAGACTGCCCAAACAAAAACAGAGCACCCAAGTGTATCCACTGCCCCGAAGGAGACCATCCAGCATACTCGGCCGAGTGCCCGCAGTGGCAGAGATGGGACAAAATAGCCAGGTCCCGAATCAGCTATTGCTAAAGTCCTCACAAACGCAGATAAAACAGCCAAAATAGCACAAATAAATCTAGGACGAGGACAAATGGCTACAACAGAAGCAATCCAGGCCGCAACATCGGGGGGCGTCACAGTAATATTGATGCAAGAACCATACGTAGGATCAACGGGAGTCCTGACATGCGGATACAGGACAGTACAGAAAACTGCAAACAGGAGCAAACCAGTAAAATCCGCTCTGGTAATACTAGACCCGAACGTCAAATTAATAACAAAAGACAAATGGATAACGGAAAATATAGCCGGTGCAGTCATAACCCTGAACGGTGACCTGGAAATTGGTGTTTTATCTTTATACTGGGAAGACTTCATAGATATAGGTGAACAAATTAACGAGCTAGACAATATAATAGAAGATATGGCCATTAAAATGCTAATAGTGGGTGGTGATGTTAACTCAAAAAGTCAATGGTGGGGAGAAGACATAGACGATAAAAGAGGTGAAACACTTTCTGAATATATAGCCAGCAAGAACCTAGAGCTACTAAACACTGGAACTACCCCGACCTTCTACACGATAAGAAGGAACATCCCATACACCAGCATAGTAGACATCACCCTCTGCTCCACAGAAGTAATGAACCTCATATCCGAGTGGAAAGTCAACCCAGACATGGTAACCACCTCTGACCACAGAGCGATTACATTTGTAATCCGCAAAAGAAGAAACACTGATAAGACAAACATAAATCCAACAACAACCAGGAAATTCAACACCCACAAAGCTAATTGGACAAAATTCAGAGAGATCATAGAAACAGAACTGAGAGACAATAACATTACAGAACAGGAACTGAGCAAAGTAAAAGACAAACAAAACCTAAACGATATCACTGACAAATACACAAACATAATACTAAAGGCAAGCGAAGAATCAATCCCAAAAATAAAAAGAAAAGAGACCAAACAAATAAAATGGTGGACAGAAGAACTAAAAGAAAAGAAAAAAGAAGTAAATAGATTGAGAAGGAAGATCAGAAAAGCAAACCCTAATAGAAAGGAAAACGTGATTAACAACTATCTTGACGCATTAAAACAATACAAAGAAATGATACAAACAACAAAAACCGATAGCTGGAAAAAATTCTGTACAACCCAAGAACGGGAATCCATGTGGGACAAAATCTATAGAGTTCTAAGACAAACAAAGACAAGACAAGACGACCAACTACTGAAAATAAATGACCAAGACTGCAACCCTAAAGAATCGGCCGAACTACTAGCAATGACTTTTTACCCAGCAGATAATACAAATCACGACTCAGACGAACACAGACAGACTAGACTGGAGGCTGAAACATACACAAAAGACATAGACCTGACAAATCAAACTGACTTTGACAACATCACACACACCGAAATAGAAACAACAATCAACACAATGAACCCGAAAAAGGCACCGGGAGAGGACGGCATAACATCAGACATATGGGAGAAGGCGTACAGAGCCAACGCAGCTGCAATGAAAGCACTGTTCAACGCATGCCTAAGGAACGGGTGTTTCCCTAGGAGATGGAAGAGAGCAACCATTATAACACTCAGGAAACCGGACAAAGAGACATACACAACTCCCAAGTCCTACCGTCCTATCGGCCTGCTCCCGATACTGGGAAAGATCTTTGAAAAGATACTTTGTAGAAGACTTCTCTGGAGCCTAGGAAGGGAAAAGAAACTAAGCCCAAGACAGTACGGCTTTATGCCCCAGCGCAGCACAGAAGACGCCCTCTATGATGCCATCGAACTAGTAAGACAAGCAGTCCGAGACAAACAAATAGTAGTGTTGGTGTCACTGGACATAGAGGGAGCGTTCGATAACGCATGGTGGCCGAAAATAAAGCAACAGCTATGGAAAAAAGAAATCAACAAACACCTCTTGGCAACATTCTACGACTACCTTTCTGAAAGGAAGATTAAATTGACGTATGCCGGCCACACTACAGAGAAGGAAGCTGAAAAAGGATGTATCCAAGGCTCAGTGGGTGGGCCACTAATGTGGAATCTAATAATAGACACACTCCTTGAAAAGGCCGACAACCTCGAGGCCCATATACAAGCGTTTGCGGATGATCTCCTAATAATCGCAAGAGGGAAAACCAGCGGAGATACAGAAAGAACCGCAAACGCAGCACTTAAGGAAGTGGAAATGTGGGGCAATGAAAACAGACTCCGGTTTGCGGCTCACAAGACACAAACTATAATCATAACAAAAAAGCTAAAATATGAAAAACCCAAACTGGAGTTCTGCAACACAGAGCTCGAATACAGCAAAAGTTTAAAATTACTCGGAGTGACAATTGACAGTGCCCTTACGTTCAACGACCATGTGGAAGACATCAGCAAAAAAGCTATCAAGATCTACAGGAGCCTGTCAACAGCTGCAAGAGCTACATGGGGATTGAGTGCAGAAATAACAAAGATAATGTACAGCGCGGTCGTCGAACCCACAATACTGTACGCAGCTAGCGTGTGGGAGCCGGCATTGGAGAGAAAATACATCCGCAAAAAAATTGACAGAATAAACAGGTTGTTCACAATCAAAATAAGTAAGGCGCATAAAACAACATCCCTCACAGCCAGCACTATCCTCAGTGGCACTCTACCGCTCCACCTGCGCATAAGAGAAAACGCCGCGCTGTACAAAATCAAACGAGGAGGACCAATGGAGATATATCCTGACAGACAAATAGAGAGACGAGCACACCCCTTTGACTTACCCCACCCAGCAAAGAGAAGCACCATCCAGTTCCAACTAATAACGGAAGAAGCAGAGGAAGAAGCGATACCAACAGACGCTCCTAAGATATACACTGATGGCAGTAAACTGGAGGGAAGCGTAGGGGCCGCGGTAAGCTGGTGGGAAGAGAAAAGAGAAACAAGAACAAGCAAGATGAAACTGGCAGGATACTGCTCCGTGTACCAGGCGGAGCTGGTAGCGATATGGCGAGCAATACAAATGATAACAAAAACAGCAGACAAACGAGCAAGCATAATGTCCGACTCCAGATCAGCCCTCCAGGCAATTGCCGACCCAGAAAACCTAAATCCCGTGGTCATAGAGATAAAAAACAACATTATAGAGGAAAAAGCAAAGATCAATTGGTATTGGATCAAAGCCCACATAGGACTGGAGGGCAACGAACGAGCGGACACGCTGGCAAAAGAAGCCACTAAGGCAAAGACAGTCCCGGCCTATAATGCAGTACCTCTAAGCGCAGCAAGATACCAAATTAGAAAGAACTCTATCCAGAAGTACCAAGAAGAATTTCAAAAGACACAAAAAGAAGAAAACAAAACAATAGCATACTACTTCAGCGACGTACGAAACGCTCACAAGGTCATAAAGACACTAAAAAAGGACAACATACTGGCACAGCTCATCACAGGACACGGAGGGTTCGGCGAATACTTAGAAAGATTCAAAATCAAACGGAACTGTAAAACCTGCGACTGCGACGGAGTGACAGACCAAACAGCAATCCATTGCATATGCGACTGTGTAAAATTCCAGAAACTCAGGATGGAAGCGGAGCACAGGATAAACAAAAACGTAAACAGGGACAAACTAGAAGAAATAATGAGGAACAACAAGGACAGGGAAATATTTATAGAAATGGCAAGAAGGATAATACAACTAGTCAACAAACATAATAAAGACTAAAGAAGACTAAGAAAATCAAACGGCGCGAAACTGAGAGAGAGAAAAAAAAAAAAAAAAAAAAAAAAAAATGTTTACTTTATTTCCCCAGTGTAATTGAAAGTTATAAGGTTGTTGGAAAATAAAAACCAACAGCTATTAAAAAAAAAAAAAAAAAAAAAAAAAAAAAAAAAAAAAAAACCTAACCTAACCTAACCTAACCTAACCTAACCTAACCTAACCTAACCTAACCTAACGGCGGAAATGTTCGGTGAAGGTCCACCTGGAGTCCAAGACCAGACCCAGGTACTTCATTTCCGACCCGATTGGCACATTTACTTCTCCGATGAGGAGGGATGCTTCCGCGGGGCGGCGTTTTCGGGGTCCATAGAGAAACATGGCCTCCGTTTTCTCCAGCGCAACTCGCACCCCCTGTCCCTCAATACGCGTGACCACCTGGGACGCGCCAACTCTTGCCAGACGAATGGCCTCCTCAAATGTTTCTCCGCGGGCTAAGAGCAAAGTGTCATCTGCATAGCAAATGAGACGCAGCCCGCGGAGAAGAGCCGCACGCAGGACGCGGTCGAATCCGATGTTCCACAAGAGTGGGCCAAGAACAGACCCCTGTGGAACACCGCACTGAGTCACGATCCGAATGACGACACCATTACGCCCGACACAGACAATTTCCCTACTCCTTAGGTATCCGCTTATGATTTGGCGAAGATACCATGGCACCTCATGATGACAGAGGCCCTCTTCGATGGCCCGGAAGGGCAAGGTATTAAACGCGTTGGCGATGTCAAATGATACCGCCAACACCACTCCACCGCGTACCGTTTGCTCTTCCGCGAACCGCTTGACTTCGAGGATCGCATCTATGGTCGAGCGTTGCGCGCGGAAGCCAAATTGCGCCTCGGAAAGATTAGGCCCGTCCCGCTCGAGTTGTTTAATGACCCTAGATGCGATTACTCGTTCCAGCAGCTTCCCGGCTTCGTCCAGCAAGACGATTGGTCTATAGGCCGAAGGTGAATCGACTGAGCGGCCGTCCTTCTTTAACAACACCAGTTTACCTTCCTTCCAACACTGAGGGAATTCAGCCTGAGCGAGGCATGCGCTAAACAGGTCCCGCATCCTGTGTTTGAGCGGCCCCATAGACTTGACCCAAACTCGTCCGGGTATTCCGTCCGGGCCCGGAGCAGTCTTGCGCCCGCTCAGCCTGAATATGGCAGCGTCAAACTCGCTCTCCGAAACTGGTGGCACCTCTTCGACTACTTCCGGTTCGGTGCTGTGCGGCTCCGAGTCAGTTGCAGTCGGGAATAGCGTCGATACGATAATGGGCAGCTGCTCCGAGGGCAGCGTCTCCACGACTGGCGGACCGCGGTTGAACTTTTTCCGCACCATTCTATACGGACGCCCCCATGGGTCCCGGTCCAACTCCGCCAACATTTCTTCGCGGGCACCGTCCTTGGCCATTTGTATGGCCAGGCTTAACGCACTCTTGGCCGCGCAATACTCTTCCCTGAGCCGCGCTATGAGTGGCTCATCCGGTGGCCTTCTCCTGCGCTGCCTTTGATATGGCCGGCGCGCCCTCACACACTGGTGTCGGAGCTCCGCTATTACATCCGACCACCAGTACACGTGCCTATTTGGAGGGCGGCGCTTCATTCGGGGCATGGCCGCATCACAAATTCGTGTGAGCGCTCTGCGGAACCAAAGCGCCTCCTCATTTACGACGATGGGAGCTGCGGGTCTTGGAGTCCAGGCCTCCATCTCCGCAGCCTCTTTGAGCGCTTCCACGTCTAGCTTTGATAGCGCCCAGCGAGGGAACTCTTGAGCACTAGCCGATGAGCGTGGAGTCGGCTGAGTGACTCTCAGGGGGGAGACACTGTAGCGGATATAAAGATGGTCGGACAGTGTCTCTACTTCCTCCACTACTCTCCAGTCATGGACCAGTCCTCCAACCGCGGGGCTGGCAAAGGAGAGGTCGACGATCGAGCTCCCCTGGTGCCGAACGCAGGTTGGTGCGTCCCCGCAGTTTAAAATCGAGAGACCGGTCATTAGGGTCCACTCCAGTACGGCATCTCCTCGGGCGTCGGTCACTGAGGAGCCCCAGCCTGAGTGCTTGGCGTTAAAGTCGCCGGCGACAAGAACGGGCCTTGGGGCCGCTCTTAACACTGCCACCTGCAACTCACCCAGGAACTCCTCAAAATCTGCGAGGGTTTTGTTCGGGGAGAAGTAGACACCGAAGAAAGTGTATTCTCCCCAATCAGCCGCCACAAATCCCTGGCCTCTCTCCCGCGTTAAAAGCGGTGGGCCTGTGTCACAACTATGGATGGCGACAGAGCCAAGCGCGTCTCCAACCCAGGTGTTGCGGGCTGGGACGTAGTAAGGCTCGGCCACTATCGCAATATCTATCTGCCACTGCGTCAGAGCCTGAAAGAGCAGATCCTGGGCACCGGCGCAGTGGTTCAGATTCGTCTGTAGGAATTGTAATGGTCGCCTATCCATTGTCGGTTTCCATCGCATCTCCCTGTCGATCTTGTGACCGACCCGCCGTTTGAGGCTTTGCCTTTCTGTTTCGCCGCCTCTTAGGGGGGGCGCAACCCTTTCCACCGACCGAGTGGTTAGCGTTCCTACCCGCCTCTGAGCAAACTATACAGTGGGGTTTAGCTGTACACGAGGATGATTTGTGTCCGGCCTGCCCGCACCGGAAACACAACTGGCTCCTATCCACCTCCGAGTTGCACCGCCGCCCCGTGTGACCGACTTCGAGGCAGCGGTAGCATTTCATGGAGCGGGGCTCCAGGGGCTGGACTCTCGCCGAGCTCCAACCGACCAGTAAGCGACCCGCAGTCACCAAGGTGTTGACGGCAGCCACGGGGCACTGTACCCACATAGTCCCGGTTCCCCCGGGACCCTCACGGACGTCGCCTCCCTTTACATGATCCGGGGAGCAGCCCGTCTTAGCCACGACCGCTGCCAAAACATCATCTTTCGCAACCGTGTCATCAAGACCAGATATCCGCACATCGGAACATCTGACGGGCCGTGCGACTCTAGCAACGCCGGCAAGTACTCCTCGCAACTTCTCTGCGAAATGGTCAGCTATTTCGCTCGTTATGCTGGTGGGGAGTTCCATTATTCGGGCTCCCGTTGCCGCCTGTCTAATTCGGACGCCCTCCGATAGCCCTAGATCCGCCAAGTTGATCTCTTGACGGGCCTTGAGTAGTGCGTCCTTATAGGTGGCGCCACGCTCTACCGCATCGTGCTGCAGCGTTATTACGACTGCAGCGGTGGCGGGAGCAGTGTGCCTCCGTCGTCTGGTCTTCTCCTTCTTGGTCTCCGGCTTTCGGGGGGCTTTGGAGGCCCCCTTCGACCGTGCCTTTGCCTTATCCGGGTGTGTCGATTCGAGGTTAGTCACATCCGGTTGCGTTTTCCTCTTCCCCTTCCCTTTCCGAACCACTGTGTTCCAGCCCTCTCCTTCTGATGAGGGACCGGGAACAGCATCCGCAGGCGGGGCCGGCTGTTGTTCAGCTGGTTTCTCCTTTCCTTGCTTTTTTGTCTTGGCCTTTTTATTTTTTACTGTCGTTTCTTTTTCAGGTGCAGCCGCAGATGGAGTAGGAGCTGCTGCCCTTGCCCTCGTCGCCGGAGCCAGAGTTACCGTTCTTCTGGAGGGCCCAGCCTGTGAGAGGGCGGGCCAGTCCTCAGTCGGGTGAGTACCATTGTTGTCAGTCCTTATGTCTGCTGCCAGTGGCGGTCGAAGCCGCTTAGCTGGAAGCAGACGGTCCTCCATTGCCTCGATGCGCGCGTTGATCATATTCGAGGTCCTTTCCATTATAGAGTGGGAGAACTCCTCGAACATTGCCCGTAAGCCCGCTACCGTTACTTCCTCTGAGCCGCCTCGTTGAGCTGGGGCTGCAGATAATTTGGCAACGCTTGCTGGGGGCGGCGGTTTAGATGGTCGACACGCCTTTTCCCGCAGCAGCGCTATTTCTTCTCTGAGGCGTATGTTCTCGGCCTCAAGTTTTAGCGTATCCTCCTTGAGAGAGGCGAGGCCGCGAACAGACTCCTCAACCTTCTCTTCACCATCTTTGAGGGCCTTTATAAATGTGCCCTTCATGTTCCCACTTTTCGTGCGCACCATCTTAATGAGCTCCAAGCCCTGCTCACCAACTGTTTTTAGTTTGGTAGCGGCCGGGAGAGCATCAAGCGCCGCACGTTCCGCTTGTCTGGTTGTTGCGGCTTCCGTCTGTCGCTGCACTTTTTTTAGTGCCGCAGCGACCTCCTTCTCGGCCTGGAGCCTTAGGTCTTCGTACTCTAGTTCCAGGTACTGTCTCTTGGCGTTCGCCATTCCGACGTACTCTCCTGTTGTAGGGGGACGCCCTCGGCCCCTTTTTGCAGGAGCGGTTTTCCTCCGGTGGGATTCCGAGCGAGCCGATCGCTCCGATCCTCCGTCGTCAGAGCCAGAGCCTGAGTTAGATAGCCTTCGTTTGCCGGCCATGCTACTACCCGCTCGATCACGCGAAGATGCGCGAGAGCTACCGGCTGTTCTCATAGTGTTCAGAGAACAGTCCGAGTCGTCCATCCGTTCGAGTTGCACAATCGGAATCCGTTGTGAAAGCATAAGGTCGTCGTTTTTGGGGACGGAATGGTCCCCGGAAATCCTCGTTGTTTCAAGCAAATTTTTGCCCCCCTCAGAATACGTGGGGCTGGACGGGCCTAGTGGCCCGCCGAGGGATTCTCCAGTTACGGTACCCTCCTGAGGTAGTTTATTTTTAAAATCTGCCATCCATAAACTACTCCGACACCCCGGGTCGCGGTCTCTTTTTTCGGGGGTGAGCTCCCCCATCAGAAGAGTTAAATCAAAAGGAAAAAATAGTTAGAGATGAAAGAAAAGGTGGTGAAAGATAGAAAAACAAAATGAAACGAATGCAAAAACAAGAAAGTTAACAAAAGAGGTGGTGAAAAATAGAGAAGAAAAGATAGCGCCAGCCTTCAGCCGCGTGGGTACCTCACCCCGCAAAAGACGGGGTGGCGCACCCAAGCGTTGCCCAGGGCCACGAACGAGGACGAACTGGCTGAGCCCCATCGCCCCCAACCTAACCTAACCTAACCTAACCTAACCTAACCTAACCTAACCTAACCTAACCTTTTTTTTTTTTTTTTTTTTTTTTTTTTTTTTTTTTTTTTTTTTTTTTTTTGTTTCCGGAGGGGGAAATGCATTACGCATACCACCCGGGCGCAGGGGGGGGGGGCACCCGAGTGGTGATGTGGGACTCCCGTATAGGCTAATGAGACCCACGGTATACCCACTAAAACCCCCCCCCACCTTCCTCCACGCCGCCTTGTGACGGGGCCACGGGAACGATACACACATCCGCGACCCCGCCGGCGGCAGGCGCACCTGATGGTAAGTGCGCCTTCCTCCCCCGCCTCCACCAGTACTGTAGCAGACTCCCCCCGAGTCTGCCACAGTACTGGTGGAGGCCAACTACACCTCGGCCGCAGAGGATAGGGCAAGCGGCGCACCGTAATACCAAACTTGCCTCTTCCCCTGCGGCCCCACCAATGCCGTTTCCGTGCGGAACGGCCCCGCCAGCTCGCAGGGGGGTAGGGATAGCGGCACAACACCACTACCCTCTCCCCCTGCGATCCTCCACGGCCGCAGAAGATAGGGAGTACGGCGCACCGTAATACCGGCACTCCTCTTCTTCTGCGGTCCCACCTCTAGGCGCGTCCGCAGCGGACTGGCTCCTCCAGTCCGCCGGGAGCGCCCCTCCTTGGGCCGGCCCTGGTTGCCTCTTTGCTTCACCGTGGGTCCTCAACCACGGTTACTGAGCCCCACCGCCACGACAAGGCGGGCAACCGTCGGGGGGAACCTAACCTAACCTAACCTAACCTAACCTAACCTAACCTAAGTCAGGACACAAGAAAGGAGACAAGTAACAAATTAAAAGAGATAAATAAGTTAAACAAGGAGGTCATAATTGAATGTAAGGGTATAAAAGGGGAGATAAATTGTAGGGTAGAGGAAATTAGAAAGGAAAATCATGATTTAGCAAAGGAAAATGAGAAAAATTTAAGTAAGGCAGTTGAAGAGTGGGGGGCCAGGGGCCCGGCGGAACCAAGACCCGTTTCTTATGCGGCGGTAGCCGGTGGCGAAAGGGAAACCACGCCGCCGAAGCCGAAGCGCGTGACCCTCCACTCTTTAGTAGTGACAGATAGGGAAGACTTTATGACGAGTGCGGAGATAGTGACAGAAGTAGGAGCAATTATAGAGGCAAAGAAAGAGGGAATTAAAATAGATAGGATTAGGAAGGGAAAAGATAGGAAAGTCATTATAGGATTGAGTAATAGGAAGGATAGAGACAAGGTCAAAGAAAGAATAGAGAAAAGTGGGGGAAAATTAGAAGTCCAGAGTATTGACAATAAAGATCCGCAGGTTGTGCTGTATGGGGTGCTTAAGTCTAACACCAATGACGACATAATAGAAGCAATAAAAAGTCAAAATAAGCACCTCATACAGCAGGTCCCGAACGAGAAGGACTGTAGGATGGAAGTTAAGTACAGAAAGCGGGGAAAGGATGCAGGCACTGAGCACGTGGTGCTGACTGTGTCGCCGGGGCTGTGGTTGTGCTTCACCGAGGCGGGCTATCTATATATAGATATGCAGCGTGTTAGAGTCGCCGACCAGTCCCCCCTGATACAGTGTTCACGCTGTTTAGGGTACGGACATGGGCGGCGGTTCTGCAGTACCGCCGAGGAGAGGTGCAGCCATTGCTCCGGGACACACTACCAGTCCCAGTGCGAGGAGCTAAAGGCGGGAAAGAATGCTTGTTGCATCAACTGCAAAAATGAAAAGTTAGATAACATCAATCACAATGCATTCAGCGCGGGGTGTCCGGTCCGTCAGAGGTGGGACGCCATAGCGCGTGCAACGGTTGCTTATGCCGAACACCAATAGTGCCAGTAAGCCGCCTATAAACCCTAGCATTGGATATTGTATATATATATATTTAAAACCAATGATGTGAAGGAAGGAGGTAGGCAGACAGCGGGGGGTAAAAAATTTGGATATATAAACTTTGCATATATATGGAATTATGTAAATAAGGAAGCATATATAGCATAAGCTTTTGAAAAACGTAACCCCCCGCTGTCCTAAATAATTGTATACTGGGACTATTGGCAAATAACGCGCTGTGGAAAATCACAAATTGCAAACAATGGTTATTATGTAATAATTTTTTTGCAAAAAACTCCGGGGTGGACGTCCCGGGCTGAATGATGGCAATGGATAGGAGTAGTGGGATGAGTAAGAAAAACATAAAGTAAAGTAAATATACGGAGGGAATGTAAATGAGTGTAAAGATGTAGAACAAGATAGAAACAGGAAATGACTGTAATTAGACATAGTATAATTTAAAAAAGAGAAATAAAATAAAAACCGATAAGCAAATAAGAAAAATGTAAATAATAAAATGTAAAAGTAAAAAGTAAAAAAGTAAAATGTAAAGCTAGGAAAATGTGAATTAAAAGAGAAATGTAAGAATAAAAGAAAAAGGAAATGTAATTTTCTGGAAAAGAAAAATGTAAGTCAACATAAAAGTAGTGTAAGAAAATGTTAACGTAGTGATAAATGTAAAAGAAAGTAAGGAAATGTACAAAAATAAGTAAAAAATAGAGTTATATAAGTAAGCAAGAAAATGTTAAAAAAGAGAAAGAATTTAAGGAAATGTAAAATGCAATTGCGAATGCAAAAAATCAATGTAAAGCAAATAGCGAAAATGCAAAAATATGATGTAAAAATTTTGAGCAAAATGTGTGAATTAGATGGGTAATGAGATGTAGAAGTGTAAAATTAGAAATGTAATAAGAAAAGAGAAATGTAATGTGATAGTAATAGAAACGGAAATGCAAGAATAATAATTGTAATTAAAAACTAAACATAAACAGTAAATACAAAACAAGCAAAAAATTGGCCCTGCTTATGGTAGGGGGAACAAAAAAAAAAAAAAAAAAAAAAAAAACCTAACCTAACCTAACCTAACCTAACCTAACCTAACCTAACCTAACCTAACCTAACCTTTTTTTTTTTTTTTTTTTTTTTTTTGATCTCGCAGGGGAAAGGTCATTACGCCCTTCCCGGGTTGGGGGACCCGGGGGTATGTGGGACTCCCGGCGCGACTCGCCGGTTTACCCACTAAAACTGAACCTGCGGATTGCCATCAGCCGCTATATGGGGAGTGCCCCGGATCTGTCTAGCACAGGACACCCCCCGCGACCGGCCGGTCTACCTCTATAGGAACCGGACTTCCACCACAATTAGGGGCCGCTCCGACAACCTGAAGCGTCCCCCTCGGCGCCGGGATTAGCTAAGCCGGGGAGGTTCCCATCCTCTCCCGGAGCCCCGTTAGACGGAAGTTTGGAGGTTCGCATAACGACGCCTCCGCACTCCCGTCCTACGCCGGCGGAGCGGAACAGAGGATTGATCGTTCTCTCTGTCCCGCTCCGCGGCCTCTTTCTGCGAAATGACGGCTTCGCAGAAAGAGACCGCCGCCTGCCAGGCCTCATCGCTCTCGAGTATGCAGCGCACCACACTCGAGAGCGAGAGGTCCCGCCCAAGCACTGCCACGAGATCGTGGCGCTGCACGGCCCATCGGTCGCACACCTCTAGGGTGTGCTGAACCTAACCTAACCTAACCTAACCTAACCTTTTTTTTTTTTTTTTTTTTTTTTTTTTTTTTTTTTTCATGGGGAAATGCTTTATGCATCCCCGGCGGACTGGGGAGGGCCACCGGGGTATGTGGGACTCACCCGGGTGCGGTGAGAGGTCGCACCCGGGGTTACCCACTAAAACCCCATGGTGCTCCTCTCACCGCTATTGGCGGAGTCACGGGAAACATGTGATATACAACCGCAACTCCGCCGGCGGTCGCCTGCCTTAGTGCAGGCCCAGCTCCCGGGCTTTCTACGCCCAAAGTGTCTCTACGTCGCGATGCGCATGAGCACGGTGCGCATCGTGATCACTCGGGGACTCTATTTTGGTCGGGCAGCGGCGTTCCCCACACCGCCACCCCAAAGTCCCCCGCTAGGGCGGGATGTTACGGTCACTGCGGACCGCTCTACGATTCCGCCTCAGCCGTCTACGAGGGTCGAGCGACTCTATCTCCCGTCTGCGCTCCGACTCCTCTTTGGCAGACATTACGACTTCGGCGAACGTCTCTACCGCCTTCCATTGGTTTTCGCTGCTCAGCATCGCATGAATGATTGCTGGCAGCGAAATGTCGTCACCGATGGCAGCCCGTAGGGCCGCTCTTTGGTCAGTCCATGCGGGACAGGCCAGCAGGGTGTGTTGGGCCGTGTCCCGGTTGTCGCCGCAGTGATGGCAGCCGGCATTTGGCTCTCGCCTGGCTATGTCACACAGGTACCGACCAAAACACCCATGTCCAGTCAGCACCTGTGTGAGGCGGTATGTCAGCGCCCTTCCTCTGCGGTCCACCCACTCTCTTAGCACGGGGCGGAGCGCGGCCAGTAGGTCTACGCTCACCACTGACACCTCGAGTCGCTCTCTCCATAAGTCGAGCGCACGATCCTCCGCGTCAGTGCGCCATCGCCGAATTATGTCCGGCGGCGGGACGCGGCCTTCATCGCGTTCTGCCTGGCAGCGCCAGAACACGTCAGCCAGTAATTTGGCTTCGATGTCCCATGGGACGCTGCCAGCCAAAACGCACGCGGCATCTCTCGAGAGCGTGCGGTATCCCCGCACCGCTCGGATAGCCATTGTCCTCTGTAGCCGTGTGAGTATCTGGCGGCTCTCTGTAGCCATATGTTCGGCCCATATTGGCGCCCCGTACATGCACATCGAGCGAACAATGCCCATGTACAGGCGCCGACATCCCAAACTAGGACCTCCCAGGTTCGGCAGAAGCCCTGCCAGTCCCCCGGCAGCCCTCGTCACTCTCTCCGAAAGTCGGCGGAAGTGTTGTTTGAACGTCCACCGACTGTCCAAAACGAGGCCCAGGTAAGTCATGGACGTTCCAACCTCTATTCGAGTCCCGCCTACGATCACAGCCGCTCCAGGCGGCGGGAGGTTCCGCGGCCCGTGGAAGCACAACGCCTCAGATTTCTCCAAGGCAACCGTGAGTCCAAGGGCGCGTATGCGGCGTACCACCTGCGCAACTGCAGCCGTCGCGAGTATCGTCGCCTCCCTGTGCGTTTTACCTCTGCATATAACAAGGGTGTCGTCTGCGTAACAGATGACGACGACCCCTGGCAGATTGGCACCTCGCAGCACCCAGTCGTATCCGATGTTCCACAGGTGTGGGCCAAGAGCCGACCCCTGCGGAACACCGCACACCACCGCCAGTGTGCGCCAGCCTTCTTTCGTTGGGAACCGGATGGAGCGGATCGACAGATAGTCGCCAACCAGTTCTCTTAGGTACTTCGGCAACTTGTGGTACCGTAGTCCCTCATTGATAGTCGCCCAGGGCAGGGAGTTAAAAGCATTGCATATGTCCAGTGACACAGCCAAGACCACCCCGCCCCTGGTAACTTCCTCGTCTACGGTCGACCGCAGCTGATCAATTGCGCCGATGGTGGATCGCCCTCCCCGGAAGCCGAACTGGTTTGCGCTCAAATTTGGTCCTATGCTCTCAAGATGCTGGACGAGGCGCCGCACGAGCACGCGCTCCAGCAGCTTACACGCCTCGTCGAGCAGGACTATCGGGCGGTACGCAGACGGCCGGTTCTCCGGTCGCCCATTCTTGCGAATGAGAACCAGTTTGCCTCTCTTCCATCGACTAGGGAACCGGCGGTGTGTTAGGCAGGCGTTGAGCACAGCAAGCACTCGCTCCTCTATTTCGTCCATCGCGAGCGTCCACACACGGCCTGGGATGCCATCGGGGCCAGGTGCGGTATTCTTCCGGCGCATCCTTGCCACGGCAGCAGCAAGCTCTTCAGACGTTATGGGTGGTATGTTTCCCTCCGCCTCAGTCTCCTCAGGCGGTGCCATCGACGGCGGGGACCACTCGGCCCTTGCAGGAAATAAGGCCGAAAGAACATTCTCGAGCAGTTGTGGCTCCATGCTCAGAGTAAGCGGCGGAGCCGTCGGTCTCAATTTCTGTCTGACGAGCTTGTAGGGCCTGCCCCACGGATCGCCGTCCAGAGTCCTCAGCCACTCCGCCCAGGCCTCGGTCTTGGCCCGTCGAATGCCATCTCTCAACGCCAGTCGAGCTGTCCTGTAGCAGTCGTAGGCAGCCTCCTCGTAACCTAACCTCTTTTTTTTTTTTTTTTTTTTTTTTTTTTTTTTTTTTTTTTTTTTTTTTTTTTTTTTTTTTTTTTTTGACGGGGGGAAATACGTTACGTATCCCCTGCCGCCCCCGGGGGAGGGCAGCAGGGGTATGACGGACTCCCCCGGCGCGAGATGGAGTGCGCCGGGGTTTACCGTCTAAAACCCCCCGATGCCCATCTTCAGCGCCTTTAACGGGGCCGTGGGAATCGCAAAGCATTCTTCCACGACCCCGCAGCGCGTGCCGCAACCGGCCCACTTCCACAGCCGCAACCGGCTCCTTCTCCGAGAGCTCCCCGGGCATTGGGGAGCTTTCCTCTCGGGGCCCATACTGTGAGCGGCGATCCCCCGATCACCGCCCACGGGCCTATGCTTCGACCTCCATTACAGCGGGGGCAGGTTGATCCGCCCTTGCGCCTTGGGCTTGCGGCTTTTTTAGCCGGGCCCTGGAGGGAGCCTTTCGCTTCCCTTTCACGCCGGGGGGCGGCTTTGCGAAGACACAGCCGCCGCTCCCCAGCACGTGTGCCACCTCCTGTTTGCCAGTGGCCTCACACAGCGAGCAGAGCGGATCCGCTCCGCACTCTGCCGCTTTGTGCCCCGGTTTCCCGCAACGGAAACAGCTCCGGCTGCGGTCCACCGAGGACTGGCATTTCGCCGCGACGTGGCCGGTGTCCTGGCATCGGTAGCACCGCTTTGGCCTCGCGACCAGCAGCGCCACCTTCGCCGAGACCCAGCCCACGCGAAGCCGCCCAGATTTGAGCAGCTTTTTAACGGCCGCAACGGGGACGCTCATCCATAAGGACGCGTCGCCTCTTGGTCCCACCACAATTTTACCCGACCTGATGGAGCTGGTCGGGCATCCTCCTTCTTGTGAGACCGCCAGGATGACTTGGGCGGCCGTCACAGAGTCGTCCAGCCCAGTGACGCGCATCTCCGCGCATTTGACCGGGCGGCCGACTCTCACTATCTCCGGGCTGAGGACAGTCCTGAGCCTCTCGGCAAAGGCATCCGCCTTCTCCTGCGCCTGCTCACCGTCGATGGTGAGCACGCGCGCGCCAGTTTCCGCCAGGCGGAAACCGAGCTTGGGGATGCCGAATTCCCCAAGATCAACCTTCGCTCTGGCTTCCTTGAGCAGGCTGGCGTACGTAACCCCCTTCTCCGCAGCCTTTTCCTCAAGAGTGAGGGTAACGGCCGCAGTGGCGGGGGTGCGTAGCTTCGCCTTCTTCTTCTTAGGGGCGACTTTGGATGGAGTAGCCGCCCCCTTCATCTTTTTGGCCTTACGTTGGACAGTAGTCCTCGGGGCCTCGGCGGGGGAGGGGTTGTTGGTCTCCCCCCCTTGCGCCGCCTCCTGAGCGGCCATTGATGGCCGCTTTTTCTTCTTCTTAGCCTTTGAGGCCTTTGGCGGTGCGGGTGCAGGCGGTGCCTCTTTTGGGGCCGCCGCGACCTGCGCCGTCACTGTCGCGTAAGTGGGCGCCTTTTTTAGTTTCGGCGCCTTCTTCTTCGGTGCCGCTGTTGTTGGGGCACCGACGGGGACGTCGGTACTATCCCCCGCTAGCGGTGGTCTTAATCTCGGGGCCGGCAAAAGTCGGTCCTCCAGGCCGGCAAGTCTCGCGTTCAGCATATTGCCGAGCGTCTCTATATTGGAGCGAGAGACCTCGGCTAATAGCTCGCGTAGATCCTTGTCAGCCGGCGCAGCAGGTGGTTGACGGCGCATCCCCTCCAGCTCGCGGCGTAGTTCAGCCACTTGTTTTTGGAGCTGCGCGTTTTGTGCCTCCAGCCTCGCCATCTCCTCCGTCATTGTGCGGCCTCTAAGTTCGGTGACGGCCGCCCTGATGCTGACGACCGCCTCTTTGAGGCACCGCGTAAATGTGCCCTTCAGGTTTTGAGACTTCGTGGCGACCATGAGTACGGCCTCCAACGAAGTCTCGACACTTTTGGCCAGAGCTGCGTTCGTCTGCTCCGACCTGTCCTCTTCTGATGCAGGGCTCGCACGGAGCGACGCACGCGCCTCCCTTGCCACGCGCGCCGTCACGGCGACCTCTGCTTCGGCCTCGAGCCGTAGGCTTTCGGCCTTCTCCTTATTTAGTTGTGCCTGTGCCTTGGCCAGGCCGACGTATTGGCCGGTTGTTGGAGGCCGGCCACGTCCTCTCTTCGCCTTTGGCACCGCACCTTGGCTGGTGGACGGCGCCGTTCCGTCTACGTCCGGGTTTAACCGCCTCTTCAGGGGGGTCGTACGTCCGGTGTGTGCGGGCAATCCCTCGGAGTCCAGCGACATGTCAGTCATGCAACTGGAGTCCGAGAGATAGTCCTCGCTGTCTCTGTCATTGATGTCAATTCCGTGTTTTGGCGGCGGCATGATCACGTCGCGCGTGAGTAGCACGCGCGGCAGATCCGCGTCGCCCCGTATCTTCTTCTTTTGCATGAGCTTTAGCATGCGCTCGACCCCATTGGGCTGAGGCTGGCTAAAGTCCACGTCCTCATCCGTGAGTAAGTCCGCCGCCGGTGCGGTAAGGGACACCGGCTTCGAACTCGTGCGCGTAGTCGCGCCTCCCTCTACTCCACTCGCCGTTGCAACGGCCTCCACACCTCTCAACGCAATGTTGGCACCCTCCGTATACGTGGGCCAGACTGTGCCCGAAGACTCTTCGGACACAGTGCGGGATTCCCCGACTGTTGTCGGGACCCGCCCGGAGAAACTTTTTGCATTACGTTCCATCCCATACAAACTTCGACACCCCGGGTCGCGGGCTTGTTTTCGGGTGTAGCTCACCCATCAAAGAGTTAACAAAAACGGAAAAGATAGTAGGAGAAGAAAGAAAAGATGGTGAAAGATAGAGAAAAACAAAACAAAACTAATGCAAAACAAGAAAACTAAACAAAATAGGTGGTGAAAGATAGACAAGAAAGAGATAGCGCCAGCCTTCAGCCGCGTGAGTACCTCACCCCGCAAAAGACGGGGTGGCGCACCCAAGCGTTGCCCAGGGGCACGAACGTGGACGCACTGGCAGACCCCCCTCGTAACCTAACCTAACCTAACCTAACCTAACCTTTTTTTTTTTTTTTTTTTTTAACGATGGGAAATTCTTTATGAATCCCCAGCGGACTGGGGGGACCGCCGGGGTATGTGGGACTCGCCCGGGTGCGGGGTGAGGAGCGCACCCGGGGTTACCCACTAAAACCCATCGGTGCCTCCTCCTCCGCTATGCTGCTGGGCCGCCGGACCCGCCTGAGACGATAACAGCAGCGGCCCAGTTAGCGGCATTGCGTAGCAGCAAAACCTCCTCGCGGCTGCCTGTCAGTGACGGCTGCCGCTGTTTCCGAGAGAGCAGTCCGAGGCACCGGACGCTCTGCAACCGGAGAGGGCTCGTGCAATGGGCGACGGATTCCCCAATCCGTCACCCGAGCTCTTTTAGGGCGGGAGTTGGCGCTCATGTTGTGCGCGCCTGCGTCCTCCACGCCTCCTTCTTATGGGATCGGCGGCTTCATTTGCCTCCCGTTCCCTCTCTGCAGCCTCTTTCTGCGACATAACAGTTTCGCAGAAGGTGGTCACTGCTTCCCATGCTTCTCTCGACCGGACCATAGATGAAAGTATGGCCGGGAGGGTTAGGTCAAATCCGAGGACGGCGCATAGCTCCGCTCGCTGCTCGGTCCAGGCTGGGCAAGCCACGAGCGTGTGCTGCGCCGTATCGTCGTCGTCCGGGCAATGGTGGCACTGGGGCGTTTGTTCCCTTCTAGCCGTGTGGTGCAGATAGTGGCCGAAGCACCCGTGCCCTGTCAACATCTGCACCACCCGATATGTCAGGGCGCCCTTGCAGTGTGCCACCCATTCTATTAGTATCGGCCGGATCGCTGCCACTACCCTGTGGCCAGCAGTTGGTGACGCCATTTGGTCCTGCCAGGTGCGCATTATTATAATCCGCGCCTGGCGGCGCCATCGGGCTGCCAGTTCTTGTGGCACCCGTTCTCCACGTTCTTTCACCTCCGCTGTGCGGTAGTATATTTCCGACAGCACACGAGCCTCCAAGTCCCACGGAGGGGACCCTGCCAGCGCTAACGCCGCTTCGCCGGCCACCGTACGGTAACCGCGTATTATCCGCAGCGCCATTGCGCGTTGCGGGCTTCTCAAAAGCATCTTGTTTTGGACGCTAAGATGTTCCGTCCATATCGGGGCTCCATACAATGCCATAGATTGAAGGACCCCTGTATAGAGCCGCCTGCAAGTGGACCCCGGACCTCCAATGTTGGGCAGGAGACGTCCAAGGGCCACGGCCGTCTTTTTAAGTTTAGGTACCAATCGGCGGAAGTGTGCAGTGAAGGTCCACCTGGAATCTAGGACCAGACCCAGGTACTTCATCTCCGATCCGATTGGCACGTTGAGCTCTCCAATGCGAAGGGATGCATCCGCGGGGGGCCGCTTCCGGGGTCCATAGAAAAATATGGCCTCCGTCTTTTCCACGGCGACTCTCAACCCCTGCGCCTCGATACGCGCCACGACTTGGGACGCGCCCACTCTCGCCAGACGAATCGCCTCCTCAAAAGTTTCTCCGCGAGCTAGAAGATAGGTGTCGTCGGCATAACAGACGAGACGTAGCCCACGGAGAAGGGCCGCTCGCAGGACACGATCATACCCGATGTTCCACAGGAGTGGGCCAAGTACAGACCCCTGCGGAACACCGCACCATGTAACGAATCGCAATACCAATCCGTCTCGCCCCATACAAACAATTGTCCTCCTTCTGAGGTATCCTCCAATGATACGGCGCAGGTATAGAGGAAGTCTGTGATATCGAAGACCATCCTCGATTGCCTCGAATGGCAAGGTGTTGAATGCATTGGCGATGTCAAATGACACCGCCAACACTATTGCGCCGTTCTCCGTCTGTTCCTTGCAGAACTCCTTCACTTCGAGGATCGCGTCTATAGTGGAGCGCTGCGCGCGGAAGCCGAACTGGGCCCCGGACAGGTTTGGACCTTCTCGCTCAAGGTGTTTGATCACCCTAGACGCGATCACTCTCTCCAGGAGTTTTCCGGCCTCATCCAGTAGCACTATGGGCCTGTAGGCCGAAGGTGAGTCAGCCGGGCGACCGTCTTTTCTGAGGAGCACCAGCTTTCCCTCCTTCCAGTGCTGTGGGAATTCCGCCTGGGTCAGACACGCGCTAAAGAGTTCGCGCATCCTCTCCTTCAGCGGACCCATGGACTTAACCCAAACCCGTCCGGGAATTCCGTCCGGGCCGGGCGCAGTCTTTCGCTCGCTCAGCCTAAGGATAGCCGCGTCGAGCTCGCCATCTGAGACAGGCGGAATTTCCTCCAGTGGCGCCGACTCAAAATCAGTTGGCGACTCAGAGACCTCGACCGTCGGGAAAAGCGCCGACACGATCAAGGGAAGCTGCTCTGGTAGCAGCGCCTCAATTACTGGCGGACCGCGGCCGATCTTGTTGCGCACCATTCTATACGGGCGACCCCATGGGTCCCGATTCAATTCCGCCAGCATTTCCTCCCGAGCAGCCTCCTTTGCTTGTTGAATGGCCAAATGCAAAGCGCTCTTGGCCGCGCTGTATTCAGCTCTGAGTCGTCTTTCCAGCGACTCGTTCCTTGTCCTCCTGCGTATTTGGCGTTGGTATGGTCTACGTGCGTTAACGCATTGCTGTCGGAGTTGCGCGATCGTGTCCGTCCACCAATATACTTGTTTCTTTGAAGGAGAGCCACGAACGCGGGGCATTGCCGCGTCACATATTCGGGACAGGGCCTCCCGGAACCAGCGTGCCTCCGCATTAACATCAACAGGAGCCGCGGTCCTTGGCGTCCAGGCCTCCACCTCGGCTGCCTCCTTCAGTGCCTGCGGGTCCAATCTGGTCAGAGCCCAGCGCGGAAACTCTGTCGAGCTTTCCGGCGAGCGCGGTACCGGTCGTGTCAAACTCGAGGGGGAGACGCTGAATCGGATATATAAATGGTCCGACAGCGTCTCCACTCTCTCCACCACCCTCCAGTCCTGAACCAGTCGTCCCACCGCAGGGCTGGCGAAGGAGAGGTCGACGATCGAGCTTCCCTGCGGCCGAACGCATGTTGGTGCATCCCCGCGGTTTAAAAGCGACAGACCGGTCAGAACGGTCCATTCAAGCACGGCATCTCCTCGAGCGTCGGTCACTAAAGAGCCCCAGGCTGAGTGCTTGGCGTTAAAGTCGCCGGCGACAAGAACAGGCCTTGGGGCCGCTCTTAACACTGCCGCTTGCAACTCGCCAAGGAACTCCTCAAAATTTGCGAGGGTTTTGTTTGGGGAGAAGTAAACCCCGAAGATAGTGTATTCTCCCCAATCGGCCGCCACAAATCCTTGGCCTCTCTCCCGCGTTAGAAGCGGTGGGCCTGTGTCACAGCCATAGATGGCGACCAAGCCAAGCACATCTCCAACCCAGGTGTTGCGGGCTGGGATGTAATAAGGCTCAGCCACTATTGCAATATCTATCTGCCACTGCGTCAGAGCCTGAAAGAGCAGATCCTGGGCCCCGGCACAGTGGTTCAGATTCGTCTGAAGAAGTTGCAATGGACGCCTATCCATTGTCGGTTTCCATCGCATCTCCCTGTCGATCTTGTGACCGACCCGCCGTTCGAGGCTTTGCCTTTCTATTTCGCCGCCTCTTAGGGGGGGCGCAACCCTTTCCACCGACTGAGTGGTTAGCGTTCCTACCCGCCTCTGAGCAAACTATGCAGTGGGGTTTAGCCGTGCAGAAGGAAGATTTGTGTCCGGCCTGCCCACACCGGAAACACAACTGGCTCCTATCCACCTCCGAGGTGCACCGCCGCCCCGTGTGACCGACTTCGAGGCAGCGGTAGCATTTCATGGAGCGGGGCTCCAGGGGCTGGACTCTCGCCGAGCTCCAACCGACCAGCAAGCGACCCGCAGCCACCAAGGTGTTGGCGGCAGCCACGGGGCACTGCACCCATATAGTCCCGGTTCCCCCGGGACCCTCACGGACGTCGCCTCCCTTCACATGGTCCGGGGAGCAGCCCGTCTTAGCCACGACCGCAGCCAAAACAGCATCTTTCGCAACCGAGTCATCAAGGCCAGATATCCGCACATCGGAGCATCTGACGGGCCGAGCGACTCTAGCAACGCCGGCAAGTACTCCTCGCAACTTCTCCGCGAAATGGTCAGCTATTTCACTCGTTGTGCTGGTGGGGAGTTCCATTATTCGGGCTCCAGTTGCCGCCTGTCTAATTCGGACGCCCTCCGATAATCCTAGATCCGCCAAGTTGATCTCTTGACGGGCCTTGGTGAGAGCATCCTTATATGTAGCGCCACGCTCTACCGCATCGTGTTGCAGCGTTATTACGACCGCATGCGTAGCGGGAGCATTGTTACTCCGTCGTCTGGTCTTGTTCTTCTTGGGCTCCGGCTTTCCCATCCTCTCCCGGAGCCCCGTTAGACGGAAGTTTGGAGGTTCACAAAGCGACGCCTCCGCACTCCCGTCCTACGCCGGCGGAGCGGAGCAGAGGATATCTCCATCTCTCTGTCCCGCTCCGCGGTCTCTTTCCGCGACATTACATCTTCGCAGAAAGAGACCGCCGCCTGCCAGGCCTCATCGCTCTCGAGCATGCAGCGAACCACACTCGAGAGCGAGAGGTCCCGCCCAAGCACTGCCATGAGGTCATGGCGCTGCACGGCCCATCGGTCACACACCTCTAGGGTGTGCTGGGCCGTGTCCTCCGCAGCGCCGCACTCATGGCAGGCTGGCGTTGGCTCCCTCCTGGCAACCTTGCACAGGTACGCACCGAAGCACCCATGTCCGGTGAGCACCTGCGCAAGGCGGAAGGTGAGGGGTTTGCGCTTGCGGCGCATCCACGCCGCAAGTATTGGACACAGTGCCTCGGCCGTGCGCTGGCCGTACGGCGACTGTGCCAAAACCTCTCCCCACCTCCTCAGCAGCCACTGCTCTCCCAGCCTTTGGAACCGCCTGAGCTCCTCCCCCGAGGGGACCTCAACCTAACCTAACCTAACCTAACCTAACCTAACCTAACCTAACCTAACCTAACCTAACCTTTTTTTTTTTTTTTTTTTTTTGTTTCCGGAGGGGGAAATGCATTACGCATACCACCCGGGTGCAGGGGGCACCCGAGTGGTGATGTGGGACTCCCGTATAGGCTAATGAGACCCACGGTTTACCCACTAAAACCCCCCCCCCACCTTCCTCCACGCCGCCTTGCGACGGGGCCACGGGAACGATACACACATCCGCGACCCCGCCGGCGGCAGGCGCACCAGATGGTAAGGTGCGCCTCCCTCCTCCGCCTCCACCAGTACTGCAGCAGACTCCCCCCGAGTCTGCTGCAGCACTGGTGGAGGCCAACTGCACCTCGGCCGCAGAGGATAGGGCAAGCGGCGCACCGTAATACCAAACTTGCCTCCTCCCCTGCGGCCCCACCGATGCCGTTACCGCGCGGAACGGCCCCGCCAGCTCGCAGGGGGTTAGGGATAGCGGCACAACACCACCACCCTCTCCCCCTGCGATCCTCCACGGCCGCAGAAGATAGGGAGTACGGCGCACCGTAATACCGGCACTCCTCTTCTTCTGCGGTCCCACCTCCAGGCGCGTCCGCAGCGGACTGGCTCCTCCAGTCCGCCGGGAGCGCCCCTCCTCGGGCCGGCCTGGCCTCCTGCCTAGCCGGCCCTGGTTGCCTCTTCGCTTCACCGTGGGTCCTCAACCACGGTTACTGAGCCCCACCGCCACGACAAGGCGGGCAACCGTCGGGGGGAACCTAACCTTTTTTTTTTTTTTTTTTTTTTTGATCTCGCAGGGGAAAGGTCGTTACGCCCTTCCCGGGTTGGGGGACCCGGGGGTATGTGGGACTCCCGGCGCGACTCGCCGGTTTACCCACTAAAACTAACCTGCGGATTGCCATCAGCCGCTAAATGGGGAGTGTCCCGGATCTGTCTAGCACAGGACACCCCCCGCGACCGGCCGGTCTACCTCTATAGGGACCGGACTTCCACCACAATTAGGGGCCGCTCCGACAACCTGAAGCGTCCCCCTCGGCGCCGGGACTAGCTAAGCCGGGGAGGTTCCCATCCTCTCCCGGAGCCCCGTTAGACGGAAGATTGGAGGTTCGCATAACGACGCCTCCGCACTCCCGTCCTACGCCGGCGGAGCGGAACAGAGGATTGATCGTTCTCTCTGTCCCGCTCCGCGGCCTCTTTCTGCGAAATAACGGCTTCGCAGAAAGAGACCGCCGCCTGCCAGGCCTCATCGCTCTCGAGCATGCAGCGCACCACACTCGAGAGCGAGAGGTCCCGCCCAAGCACTGCCACGAGATCGTGGCGCTGCACGACCCATCGGTCGCACACCTCTAGGGTGTGCTGGGCCGTGTCCTCCGCAGCGCCACACTCATGGCAGGCTGGCGTTGGCTCCCTCCTGGCAACCTTGCACAGGTACGCACCGAAGCATCCATGCCCGGTGAGCACCTGTGCAAGGCGGAAGGTGAGGGGTTTTCGCTTGCGGCGCATCCACGCCGCAAGGACCGGACGCAGTGCCGCGGCCGTATATTGGCCGTACGGCGACTGCTCCAGAACCTCACCCCACCTTCGCAGCAACCACTGTTGCCCCAGCCTCCGCACTCGCAAGAGCTCCTCCCACGTCGGAAACTCGCCGGGGGAACCTAACCTAACCTAACCTAACCTAACCTAACCTAACCTAACCTAACCTAACCTAACCTAACCTAACCCAGTACGCGTCCAACCTCGCACAGGTACACATATCGCTCCGCGTTTAAAATTCGTAAAAACGTCAATTTCGTTCAAAATTCAATTCAAAGTGTAAAAAGTGACAAAACAGTGTGTGGTGCACAAGGATTATTGGAGGCAACGCGATCGGAGTTCGGGCTGCAGAGTTATAAGCCCTCAACTTTGCAGAGGAATAACATCAAATCCAAGTAAGACCCCCGAATTTCACAATATACTCCAGTTTGCCGCCATCGAGAGCTGTCCAGGGACATATCATACCACCCGATCCGCGCAGGATCTTAGGAGTTATTAACATCCGAAATTCCAAGATTTGCGGGGATTTTCCACGTGTTTACAAAGGTTAGTCGAGTTCATACGAGTTCAAACTAAAACACGTGTAACCTGAAGACAGCTGGATCCACGAAGGTGCTCCGAAGTAACATTGAAGACACCTCGAGCGTCCACCAGCTCATCCTCAAAGGTACCACACACCCCATAGAAGCGTACCAAAAGGACAAGACCGGGATACCAAGTGCGGGGTATCCCTAGAATCGGCACGAGGAGCCCCTACCAAATTCCTCAACCCCAACCCCAAATCATCCCCTTCAAAAACCTCCCACCAATTACGTCATCCTACGTCATCCATACCTTACACATCCATCATCATCAACACCATCCACCCCAAAAACTATCCAACAACCCCGAAACCCTAGCACCTCCCTCTCTATCAAGAACTCCAAGAACCCCAACCCACACCCTCACCCAACCCCCAACCCCTAAAACAAAAACCCCACCAATCGTCCCCCCACGAAACCTGCCCCCCCCCCCCCGAGGGAAAATACCCCTCGAGCTATAACTCCTAAGTCCTTGCCCCTAGACCCCTCGAGTGAGGGTTCATTGGAATCGGGAGAGTGAGCCCCACATTTTGGCTCCGACAGAATCCCTAAATTCCGGCTAGAACCCGAGATATCACCCCCGAACCCCGACCTTACCTACCACCCTATCCTATAAACTTACTTCCTACCAATCGTCCCCCCACGAAACCTGCCCCCCCCCCCCCCCCGAGGGAAAATACCCCTCGAGCTATATCTCCTAAGTCCTTGCCCCTAGACCCCTCGAGTGAGGGTTCATTGGAATCGGGAGAGTGAGCCCCACATTTTGGCTCCTTCAAAATCCCCAAATTCCGGCTAGAACCCGAGATACCACCCCCGAACCCCGACCTTACCTACCACCCTATCCTATAAACTTACCTCCTACCAATCGTCGCCCCACGAAACCTTCCCCCCCCCCACCCCCGACAAAAATCCCCTCTAGCCATATCTCCTGACTCCTTGCTCCTAGACCCCCCGAGTGAGGGTTCATTGGATTCGGGAGACTGAGCCCTATAATCTGGCTCCAACAGATTCCCCGAATTCCGCTTAGAACCCGAGATCCCATCCCCCATCCCCCTACCACACCTATCACCCAACCTCACAAACTTCGACCCTACCAATTGTCGCCCGGCGAAACCTTCCCCCCCCCCCCCCCCCCCCCCCCGGCGTAAAGTCCCCTCTAGCCATATCTCCTGACTCCTTGCTCCTAGACCCCCCGAGTGAGGGCTCATTGGAATCGGGAGAACGAGTCCTATAATTTGGCTCCAACAGTTTCCCCAAATTCCACTTGACTACCCGCAACTCAACCAAATCCCACCACCCTCACCCTATACCCCAAACCCTCGTGTATCAGATCCGATACCCCACACAAACCAAACACAGAATGTCATCACGATCAAGCAAGACATTCCACTCGGCCCAGTCGTCGAAATCAAACCCAGCAAACACGACGGAGCCGGGTGCACCACAAACAACACAGGTGGCCAAAACTTACAGCAGGTCCCTGAGGGAGAAAGTACTAGCTAAAGCACTCCCCAAACTCTCACCAGCACAACAATCATCACAAGCCCCAGAAGACCAGGGGAGCCCAATTGAGCAGACGGAGGCGATTGAGAAAATCCAGATGTGGGAACAGGCGGAATTACCACCACGCCCTATATTATCCGAGGAAGAGGATGAATTGTCCGGGTTATCGGAGTCATCAGTGTGCTCGGAAGTTTCCCGCATCCGGACATCGAGGAAGAGTCTGCTGTTTACTACGGGACGCGGAACTGGCATCGAGATGGATGCAGCGAACAAGGCAGCGAACACCATGCTGCAAAAAGGGAAGGAAGCGCTGGAACAAGCAGGGAACATGAAAAAGGAGTGCAAGTTAACAGCCTTAGATGCACTGCAATCCCTGTACGAGACAGTGCTCTCCCTTTCGGACTCCAGGTCAAGACATAAGTACAACCTGGAGAAAGAAAGGAGCCGACACGCACAAGAGCTGGTGAGAGTCGAAAGGGCCCACAACAAACAGATACAACAGCTGACAAATGAAATGGCCAAGCTCAGGGAAACATTGGATGCCAGCCTAAAGGAGACCATAGATGTGCGGAAGTGGCTAGAATTCGAGACTCAGGAGCCACACCGCCAAATCAAGGAAACCAGCAGACTGGCGCCAATCATAGACACCAACATCAAATCCTTGGCCAAAACAATAACGGCGGAGCTAACCAACAAAAAAGAACCCGCCGTTCAAGACGAAAAGGCCCTAGACAAACAACTAAAGCCACACATATCCCTCATAAGAGCAGAGTTGGAAAACCTCCAAAAACAACTTAACAAAATGGAGGAAAAAACGTTAAAAATACAAAAGGACAACACAAACAACATAAATGAGCTACACAAGGCCACAACCAAAAATGCTCCACAAAACAACGAGGAGCTAAAACAACAAATGGACAGAATGGCCGCAAAACTGGAGGAGATCCAGAAAAAGCTGCAGCAGCCCTCGACCGGAACAACTCCCAGCGTCATCAACATGCGGGAACACCTGGAGCCGATCTCCGAAAGGCTAAAGGTGGTATCTTCTGAGATAAAGTCGTTGAGAACAGAGAAATCCGAGATACCACCCCAACCAACAATAAGCCTAGGAACGGAAATGGCGCTGGTTGAAATAATGAAAAACCAGTCGAGGCCTACGTACGCTCAAGCAGCCAAGAAACCTCCACCACCACCAACAAGAAGAGAACAGCACAGTATAATAGTGTCATCAAAGGATGCATCGGATACGAGTGAAAAGACCCTGAAAATAATTAGAACAGTTCTGGACCCAAAGAAGACAGGGGCCAGGGTCGATAACTTGAGGAAGGTGAAAAACCAGAAGATACTATTAAGCTGTGGCAACAAAGAGGACCTACAATTAATATCGGCGAGAATCCAAACATGCGAAAAGTTGAAGCAGGAGAGAGCAAGGCAAAACAATCCTCTCCTTATCATCAAAAACGTGTTGTCTTACCACACGGACCTCGAACTCGTGGAGCACCTGCGAGCGCAAAACAAACAGGTGTTCCACGGAGTCGAGAGTAAAGAGCAACAGGTAAGAGTGAAGTATAGGAAAAGGGCACGTAACACCCAAGAGTGCCACGTGGTATTGGAGGTGTCGCCACAACTCCACAAAAACTTCCTAGAAGTGGGTAAGGTATATATAGATCTCCAACGAAGACCAGTGGAGGATCAGTCCCCCCTCATACAGTGTGCCAAATGCCTCGGATATGGGCACACTATGAAGATCTGTGAGGAGGAAAAACCGCGCTGTAGCTACTGCGGAGAACAAACCCACAACTGGAATGAGTGTGGCAACAGGAAACAAAATAAGCCACCCACGTGCTACAATTGTAAGTTAGTCTCAAAACCATCAGCGCCTCTAGACACTGCACACATAGCATTCAGCGATGAGTGCACGGAGAGGCACAAATGGGACAACATAGCACGTGCAAAGATCTCATACCTGTGCTAAGGATGACAACGCGCAAAAGACACAGTCTCCCACGGATGCACCATATCAAATTAAAATAGTCCAGGCGAACCTGCAGAGATCGAAGACGGCCACACTAGAATTAATGAGACTGGCCGCAGAACAAAGGATCTCGATAGCCCTACTACAAGAACCATACGTAGGAAGTGCAGGCGTCATGAAACATCATCAGGGTACCCACATCATCCAATGTACCCTGAACAGAGAAGGGCCCAACAAAGCCGCTGTGGTGATATTCGGCGACAACATAGAGGTGTCGCACGATCCACTCCTGGTCACGGAGACCGAAGCAGCGGTGAAAATTCGAGCGGCCAACCTCGAGATTGGACTAATATCGGTGTACTTCGAGGGAGACAAAGACATTAACATCAACATAGAAAATGTAAGGAACAAAATAGGGAAACTTAACACTAACAACATCATAGTGGCAGGTGACGTGAATGCATGGAGTCACTGGTGGGGTAGCACATCTGAAGACCAAAGAGGACAAGCCTACTCCACCTTCCTCGACGAGATTGACTTCCACATCCTTAACACCGGAGACACACCTACCTTCGAAACAGACAGGAATGGCAGGATATACACTAGTATAGTGGACGTCACGGCGTGCAGCCTGCCGTTACTAACAAAGGTAGAGGACTGGAAGGTGATCAGGGACGCCACAACATCGGACCACAACGCCATAACTTTCCGGGTAAGGCTAGAGGGGAAACTCCAACAGACCCCAAGGCAAACAACCCGGAAGTTCAACACAAAAAAGGCGGACTGGACGGCGTTCCGATCCTTATTTACAACATCTCTGGCGAACAACAACATAAATAAGGATGTGATAAACCAGAAAATAACATCAACAACATCACTGGAAGAAGTCATAAATACCTACATAACTAACATCCAGGAAGCATGTGACCAAACAATTCCGAAGATAGGTATTTACCGAGGGAAACCGGTGCCGCAATGGTGGAACAAGTCCCTAGACCTCCTCCAAAAAGAAGTCCTGAGGAGGAAGAGACGAATTCGCAATGCGGCACCCACAAGAATGCAGCACGTCACAGAAGAATATCGAGCCGCAAGAAAGGAATATAAAAAGAAAATGGAAGAGGCGCAAACAAACAGTTGGAAGGAGTTCTGTGCGAAACAACAAAGGGAAAGTATGTGGGACGGAATATACCGAATCATTAGGAAGACAGCAAGAAACCAGGAGAATGTACTACTACGCGATACGGAGGGCAACACGCTCTGCCCACAAAGATCAGCGGACCTCCTGGCAAAAACCTTCTACCCTGATGACACGGAGGACAACGACTCCCACTACCACCAACAACTAAGGTCACACTACCCAGAAGAAGAACTCAACGAGAATGACCCACCATTCACCAGGCCGAGGCCAGACGGAAGGGATTCGAAAGCCTAAAATGCACCAGGCTCCTCGCGGACGAGGCATTAATGAATCACTTCGGTTCCATTGTAATGATCATGCGTATTGTCGGGGCCAAAGACCTGCTCCTCATAGGGGATATAAACCAGCTGCCCTACATAGATCGAGAAAATCTATTCACCCTCTATTATTACCGCCCAAATCACCTCACAGATGTAACTCAAGAACTACTATGTACACATAGATGCCCAGAAGACGTCGCTTACGCGCTAAAACACATCCACAAGGGTATCTACTCCTCAAGTACCATCATTAAATCCCTGTCGATAAAACCCAGGACAGGGGCGGAGATCCCTAAGGACCAGCCCAACACTCTACTTCTAACTTACACCCAAGTAGAGAAGAAAACCCTCACAAACCTAGGATATGGGAAGGGCGAAGGTTCTAAAATCCTCACAATACACGAGGCACAGGGATTGTGTTACGAAAGAGTCTACATCGTCAAACAACAGAAGAGGAAAATACAACTACACGACAGCGCCTCACACGCGGTGGTCGCCCTGACGCGTCACACGAAGGAATGCATCTACTTCACAGATGACAGCGACGACGCGCTGGGCGCCTTAATGAGAGAACCGCTCAAAATGCCCCCAAAGACCATTATGGAATATAACATGCAAATGGCAATCAAAAACAGGGACGAAATTACCACCAACAAAATAGTCTCGGCCATCATTCCATAGGGCAAAGCGGAAAACAAAACGGACCAAAACACCAACACCAACACAACAACTAAATCGGCGGTAAACCAGGAAGAGTGCCACCTAGACCATCGTGGGCCATAACACCAAGGCAACCAAAACAGAGACTAAAGTCTCGGCCTCAAACCCACGATGGCCCAAAGAAGAAGAGGACACCACCCCGGAAGTTCAAGCCTGATGGCATCCAATTCAAGAAGATGACCACAAGCACAAAGGCAAAAACAACAACCCGGATAGACAACACCAAAAAACCAGACCGGCGGTAACCAAAAGAGTGCCACTCAGACCAACATGGACGGTAAATCCCAAGGCAACCAAAAAACAGAGACCAATGGTCTCGGCCTTAAACCCATGTTGGTCCCAGAAGAAGATGACACCACCCCGGAAAATCAAGACTGATGGCATCCAATTCAAAAAGATGACCACAACACAGACTAGACGACATCAGCCACCATCCGGTGGCCAAGAAAAGTAAACCCCTTCAGGGTACAGGCCCCTTCAGGGCAATCAAATAAAAAATTGTAAAAGAAATTGACGTATTGCGAAAAACAATGAATACAAATGTAACTTAACAAGGGCACGGACCACCTAGGTCTGTGGAAAAAAAAAAAAAAAAAAAAAAACCTTTTTTTTTTTTTTTTTTTTTTTTTTTTTTTTTTTTTTTTTTTTGTTTCCGGAGGGGGAAATGCATTACGCATACCACCCGGGTGCAGGGGGCACCCGAGTGGTGATGTGGGACTCCCGTATAGGCTAATGAGACCCACGGTTTACCCACTAAAACCCCCCCCCCACCTTCCTCCACGCCGCCTTGCGACGGGGCCACGGGAACGATACACACATCCGCGACCCCGCCGGCGGCAGGCGCACCAGATGGTAAGGTGCGCCTCCCTCCTCCGCCTCCACCAGTACTGCAGCAGACTCCCCCCGAGTCTGCTGCAGTACCGGTGGAGGCCAACTACACCTCGGCCGCAGAGGATAGGGCAAGCGGCGCACCGTAATACCAAACTTGCCTCTTCCCCTGCGGCCCCACCGATGCCGTTACCGCGCGGAACGGCCCCGCCAGCTCGCAGAGGGGTAGGGATAGCGGCACAACACCACCACCCTCTCCCCCTGCGATCCTCCACGGCCGCAGAAGATAGGGAGTACGGCGCACCGTAATACCGGCACTCCTCTTCTTCTGCGGTCCCACCTCCAGGCGCGTCCGCAGCGGACTGGCTCCTCCAGTCCGCCGGGAGCGCCCCTCCTCGGGCCGGCCCGGCCTCCTGCCAAGCCGGCCCTGGTTGCCTCTTCGCTTCACCGTGGTCCCCATCCACGGTTACTGAGCCCCTCCGCCACGACAAGGCGGGCAACCATCGGGGGGAACCTAACCTAACCTTTTTTTTTTTTTTTTTTTTTTTTTTTTTTTTTTTTTTTTTTTTTTTTTGACGGGGGGAAATACATTACGTATCCCCCGCCGCCCCCGGGGGAGGGCAGCAGGGGTATGACGGACTCCCCCGGCGCGAGATGGAGTGCGCCGGGGTTTACCGTCTAAAACCCCCCGATGCCCATCTTCAGCGCCTTTAACGGGGCCGTGGGAATCGCGTAAGCATTCTTCCACGACCCCGCAGCGCGTGCCGCATCCGGCTCTCTTCCAGTGCGGCGGCTGATGACGTGCCGCCGCGCGCCTCTCCGAGAGCTCCCCGGGCATTGGGGAGCTTTCCTCTCGGGGCCCATACTGTGGGCGGCGATCCCCCGATCTCGCCCACGGACCTAGGCTACGACCTCCATGGCGGGGGCGGGTTGAGCCGCCCTTGCGCCCTGGGCTTGCGGCTTTTTATGCCGGGCCCTTGAGGGAGCCTTACCCTTACCTTTCGCGCCGGGGGGCGGCTTTGCGAAAACGCAACCGCTGCTCCCCAGCACGTGTGCCACCTCCTCCTTACCAGTGGCCTGGCACAGCGAACAGAGCGGATCCGCTCCGCACTCTGCCGCCTTATGCCCCGGCTTCCCGCAGCGGAAACAGCTCCGGCTACGGTCCACCGAGGACTGGCATTTCGCCGCGACGTGGCCGGTGTCCTGGCATCGGAAGCACCGCTTTGGCCTCGCGGCCAGCAGCGCAACCTTTGCCGAGACCCAGCCCACGCGAAGCCGCCCAGAACTGAGCAACTTTTTGGTTGCCTCGACGGGGACGCTCATCCACAAGGACCCGTCCCCTCTCGGTCCCACGACTATTTTGCCCGACCTGATTGAGCTAGTCGGGCATCCTCCTTCTTGTGACGCCGCCATGATGACTTGGGCGGCCGTCACTGAGTCGTCCAGCCCGGCCACGCGCAACTCTGCGCATTTGACCGGGCGGCCGACTCTCACCGTCTCTGGGCTTAGCACGGCCCTCAACTTCGCTGCAAAAGCGTCCGCCTTCGCTTGCGCGCCCTCGCCCGCAATGGTTAGCACGCGCGCACCTGTTTCCGCCAGGCGGAAGCCGAGCCTGGGGATATTAAACTCCCCAAGATCGACTTTTGCCCTAGCTTCTTTGAGAAGCGAGGCGTACGTTACCCCCTTCTCCGCAGCCTTCTCCTCAAGGGTGAGGGTAACGGCCGCAGTGGCTGGGGCGCGCAGCCTCGCCTTCTTGTTCTTCTTCTTGGGGGCGGCTTTAGCTGGAGTAGCCGCCCCCTTCTTCTTCTTGGCCTTGCGTGGACCTGCAACTGTCCACGGGGCCTCGGCGGGGGAGGGGTCGGTATTATCCCCCCCTTGCACCGCTTCCTGTGCGGCCATTGATGGCCGCTTTTTCTTTTTGGTCTTCTTCTTTGGCGGGACCGGTGCAGGCGGTGCCGCTTCAGGGACCGCTGCATTGGGTGTTGCCACCTCCGCATATGTGGGCGCCGTCGCCTTTTTGGGCTTCGGCGCCTTCTTTGCCGGTGCCATCGTTTGTGGGGCACCTGCGTGAGCGTCTGTGTTATCAGCCGCCAGCGGCGGTCTCCTTCTTGGCTCGGGAAGGAGTCTGTCCTCCAACCCAGCCAGCCTCGCATTCAGCATGTTGCCGAAGGTCTCGATGTTGGAACGAGAGACCTCCGACAACAGCTGTTGCAGGTCTTTAGCAGCGGGCTGGGATGCCTGCCGCCGCAACTCCTCTAATTCACTGCGCATGGCGTCTATTTGCCCTTGCAGTTTTTGGGTCTCTAAGGCTCTCAACTCCTCCGTTTGACCGCGGCCCCTCATTTCGGCGACGGCTGTCTTTATGGTGGCTGCCGCCTCCTTGAGGAACCGCTGGTATGTCCCCTTCAGGTTTGAGGACTTTGAAGCGACCATGGTTATCGTCTCCAAAGCCCTCTCGACGCTCTCCGCCAGAGCAGCGCTTGTCTTCTCCGTGTTGTCAGTGAGTGGAGCGGGGTTTGCGAGAAGAGAGGCTCGCACTTCTCTCACAGCCCGCGCCGTACCGGCAATTTCGGCCTCGGTTTCCAGCTTGATAGCTTCTGCTTTAGCCCTGTTCAATTCTGCCTGGGCTTTGGCCAGGCCGACGTATTGGCCGGTTGTTGGTGGCCGGCCACGTCCCTTCTTTGGTTTTGGCAACGCGCCCTTGCTAATGGGCGGCGCCATGTCATCGTCCGAGTTACGCCTTTTAAGGCTCGTCCGTTTAGGTGGGATTGCGGGCAACCCCTCGGAGTCCAGTGATATTCCAGACATATCACTGGAGTCCGAGAGGCAGTCCTCGCTGTCTGTACCGGTAATTGAGCGTTCCAGGATCAAGTCGCGAGTGAGCATAACTCGCGGCAGATCCCGGTCGCCCCTCAACTTCTTTTTCTGGAGCATCGCCAACAACCGCTGCCTGCCATCAGGTATCGGCTGGGAGAAGTCCGTGTCTTCGTCGGTTATTGGGTCCAGCCTCGGCGCGGTAAGGTGCGCTAAGCCTGTCCCAGTTTGCGCCATCGCGCCCCTTTCTTTCTCCGTCAACGAGACGATTGCCTCCTCAACCCTCACGGTTTGTGCCCCCCCCGTATACGTGGAGCAGCCTCCCGCCGAAGCGGGAGGGTGGGATTCCCTCTCAGAGAGAGGACCCACCCGGGGAATATTTTTCAAATCGTGACCTTCCATGTTCGTCATTTGTGGACTGATTCCTGGCCCGATCAGTTAGGGGTGATTCTGCCCCGGTGCCCTTGGGACGAGCCGCCTGCTCGCCACGCATCCCACGGCCGGGCACCACAAACCCTGGATTAGGGGCCGTAAAAGCCCATCCATCATCATTCAAACAAAAACCTAACACGCAAAACCTAACACACACGCACAGAAGAGTAAATAAAAGGGAAAAAATAGTGAGAAAAGGTGTGTAAAGATAGAAAAATAAATAAAACAATCCAAAAAAGAAGAGTAAACTATAAAAAGATGGTGAAATGATAGAGAAAGACCGGCGTTCAGCCGCCTGAGTACCTCACCCCGTGTAGAGAGCGGAGTGGCGCACCCAGGCGTTGCCCAGGGACACCAACGAGGAGGAACCGGTATCGCCCCCAACCTAACCTAACCTAACCTAACCTAACCTAACCTAACCTAACCTTTTTTTTTTTTTTTTTTTTTTGACGGGGGGAAATACGTTACGTATCCCCCGCCGCCCCCGGGGGAGGGCAGCAGGGGTATGACGGACTCCCCCGGCGCAAGGTGGAGTGCGCCGGGGTTTACCGTCTAAAACCCCCCGATGCCCACCTTCAGCGCTGTTTGCGGGGCCATGGGAATCGCATAGCATTCTTCCACGACCCCGCAGCGCGTGCCGCAACCGGCTCTCTTCTTTGCGGCGGCCTGGTGTTGTGCCGCCGCCTGCCTCTCCGAGAGCTCCCCGGGCATTGGGGAGCTTTACTTCTCGGGGCCCATAGTGTGAGCGGCGATCCCCCGATCACCGCCCACGGGCCTAGGCCTCTACCTCCATGGCGGGGGCGGGTTGCTCCGCCCTTGCGCCTGCAGCTCTTGGCCTCCGCGGCCGAGCCCTTGAGGGAGCCTTTCTCTTCCGGTCCTTGCCGGGGGGCGGCTTTGCTGTGATACAGCCGCTGCTCCCCAGTACATGCTCCTTCGGCTTATTGGCAGCCTCACATACAGGGCAATTTGGAGCTGCCCCGCATTCAGCCGCCCTGTGGCCCGGTTTCCCACAGCGGAAACAACTCCGACTGAGGTCCACCGAGCACACACATTTCGTCGCCAGGTGGCCGGTGTCAAGGCATCGGTAGCACCGCTTAGGCCTGGCGGCCAGCAGTACCACCTTTGCCGAGACCCAGCCGATACGCAGCCGCCCAGAGCTCAGAAGCTTTTTGGCAGCTGCCATGGGAACGCGCATCCACAGGGACGCGTTTCCTCTTGGTCCCGCAACTATTTGGCCCGACCTGATGGTACTGGTCGGGCATCCTCCTTCGGTGGAGGCCGCCTGGATGACATCGGCGACCGTCACAGAGTCGTCCAGCCCGGAGACGCGCATGTCAACGCATCTTACCGGGCGGCCGACTCTCACTTCGTCCGGGTTTAGGACTGACCTAAGCCTCTCGGCAAAGGCGTCCGCCTTATTCTGCGCCCCCTCACCAGCAATGGTGAGGACGCGCGCTCCGGTCTCGGCCAGGCGGAAACCGAGCCTGGGGATGCCGAGCTCCCCGAGGTCGATCGCCGCTCTGGCTTGGCCCAGTACTTTAGCGTACGTCACCCCCCTTTCAGCAGCGTTCGCCCCCAGAGTGAGGGTGACCGCCGCGGTAGTGGGGGGGCGAAGCTTCGCCTTTTTCTTCTTTTTTGGGACGGCTTTGGATGGTGTAGCCGTCCCCTTCTTCCCCTTCTTGGCCTTGCGTGGACCTACGGTGGTCCACGGGGCCTCGGCGGGCGAGGGGTCGTTGTTCGCCCCCCCTTGCGCCGCCTCCTGAGCGGCCATCGATGGCCGCTTACTTTTCTTCTTCTTCTTGGCCTTTGTGGCCTTCGGCGGAGCTGGTGCAGGCGTTGCCTCTTTTGGGGCCGCCGCAACCTGCGCCGTCACTGTCGCGTTAGTGGGTGCCGTTGCCTTCTTCGGCTTCGGCGCCTTTGCCTTTTGTGCCGCCGGCGCTGGCGTGGTGCCAACAATGGCACTGTCCGCCGCCAGCGGGGCTCGTCTTCTGGGCTCCGGCAGGAGTCTGTCCTCCAGACCGGCCAGCCTGGCGTTCAGCATGTTGCCGAAGGTCTCTATGTTGGTACGAGAGACCTCCGACAACAGCTGGCGCATGTCACTTTCCGCAGGTTTTGCCGTCTGCCGGCGCAGCTCGTCGATCTCTTGACGCATTTTGGCGACTTGAGCTTCGAGCCGCGCGTTTTGGGCTTCGAGCCTCTTCATTTCCTCGGTAGCGGAGCGGTCCTTCATCTCGTCTACCGCCGCTCTTATAGACGCTACCGCCTCTTTAAGGTACCTCTGGTAGGTCCCTTTGAGGTTCGAGGACTTCGTGGCAACCATATTGATGGACTCCAACGAAGCCTCGACCCTCTTAGTCAGGGCTGCGCTCGTCAGCTCCGACGTTTCTTCTGCGTGTGCGGTGGGGCCAGAGCAGATGGGCGCTCTCGCCTGTCTCGCTATCCTTGCCGTTTCGGCGATCTCGGCCTCGGCCTGAAGCCGGAGGCTTTCCGCCTTCTCTCTATTTAGCTCTGCTTGGGCCCGAGCTAGGCCGACGTATTGGCCGGTTGATGGTGGCCGGCCACGTCCCCTCTTCATTTTTGGCACGGCTCCCTTGCTAATGGGAGGTGCTAGGTCGTCTTCCGAATTTCACCTCTTTAGGCCTGTCCTTTCCGGGGGGATTGCGGGCATCCCCTCGGAGTCCAGTGATATGCCAGATATATCACTGGAGTCCGAGAGGAAGTCCTCGCTGTCATGTCCAGTGGGTGGGCGCTCGGGGAGCAGCGCGCGCGTGAGCATCACGCGCGGCATTCCCTTCGTGTCGCCCCTCAAAGCCTTTTTACGGAGCAACTCGAGCAGCCGGCGCCTGCCATCAGGGACCGGCTGTGAGAAGTCCACTTCTTCGTCCGTTAGGAGCTCCGTCTCTGGCGCGGTAAGGTGCGCCAGTTTCGGACCCGTACGCGCCATCGCGCCCGTCTCCTTCTCCGTCATCACTATGACCTCCTCCTCTACCCTCGCAGTAGTTGGCCCCTCCGTATACACGGGCCTGACCCCCGCCGAAGCAGGGGTGTGGGATTCCCCATCGCTGGGACCCACCCGGAGATTATTTAGACTAATGCGACCTTCCATCCTTAAAGCACCGACACCCCGGGTCGCGGTCTCTTTTTTCGGGGGTGAGCTCCCCCATCAGAAGAGTTAAAACAAAAGTTTCGGCCAGGCGGAAACCGAGCCTGGGGATGCCGAGTTCCCCCAGGTCGATCGCTGCTCTGGCTTCGGCCAACACCTTTGCATACGTCACCCCCCTGTCAGCAGCGCCCGCCCCCAGGGTGAGAGTGACCGCCGCAGTGGTTGGAGGGCGAAGTTTCGCTCTCTTCTTTTTCTTCGGGGCGGCTTTGGCTGTTGTAGCCGCCCCCTTCTTCGTCTTTTTGGCCTTGCGTGGACCTATCTTAGTCCACGGGGCCTCGGCGGGGGAGGGGTTGGTGTTCTCCCCCCCTTGCGCCGCCTCTTGAGCGGCCATTGATGGCCGCTTCTTCTTTGTCTTCTTCTTTTTGGCCTTGGGCGGGGCCGGAGCAGCCGGAGCCTCTTTAGGGGCCGGTGCCGCCATCTCTGCATATGTTGGCGCCGTCGCCCTTTTGGGCTTCGGCGCTTTTGTACTTCCGGTTGCTGGCGTGGTGCCAACATCGGCACTATCCGCCGCCAGCGGTGGCCTTCTCCTCGGTTCTGGTAGGAGCCTGTCCTCAATGCCTGCCAACCTCGCATTCAGCATGTTGCCGAAGGTCTCGATATTAGAGCGCGAGACCTCCGACAACATCTGCTGCAATTCGTTGGTAGCGGGCCTGGTTGCCTGGCGACGCAACTCCTCGAGCTCCCGGCGCATCGCGTCGAGCTGCCGTTGGAGCTTTTCGTTCTGGGCTTCCAAAGCCTTCATCTCCTCCGATTGTCCGCGGCCCCTCAATTCGGCAAAAGTTGCCCGTATGTTGGCAACTGCCTCTTTAAGGTGCCGCTGAAATGTCCCTTTCAAATTTTGGGACCTCGTGGCGACCATGGTTATCGCCTCCAGCGAGGCCTCAACACCCTTGGCCAGAGCATGGCTGGTCTGCTCCGACCTGTCCTCTCCAGTGGTTGCGGTGGGGCTTGCGCAGATGGACGCGCGCGCGCCCCGCGCAGTTCTCAACGTCTCGGCTACTTCCTCTGCGGCCTGAAGCCGAAGCGCTTCCTCCTTCTCTCGGTTCAATTCGGCCTGCGCCTTCGCCAAGCCGACGTATTGGCCGGTGGTAGGCGGTCGGCCGCGTCCCCGTTTGGCCTTCGGCACCGCACCTTGGCTGGTGGACGGCGCCGCCTCTGTCTCGTCCGGGTTCCGCCTCTTAAGGGGGGTTGTACGTCCGGTGGGTGCGGGCAATCCCTCGGAGTCCAGCGACATGTCAGTCATGCAACTGGAGTCCGAGAGATAGTCCTCGCTGTCTCGATCGGGTATGTCACGTCCGTGTTTGGGGGGCGGCATGATCACGTCGCGCGTGAGCAGCACGCGCGGCAGATCCGGGTCGCCCCTTAGTTTCTTCCTTTGCATTAACTTCAGTAGCCGCTGAACCCCGTTGGGCTGCGGCTGACTGAAGTCAACGTCCTCGTCTGTTAATAAGTCCGCCGCCGGCGCGGTAAGGTGCGCCAGCTTCGGATTCGGTTGCGCCCTCGCGCCCGTCTCCTTCTGCGTCATCACTATGACCTCCTCCTCATCCCTCGCACTAGTTGGCCCCTCCGTATACGCGGACCTGACCCCCGCCGAAGCAGGGGTGTGGGATTCCCCATCGCTGGGACCCACCCGGAGATTATTTATACTATTGCGACCTTCCATACTGCTAACTACGACACCCCGGGTCGCGGTCTCTTTTTTCGGGGGTGAGCTCCCCCATCAGAAGAGTTAAAACAAAAGGAAAGATAGATACGAGATGAAAGAAAAGGTGGTGAAATGATAGAATAAACAAAACAAACGTTCAAAAACACAAGAAAGTTACTTAAAAAGATGGTGAAAAGATAGTGAAGAAAAGAGATAGCGCCAGCCTTCAGCCGCGTGGGTACCTCACACCGTGTAAAAGCGGAGTGGCGCACCCAAGCGTTGCCCAGGGCCACGAACGAGGACGAACTGGCTGAGCCCCAATTATGTGGGTATATAAATGTGTTTAAAAAGCCACTCAGACAGCGACAACGTCCCACGCCTCTTCCGGAGAAGAGGTGAACGATCATCGAGGGCTGATGGTAGTTAAACCATCGCCCACCTCACGCTCAGGACGCCGCGCCACATCTCATCAACGCGGCCAGTGGTGATCTCACATAGTGTGATGATCTCGTGAAGAGCTTACTATAGAAATGATCCTATGAAGTAAGGTCTTCAACCTAACCTAACCTAACCTAACCTAACCTAACCTAACCTTTTTTTTTTTTTTTTTTTTTTTTTTTTTTTTTTTTTTTTTTTTTTTTTTTGTTATCGCAGGGGAAAGGTCATTACGCCCTTCCCGGGTTGGGGGACCCGGGGGTATGTGGGACTCCCGACGCGACTCGCCGGTTTACCCACTAAAACTAACCTGCGGATTGCCATCAGCCGCTAAATGGGGAGTGTCCCGGATCTGTCTAGCACAGGACACCCCCCGCGACCGGCCGGTCTACCTCTATAGGGACCGGACTTCCACCATAATTAGGGGCCGCTCCGACAACCTGAAGCGTCCCCCTCGGCGCCGGGACTAGCTAAGCCGGGGAGGTTCCCATCCTCTCCCGGAGCCCCGTTAGACGGAAGTTTGGAGGTTCACAAAGCGACGCCTCCGCACTCCCGTCCTACGCCGGCGGAGCGGAGCAGAGGATATCTCCATCTCTCTGTCCCGCTCCGCGATCTCTTTCCGCGACATTACATCTTCGCAGAAAGAGACCGCCGCCTGCCAGGCCTCATCGCTCTCGAGCATGCAGCGAACCACACTCGAGAGCGAGAGGTCCCGCCCAAGCACTGCCATGAGGTCATGGCGCTGCACGGCCCATCGGTCACACACCTCTAGGGTGTGCTGGGCCGTGTCCTCCGCAGCGCCGCACTCATGGCAGGCTGGCGTTGGCTCCCTCCTGGCGACCTTGCACAGGTACGCACCGAAGCACCCATGTCCGGTGAGCACTTGCGCAAGGCGGAAGGTGAGGGGTTTGCGCTTGCGGCGCATCCACGCCGCAAGTATTGGACACAGTGCCTCGGCCGTGCGCTGGCCGTACGGCGACTGTGCCAAAACCTCTCCCCACCTCCTCAGCAGCCACTGCTCTCCCAGCCTTTGGAACCGCCTGAGCTCCTCCCCCGAGGGGACCTCGCCACGTGACCTCCTCTCAGCAACGAGGAGGCTTAACTCGGCAAGGACCCTCGCCGCGAGCTCCCATGGCGGTTCCCCCGCCAGTGCAGTAGCTGCCGCCCAGGAGACTGTACGGTAGCCCCTGATGACCCTCACCGCTATGACCCGCTGCATTTTGTGCAGCTGGGCCACATTTCGCACGGTAAGGGCATCCGCCCATATTGGGGCTCCGTACAGGGCCATACTCCGACACACCCCGGAGTATAGCCGCCTGCAGGCTTGGCTGGGCCCCCCTATATTTGGTAGGAGTCGGCCCAGCGCTGATGCCACCCTCACGACCTTCGGTCCCAACTGTTGGAAATGTGGGCCGAAGGTCCACCTCCCGTCCAGGGTGAGTCCCAGACACTTAAGGGTTGGGCTCACCCTGACCTCCGTCTCTCCGATAAGGAGTCGTGCACCCGGTGGGGGTCCTTTCCTCCCAGGTCCGCGGAAGAGCATGGCTTCGGTCTTCTCCAGGCAGACCCGAAGCCCCAATCGCTCGATGCGGCTGACAATGAGGGCTGTCCCCTCCTCTGCCAGCCGCGCGGCCTCCTTGTACGTCCGTCCCCGGAATGTGACGTATGTGTCGTCCGCATAGCAGACGACATCCATTCCGGGGAGGAGGCACTCCTTCCGCAGGACCCAGTCGTAGCCGACGTCCCAGAGGTTCGGACCCAGAACCGAACCCTGAGGGACGCCGCACACGACCTGCCGCCTCTCTAAGGACCCCGACCGATTCTCGAACACGACCTCCCTATCGGAGAGATACGCGTCCAACAGCCCCCTGAGATACGGAGGCACTCCGAACGACTTCAGTGCCTCGCGTTAATACGCTGTGTGGGAGGCTGTTGAAGGCGTTGGCGATGTCCAACGACACCGCCACCACCACCTCCTTCCCGCGTTCCGCTTCACCCGTCACCGACTTTAGGCGCCTCACCGCGTCGATGGTTGACCGACCGGGCCGGAACCCGAACTGCGAATCGGACAGTCCGGGCCCCGGGCCTTTCTCCAAGTGTTGAACGAGGCGGGAGGCTATCACCCTTTCAAACGCCTTCCCCACCTCGTTCAGCAACACAATCGGTCGCACCGCCGACGCACAGTCCGGTGGTCGCCCGCCCTTTGGTAATAGGACGAGCCGACCCTCCTTCCACGCCTTCGGGAACTGTCCGCCCTGTATGCAGCGGTTTAACAGCTCCCGAAGGCTGTCTTCGAGGTGCACGAGAGCTATAGCCAGAACTCTCCCGTGCACCCCATCCGGACCAGGCGCCCTTCTCTTACTACGGAGGCGGGACAGAACCGCCTCCATCTCCAAGTCGGTGACGGGTGGCGGAACACCCTCCTCCATCGAGCCCGGCGTCCGTCGGGCCATTCGCGGCGGAGCGAAGCCTGCCGGGGGGTCCGGGAACAACTCCCGGACGATTTTCCCCAGCAGTTCCGGCTGGAGCGTTTCCGTCAGTGGGGCCGACTGGGCGCGAAGTTTGTCTCGCGCCCTTTTGTACGGTCTGCCCCACGGGTCCTTCTCCAGACCCTCGACCAGCTCCAGCCACGCTCGCTCCTTGGCCCGACTGATGGCCAGCCGCAGGATCTCCCGTTTCGCCCCGTAGACCCTGTGCAGCCGGCCATCACGCTCCTCGTCCTGGGGACGGCGCCGCCTGCTGCGAACGTAGGCGCGACGCGCCGCGTCGCAGGCGACGCGAAGGTCGGCCAGCTCGGCCGACCACCAGTAAACCGCCCGTCTAGGGGGGGGAGGACCCCACACTCTTGGCATGGCTGCCCGGCAGACGTTGGTAAGTACGTCGCCGAGACAGCCAGCCATTTCATCCACCCCCAGCCCCTCTGCAGACGGGAGGCTCCAGCAGCCAACAATGGCCGCCTCCTCTGCTAGTTCCCGGTTGAGCTTGGTAAGTGCCCAACGCGGGAACCAGCTATGTCCCCCGGACACAGACGCCGGACTCGATGCGGAGGTCGGAGACACCTCGAACCGTATATAGCGATGGTCCGAGAGTGTCTCCACCTCGGTTTCCACCCTCCACCCTTCCACCCTGCGCGCGACGTCGGGAGTGGCGAACGACAGGTCCACCACTGAACCGCCCGTCCGTCGCACGCAGGTGAGGACTGTCCCTGTATTCAGGAGGGACAGTCCCGAGGCTAGCGCCCACTCCTCTACTTCCCTTCCCTTTGGGTCAGTGATGAGGGAACCCCACGCCGAGGACTTGGCGTTGAAGTCCCCCATCACGACGACGGGGAGGGGAGCCAGCCTCCTGATCAGCGGCCCCAGAGCATCGAGAAATTGCTCTAGGGCGGCTAGGTTGCGGTTCGGGGAGAAGTAGACTCCTACTACTACGATGTCTCCCCGAACAGCAACCACGTACCCCGACCCCCTCATTCTGGGTATGAGGGGGGGGGCATTACCTGGCCTTGCCACTATCGCGACGGAGCCGACGTCGTCCCCAGCCCAATGTGACAGGGGGGGGACGTAGTAGGGCTCCGCCACGACCGCCACGTCTATCGACCACTCCGCCATCGACTGCAGGAAGAGATCCTGAGCCGCGGCGGAGTGGTTGACGTTTCCCTGGAGGAAGCCGAGATGTCCTGGCATTACTCTGACATCTCGGCCTCAGGCGCCGCCAGTCCCCTCCCCGTTGGTTTTGGGGAGGAGAAAAATGTTCCACGAACTGATGGGGGGTTACACGCTCTACCCCCCATCACATGGTCCGCCTTTTTGCCCGCGGCCAGGCAGACCGCGCACTTTTGCTCGGCCTCACAACCGGCCGCCTTGTGGCCAGGTTGACCGCAGCGATAACACAGGTCGCTGCGGTCTTTTTCGGAGGGGGGACACGACCCCGCCGAGTGCCCTCTGCCCAGGCATCTATAGCAGTGCCTGGGACGGGCACCTTCATGCTGAAGCTGCACCTTGCTCCAGCCTATGCGTATCGCGCCCAGCTGGAGCAACTTTTTCGCTGCCCCCAGCGGGCACGACATACGGACTGAGCCGACCCCCCGTGGGCCGAGGTGAATCTCCCCGACCCACACTTGTCCCATTGTGCAGCCCCCCTCCGCAGCCACTGCCGCTATGACCCCCTCTCGCGTAGCGGTCTCGTCTAGACCCGTCAGCCTAAATTCTGTGGTCTTGACGGGTCTGACCACATCCGCCACTCCCACCAGCAACTCCCCCATCTTCTCCGCCAGGGCGTCTGCCTGCTCGGCGCTGGCACGCCCCGGCACTTCTATGAGGCGCGCCCCCGTGGCCGCCGTTCTCACCCTTAAGGGCCCAATGCCCATTTCGTCCACCTTTATGGACTTCTGGGCCCTAGTCAGCAGGGAGGAGTAAGTTTCCCCCTGCTGTATTGCCTCCGGCCGAATCTTAATTATAACGGCGGAGGAACTAGGGAGCACCACTTTGGGTCCCTTCCTCTTCGCCGGGCCGGAGGCTGTCGGCGGCGGCACTTTCCCGGCGTTGGCCTTCCTTGGTGCCCTTCGCCTGGCGACCGTGGACCACGCTTCTGTCAGCTCCGGAGCCGCAGACATCTCCGGGGCTGCCGGGCACGCTTCTGGGCGCCCTTTTTGGGGCGCTTTTGTAGGCGCCTTCTTTGCCACTGGGGCAGACGGGCCGAAGTTAGACCACTCCGCTACTTTCCCCCCCTTTTTGGAGCTTGGAGCCGGTCTAACCTCGGCGCGTACCGACAATGGCGGGAACTCCTCCCTGATTTGTCGGCGTACCTGAGAGGGCACCGACAACGGTGTTTCCTCCGGTACCGCCTCCCGGGCTGCCCTCTGTTCCTCTGCGGCAGGCCTCCTCCTGTCCGCCGCCAATGGCGGGCGCACCACGACGGGCGGCAGCAATCGCTCCTCGAGGGCCGCCAGACGACCGTCCAGCATATTGCCCACGAGGCGAGCCACACTGCTCTCCAGAATGCCCAACTGCTCGTTGGACATCGGAGAGCGCTTTTCCTTCGCCGCCGTCTTGCCCTCCTCATATTCGCGCTTGTATGCGCGAACCTCGTCGCGGAGATTCGTCAACTCTCTTGCCAGCCGGATGTTGTCCGCTCTTAGGCGACGAGTCTCCTCTGCGATGGTTCGTGCTGCAAGAGCGTCTAGCACCATCTTGACGGTGGAGGTGGCACGCCGGATCTTGCTAGCGTACCCCCCTTTGAGGTTGGAGGACCTGCTCGCGATGCCGAGAATCTCCTCCAAATTACTCTCGGCAGCACTCATCAGGTCCTCCGGACCCATGACCTCGACGTTTATGTCGAGAGGTCCGGGTGGTGCAGCCGTCTCGACCGTGGCCACCTTCCTGTAATTTTCAAGGGAGGTCAGAAAATCTGCCTCCCCAGTCCCTTCCGTGTGCTCTTGGATCCCCTTACGAGCTCCAGCCCCTCCGTTCGCCCGGCCTCGTGCCTTTCCCCTCTTGGCCGTCTGGGCTCTCGGGTGGATGCCCACATCATCCGATTCGGATCCGGAGATCTCCGAGAAAAGTCGCTTATTGGCGACCATCTCCGAATCCGACTCTGGGTATCTTGGCTCCTTCCCCAGCAACTCCTCGAGGGTTACCCCCGCCCGGGTGTAGCCCCTCGGCTTCAAAAATGAGCCGGTAGGTCCTTCCCCTTCCCTGACCTCCAAATTACTCATTTCACTCCCCCCCCCCATTTCTTCCCCCTCCCCCCCCATTTCCTCGTCCACCCCTACAAGGTCCTCCCTCATACTCCTGACTTTTCCAAAGTCCAATTTTAAACCCCCCCTAGAAGTTTTATTTCCCCCCCCCCCAGGTCTCACCACTCCCCCTTTCAACTTTCTCGGCTCCCCTTATCATGGTGCCGACACAAAGGTCGGTCACCTACTAGTTTGGTCGTGGCAAGCGACGAACAAATGTATCGTCGGCCTGTCGTCAACCTTAAACCTAACTAAAACTATGTACAACTTATAAACCAACACCAGAATTAAAAAATTAAAAACACCTAACCTAAATACCTAACCTAAAGTAATTTTGAAAGAAATCTCCCCCCTCTGAGAACCACCCACGCAAAATAATTCCGGGACAAAGTCGTCGACCGAAAAAATTTTACATGGACGATTTTCTCAGAAAATCAAACAAACACAAAAAATTCAATATTAAAATAACTAAACAAGATATCAAAAAACTCTTCTTCTTCTTGGGCGCATTTTTCTCGTCTCCTGCCCTCTTAGCCGCCTTTCCCTTCTTCACCACCTGCGTCCACTCCGACGTGGTGGCGGACTGCGACGCCGCTAACACCGCTGTTTTTATTGCTGCGTCGCTTCTCGCGGCTGCTGCATCAGTGGCAGCAGCAGACTTTCGCGCTTTCTTTTTATTCGCCTTTTTGGGCGCCGGGCCGGGATTCGTCGGGGGCATCAATGTCGAGACCGATGGCTCCGGCGGTGGCAAACTTTTCACCTTCTCTGGTTGAGTCGGTCCTACAGGTGTTGGCGCAGGGGCCGCACGTTCCCTTTTTGTGTCCGCAGCAAGGGGAGGGCGCATGCGCGGCTCTGGTAGAAGCCGAGCCTCTAACATCTCCAGCCGCGCGTCCATCCGGGCACTGGTCACGGAAACCGCCTCGCGCACTGCTCGCTGCAACATTTCTTCGACGTTGAGCGAAGGAGCCGCCAGAGCGGTTTGTGGTCGCGCACTACGGAGCTCGCGCTTAACTGTCGCGAGCTCGATCCTTATCTCCGCGAGCTCCTTGGAGAGGCGCGTGTTAGCTGCCTCTAGTGCCCTGGTTTCAGCGGTTGCCGTCCTGTTTAGCAGAGCCGCGCAAGCCTCCTGTATCTCCTTCGCCGACGTCTTAAGGGCTTTCACGAAGGGTCCACTGAGGTTCTTAGATTTTAAGGCCACATTGGTAATGACCCCTAGGCTCTGGGTTATCACTGAGCCCAGTTTCGCCGCCGTTACCTCTTCTTCCTCCACTAACATCATGTCCGAGGTATTGGAGGACTCCGACAGCCGGTGTGACCGTAGCTGTGGAATCCTATTAGTCGCGTCCAGTATTTCACGCTCGGCTTCGAACTCCAGGGCTCTCTGCTTGGCGTCGAGATAGTCCTGTTGAGCCTTAGCCAAGCCCACGTAATGTCCAGTAGTGGGCGGCCTGCCCCTGCCACGCTTGGTGTGCTTCGGGGTGGCCGTGCCTTTTTCCTTCTCCGAGTCCTCATCCACGTCACTTCCACGTCTCTTGCGGAAGCGTCGCCTTGTCCTCTCCATTTTGTCTTCCTCTATCCTCTGAGAGGCGGTGGTTTCGTTGCCGCTCTCTCCGGCATCCGACATTCCTCCTCCAGAATGGAAGAATTTACTTCCACTTCCCATGTACGCAGGCGACGCCGCCCGTGATCCGCCTTCCGAATCCTCTAGCCTTTCCAAATGCACTATCGGAATCCGTTGGTCATAAAGCCTAATGTCGTCGTGTTCAGTTGTACCCTTTTCCCTACTCGTCGTCGCAACGACCTCCTCCTCCTTCTCCTCCACTGCAATAATTGCCCCCCCCGTATACGTGGGGCGACCCCCCGCCGAAGCGGGAGTGTGGGATTCCCTCATGAGAGGACCCACCCGGGGAGTATTTTCTTTATTGCACTTCATAGTTGCTCAGGTAAGGGTTGATGCTGACCCGATCCATTTAGGGGGGATTCTGCCCCAGCACCCTTAGGACACCCGCCTCCAGTCGTACGTCCGGTGGGTGCGGGCAATCCCTCGGAGTCCAGCGACATGTCTGTCATGCAGCTAGAGTCCGAGAGATAGTCCTCGCTATCTAATTCGGGTATGTTACGTCCTTGTTGGGGTGGCGGCATGATCACGTCACGCGTGAGCAGCACGCGCGGCAGATCTGGGTCGCCCCGCAACTTCTTCTTCTGCATGAGCTTCAGTAGCCGCTCAATCCCGTTGGGTTGCGGCTGACTGAAGTCCACGTCCTCATCAGTCAATAGGTCCGTTCTCGACGCGGTAAGGTGCGCCGGGCTCGGCCTAGTATGCGCCATCGCGCCTTCGTCTCTCGCCGTCGCAACGGCCTCCTTCGTCTCAACCTCCACCGAAGCATGTTTTGGGCCCCCAGTATACCTGGTCCTATCTCCCGCCGAAACGGGAGTGTGGGATTCCCCGGCATCGCCGGGACCCACCCTGGGAGAATTTTGAACATGCTGACCTTCCATTGTTGTCAATTGTGGGCTGAGTCTGACCCGATCAAGAAGGGGTGATTCTGCCCCAGTGCCCTCGGGACGAGACCGCCTGCTCGCCATGCATCCCATGGCCGGGCACCACAAACCTTGGATTAGGGGCCGTAAAAGCCCATCCATCACCATTCAGAACAAAAAACCTATCATTCAAAACCTTACACACACGCACAAAAGAGTAAACGAAAAAGGAAAGATAGAAAAGGTGTTGAAAGAGAGATAAACAAATAAAACACAATGCAAGCGAAGAGTAAACTATAAAAAGGTGGTGAAAAATAGAGAAAGACCGGCGTTCAGCCGCCTGAGTACCTCACCCCGTGTAAAAAGCGGGGTGGCGCACCCAGGCGTTGCCCAGGGACACCAACGTGGAGGAACCGGTATCGCCCCCAACCTAACCTAACTTTTTTTTTTTTTTTTTTTTTTTTTTTTTTTGCGGGGGGAAATTCGTTACGAATCCCCCGCTGCCCCCGGGGGAAGGCAGCAGGGGTATGTCGGACTCCCCCGGTGCGAGATGGAGTGCACCGGGGTTTACAGACTAAAACCCCCCGATGCCCTTCTTCTGCGCCAATGCGAGGTCGTGGGAATCGCGTGAGCATAGCTCCACGACCCCGCAGCGCGTGCCGCGACCGGCCCTCTTCTGTTGCGGCGGCTTGGTGTTGTGCCGCCGCCTGCCTTCACCGAGAGCTCCCCGGGCATAGGGGAGCTTTGCGCTCGGGACCCATAGTGTGGGCGGCGATCCCCCGATCACCACCCACGGGTCTAGGCTTCCGTCTCCATGGCGGGGACGGGGTGAACCGCCCTTGTGCCTTTAGCCGTAGGCGTTTTACGCCGGGCTTTTTTGGTCGGAGCCTTACCCTTCTTTTTCGTAGGGGGCGGCTTGGCGGCTATAATGCAGCCGATGCTCCCCACCACGTGCTCCTTCGACTTGCCTTGGGTCTCACAGACCGGGCAGTTCGGAGCCGCCTCGCAGGCAGGCGCTTTGTGCCCCGGCTTCCCACAGCGGAAACAGTTCCGGCTGAGGTCCACCGTGCACTTGCATTGCGCCGCCAAATGGCCAGTGTCGAGGCAACGGTAACACCGCCTGGGCCTCGCGGCCAGCAGCGCCACCTTCGCCTCGACCCAGCCAACCTGCAGCCGCCCAGAGCTCAAGAGCTTCTTTGCGGCCGCCACCGGGACTTTGAGCCAGAGGGACCTGGCTCCTCTTGGGCCCACAACGACTTTGCCCGACTGGATGTTGGCAGCCGGGCAACCTCCTTCCTTTGCAGCCGCCTCGGTGACGTCTTCGACTTTCGCCCGGGCTTCTTTCAGAAGCTGGGCGTATGTCACCCCCTTCTCCGCAGCCTTCTCCTCAATGGTGAGGGTAACGGCCGCGGTGGCTGGGGCGCGCAGCCTCGCCTTCTTCTTCTTGGGGGTGGCTTTAGTTGGAGTAGCCGCCCAATTCTTCTTTTTCTTGTCCTTACGTGGACCTACGGTGGTCCACGGGGCCTTGGCGGGGGAGGGGTTGATGTTCGCCCCCCCTTGCGCCGCCTCCTGAGCGGCCATCGATGGCCGCTTCCTTTTGGTCTTCTTCTTGGCCTTGCCGGCCTTTGGCGGGGCGGGTACGGGCGGTGCCTCTTTTGGGGCCGCCGCAACCTGCGCTGTCACTGTCGCGTTAGTGGGTGCCGTTGCCTTTTTCGGCTTCGGCGCCTTCGCCTTTTGTGCCGCCGACGCTGGCGTGGTGCCAACGATTGTGCCGCCGTTGTGGGGGGACGAAGCTTTGCCTTCTTTTTCTTCTTTGGGGCGGCTTTGGGTGTTTTGGCCGCCCCTTTTTTCTTTCCAGCCTTGCGTGGACCGACGGTGGTCCACGGGGCCTCGGCGGTGGAGGGGTTGATGATCTCCCCCCCTTGCGCCGCTTCTAAAGCGGCCATTGATGGCCGCTTTTTCTTTTTCGCCTTTTTGGGCGGAGCCGGTGCAGGCGGTACCTCTTTTGGGGGGACCGTCGCGCTCGGTGTCGCCACCTCCGCATACGTGGGCGCCTTTTTTGCTTTCGGCGCCTTCGCCTTTACTGCCGCTGGCGTGGTGGTCCAGGTAAGTCATGGACGTTCCAACCTCTATTCGAGTCCCGCCTACGATCACAGCCGCTCCAGGCGGCGGGAGGTGGAAGCACAACGCCTCAGATTTCTCCAAGGCAACCGTGAGTCCAAGGGCGCGTATGCGGCGCACCACCTGCGCAACTGCAGCCGTCGCGAGTATCGTCGCCTCCCTGTGCGTTTTACCTCTGCATATAACAAGGGTGTCGTCTGCGTAACAGATGACGACGACCCCTGGCAGATTGGCACCTCGCAGCACCCAGTCGTATCCGATGTTCCACAGGTGTGGGCCAAGAGCCGACCCCTGCGGAACACCGCACACCACCGCCAGTGTGCGCCAGCCTTCTTTCGTTGGGAACCGGATGGAGGGGATCGACAGATAGTCGCCAACCAGTTCTCTTAGGTACTTCGGCAACTTGTGGTACCGTAGTCCCTCATTGATAGTCGCCCAGGGCAGGGAGTTAAAAGCATTGCAAATGTCCAGTGACACAGCCAAGACCACCCCGCCCCTGGTAACTTCCTCGTCTACGGTCGACCGCAGCTGATCAATTGCGCCGATGGTGGATCGCCCTCCCCGGAAGCCGAACTGGTTTGCGCTCAAATTTGGTCCTATGCTCTCAAGATGCTGGACGAGGCGCCGCACGAGCACGCACTCCAGCAGCTTACACGCCTCGTCGAGCAGGACTATCGGGCGGTACGCAGACGGCCGGTTCTCCGGTCGCCCATTCTTGCGAATGAGAACCAGTTTGCGTCTCTTCCATCGACTAGGGAACCGGCGGTGTGTTAGGCAGGCGTTGAGCACAGCACGTACTCGCTCCTCCATTTCGTCCATCGCGAGCGTCCACACACGGCCTGGGATGCCATCGGGGCCAGGTGCGGTATTCTTCCGGCGCATCCTTGCCACGGCAGCAGCAAGCTCTTCAGACGTTATGGGTGGTATGTTTCCCTCCGCCTCAGTCTCCTCAGGCGGTGCCATCGACGGCGGGGAACCTAACCTTTTTTTTTTTTTTTTTTTTTTTTTTTTTTTTTTTTTTTTTTTTTTGACGGGCTCCCCCGGCGCGAGATGGAGTGCGCCGGGGTTTACCGTCTAAAACCCCCCGATGCCCATCTTCAGCGCCAATGGAGGGGCCGTGGGAATCGCGAGAGCATTCTTCCACGACCCCCCAGCGCGTGCCGCATCCGGCTCCCTTCTAATGCGGCGGCCTGGTGATATGCCGCCGCTTGCCTCTCTGAGAGCTCCCCGGGCATTGAGGAAGAGTAAATAAAAGAGAAAAGATAGAAAGAAAAGGTGTTGAAAAATAGAAGAAATAAATAAAACTTTGCAAAAAAGAAGAGTAACCTATAAAAAGATGGTGAAAGACAGTGAAAGACCGGCGTTCAGCCGCCTGAGTACCTCACCCCGTGTAGAGATCGGAGTGGCGCACCCAGGCGTTGCCCAGGGACACCAACGAGAAGGAACCGGTATCGCCCCCGCCCCCAACCTAACCTAACCTAACCTAACCTAACCTTTTTTTTTTTTTTTTTTTTAACGAGAGGAAATACGTTTATGTATACCCTGCCGCCCCCGGGGGAGGGCAGCAGGGTTATGTGAGACTCCCCCGGCGCTGATGGAGGTGCACCGGGGTTTACTCACTAAAACCTCTCGATGCCCTCCTTCGGCGCCAAACGCGGGGCCGTGGGGATCGCGGAAGTATTCTTCCACGACCCCGCAGCGCTTGCCGCAACCGGCTCTCTTCTTGTGCGGCGGCTAGATGACATGCCGCCGCCTGCCTCTCCGAGAGCTCCCCGGGCATTGGACTCCAACTCGTCCAACTCCATGGCGGGGGCGGGAACCGCCCTTGCGCCGTCGGCCTTGGGCTTCTTGTGCCGGGCCTTCTTTGTTGGCGCCTTGCGCTTCGTGCTGGGGGGCGGCTTCGCTACGCAGCCGCTTCCTCCCAACACATGGGCCTTCTCCGGCCTGCCGGCAGCCTCGCACAGGAAGCAGTTGGGCGCTTCCCTGCACTCGGCCGCCTTGTGCCCCGGTTTTCCGCAGCGGAAACAGCTCCGGCTGCGGTCTACCGGGCACTGGCACTTCGCCGCCACGTGGCCGGTGTCTTGGCAGCGGAAGCAGCGCTTAGGCCTCGCGGCCAGCAGCGCCACTCTCGCCGACACCCAGCCAACACGCAGCCGCCCTGAGCTTGTGAGCCTCTTGGCGGCCGCGACCGGGACACGCATCCACAATGACGCGTCCCCGCGTGGCCCTACCGTCAGTTGGCCCGACCGGATATCGTCGGCCGAGCACCCTCCTTCCTTCGCGACCACCTGGATGACGTCGGCGGCCGCTACTGAGTCGTCCAGCCCGGCCACGCGGATCTCCGCGCATAAGACCGGGCAGGCGACTTTTACATCGTCCGGGGGCAAGACGGACCTCAGCCTCGAGGCGAAGGCGTCCGCTTTCCGTCCGTCGATCGCCGCTCTAGCCTAACTCAACACTTTCGCGTAAGTCATCCCCCTTTCAGCAGCGCTCGCCCCCAGGGTGAGGGTGACCGCCGCAGTAGTTGGAGGGCGAAGCTTCGCTTTCTTCTTCTTCGGGGCGGCTTTGGCTGTTGTAGCCGCCCCCTTCTTCGTCTTTTTGGCCTTGCGTGGACCTATCTTGGTCCACGGGGCCTCGGCGGAACCTAACCTTTTTTTTTTTTTTTTTTTGTTTCCGGAGGGGGAAATGCATTACGCATACCACCCGGGCGCAGGGGGCACCCGAGTGGTGATGTGGGACTCCCGTATAGGCTAATGAGACCCAGGGTATACCCACTAAAACCCCCCCCCACCTTCCTCCACGCCGCCTTGTGACGGGGCCACGGGAACGATACACACATCCGCGACCCCGCCGGCGGCAGGCGCACCTGATGGTAAGTGCGCCTTCCTGCCCCGCCTCCACCAGTACTGTAGCAGACTCCCCCCGAGTCTGCCACAGTACTGGCGGAGGCCAACTACACCTCGGCCGCAGAGGATAGGGCAAGCGGCGCACCGTAATACCAAACTTGCCTCTTCCCCTGCGGCCCGTTACCGCGCGGAACGGCCCCGCCAGCTCGCAGGGGGGTAGGGATAGCGGCACAACACCACCACCCTCTCCCCCTGCGATCCTCCACGGCCGCAGAAGATAGGGAGTACGGCGCACCGTAATACCGGCACTCCTCTTCTTCTGCGGTCCCACCTCCAGGCGCGTCCGCAGCGGACTGGCTCCTCCAGTCCGCCGGGAGCGCCCCTCCTCGGGCCGGCCCGGCCTCCTGCCAAGCCGGCCCTGGTTGCCTCTTCGCTTCACCGTGGTCCCCATCCACGGTTACTGAGCCCCTCCGCCACGACAAGGCGGGCAACCATCGGGGTGAACTTTTTTTTTTTTTTTTTTTTTTTTTTTTCGCCAGGAAATACGTTACGTATACCCCGCGATGCTCGGGGGACATCGCGGGGTTATGTGGGACTCCTCTGTGCCTGGGTGGAGTGGCACAGAGTCTACCCACTAAAACCTGGCGATGCCCTCCTTCTGCGCCAATGCGGGGTCGTGGGAATCGCGTGAGCATAGCTCCACGACCCCGCTGCGCGTGCCGCGTCCGGCCCTCTTCTTTTGCGGCGGCTAGATAGTGTGCAGCCGCCTGCCTTACCGAGAGCTCCCCGGGCATTGGGGAGCTTATCTCTCGGGACCCATAGTGTGGGCGACGATCCCCCGATCGCCACCCACGGGTCTAGGCTTCCACCACTACTTCCATGGCGGGGGCGGGTTGTTCCGCCCTTGCGCCGCGGCCCGGCTTTTTATGCCGAGCCTTTTTAGTGGGAGCCTTCCGCTTCCCTTTCGTACCGGGGGGCGGCTTCGGTGCTGTAATACAGCCGCTGCTCCCCAATACGTGCTCCCTAGGTTTGCTTGCGGCCTCGCAGACCGGGCAATTCGGAGCCGCTACACATTCGGACACTTTGTGCCCCGGCTTCCCACAGCGGAAACAATTTCCGCTGAGGTCCACCGTGCACGTGCACTTCGACGCAAGGTGGCCGGTGTCAAGGCACTTGTAACACCGCCGTGGCCTCGCGGCCAGCAGTGCTACCCTCGCCGTCACCCAGCCTATTTGCAGCCGCCCAGTGCTGGTGAGCTTTTTGGCGGCTGCTATCGGGACTTTTAGCCAGAGGCTTCGGGTGCCTCTGGGACCTACAACGATTTTGCCCGACCTGATGTTGGTGGCCGGGCAATTGCCTTCTTTGGCGGCCGCCTCGACGATCTCGGCGGCCGTTGTTACGTCATCCAATCCGGTGACTCGCATTTCCACGCATTTCACCGGACGGGAGACTCTTACGTCCTCGGGGCGCAGGACTGCACGCAGCCGCGCGGCAAAGGCTTCGGCCTTCTCAGCAGCTCCCTCTCCCTCTATGGAGAGGAGGCGTGCGCCAGTTTGGACTAGACGGAAGCCGAGCCTGGGGATATTGAGTTCCCCCAGGTCGATTTTCGCTTTGGCCTCACTGAGCACCTTCGCGTAGGTCACCCCCCTTTCTGCAGCCCCCGCTTCTAAAGTTAGGGTTACTGCTGCCGTTTTGGGGGGGCGAAGCCTTGTCTTCTTCTTTTTAGGAGCGGCTGTGGCTGGTTTAGCCGCCCCTTTCTTCTTAGCCTTGCGCGGGCCTGTTGTGGTCCACGGGGCCTCGGCGGGGGAGGGGCTGGTGTTCATGCCCCCTTGCGCCGCCTCCTGAGCGGCCATTGATGGCCGCTTCTTCTTTTTTGGCTTTTTAGCCTTTGGCTGGGCCGGTACAGTCGGCGCCGCTTGTGGGGGCGCTGCACTTGTTCCAGCCATCTCCGCGTATGTGGGCGCCGTCGCCTTTTTGGGCTTTGGCGCCTTTTTACTTCCGGTGGCCGCCGGCGGGGCGCTGACACAGGTGTTCACAGCGTCTGCCGCCAGCGAAGGTCTCCTACGCGGCTCCGGCAAGAGTCTATCCTCAAGACCGGCCAGCCTGGCGTTAAGCATGTTGCCGAAGGTCTGTATGTTGGATCGGGAGACCTCCGCCAACAGCTCACGCATTTCTTCTCGTACGGGGCGGGTGTTAGTATCCCGTCTGCGCAACTCTTCGAGTTCGCGGCCCATTCTCGTCACTTGTTCTTGGAGGCGTGAGTTCTGGGCCTCCAACCTCGCCAGATCTTCTGTAGTGGAGCGACTTCTCATCTCGGCGACAGCAGATTTGATGGCCGCCACCGATTCCTTAAGGCACTTTTGAAATGTGCCTTTAAGGTTAGAGGACCTCACGGCGACCATTGTGATGGCCTCCAGTGAAGTCTCCACTGTTTTGGCCAGGGCAGCGCTCGACTGCTCCGACTCGACATCTCCAGTTGTGACAGGGGTTGCGCGGGGTGATGTTCGCGTCTCCCTTGCCGCTCATGCCGCCGTATCACGCTGTGGGGAAGACTGTTGAAGGCGTTGGCGATGTCGAGCGACACCCCCAACACCACCTCCCCCTCGCGTTCCGCCTCCTGCGTCATCGACCGTAGGCGCCTAATTGCGTCGACGGTAGATCTTCCGGCCCGGAAACCGAACTGAGAATCGGACAGTGTCGGTCCCGGGCCCTCCTCCAGGTGCCGAGCGAGTCGAGAAGCCACAATTCGTTCTAGGGCCTTCCCGACCTCGCTCAGCAGAAGGATTGGTCTTACCGCCGACGCTCGGTGCGGTGGCCGGCCCCTCTTTGGTAATAGGGTGAGCCGGCCCTCCTTCCACACCCTCGGGAACTGGCCCAACCGAAGACAATGGTCGAACAGTTCCCGGAGTGGCTCCTCGAGGTGCACGAGCGCGACAGAAAGCACTTTCTCGTGCACCCCGTCTGGACCTGGCGCCCTCTTCTTACTTCGGAGGCGGAACAGAACCGCCTCCATCTCCTGGTCGGTGACGGGTGGCGGAACACCCTCCACGGTCGAGTCCGACGTCCGCCGAGCCATTCTCGGAGGAACGAAACCTGCCGGGGGGTCAGGGAACAACTCCCTGACGATGTTCCCCAGCAGCTCAGGTTGGAGCGTCTCCGTCAACGGGGCCGATTGGACGCGGAGTTTGTCCCGCGCCCTTTTGTACGGTCGACCCCAGGGGTCATGATCAAGACCCCTGACAAGCTCCAACCATGCTTCCTCCTTAGCTCGGCTGATGGCCAGCAATAGAGTCTCTCTAGTCTCAACGTAGACCCTGTATAGCCGGCCATCTCTCTCCGTGTCCTGGGGTTGGCGCCGCCTGCTACGCCCGTAGGAGCGACGCGCCGTATTGCAGGCGGCGCGAAGGTCAGCCAGTTCTGTCGACCACCAATAGACCGCCCGACGTGGCGGCGGGGGACCACGAATCCTCGGCATGGCTGCTCGGCAGACGTTTGTAAGCACGTCTCCGAAACAGCCAGCCAACTCATCTACCCCCTGACCCTGCGGCGACGACGGGAGGCACCAGCAACCGACTATGGCCGCCTCCTCCGCCAGTTCCCGGTCGAGCTTCGTGAGCGCCCAACGCGGGAACCTGCTACAACCCCTGGACAACGCCGGACTCGACCCGGAGGCTGGAGACACCTCGAACCGTATGTAGCGGTGGTCCGAGAGTGTCTCCACCTCCGTTATCACCCTCCACCTTCCAACCCTGCGTGCGATATCGGGCGTGGCGAACGATAGGTCCACCACTGACTCCCCATTCCATCGCACGCAGGTCGGGACCGTCCCACAATTGAGCAGGGACAGTCCCGTGGCCAGCGCCCACTCTTCCATTTCTTTTCCCTTTGGGTTCGTGATCGGGGACCCCCACGCCGAGGACTTGGCGTTGAAGTCCCCCGCCACGACCACGGGAAGGGGGGCTAGCTGCCTCACTAGCGGCCCTAGAGCGTTGAGAAATCGCTCCAGAGCCGCCAGATTCTGGTTCGGAGAGAAGTATACCCCGACAATGGCAACCTCTCCCCGAACCGCCACAACGTACCCGTCTCCCCTCATTTTAGGTATAAGGGGAGGGCCGGAGCCAGTCTTCACCACGATGGCGACGGAGTCCGCCATATCCCCAGCCCAGTGCGGCAGGGGAGGTACAAGGTATGGCTCCGCCACCACCGCCACATCGATACCCCACTCCGCCATCGACTGCAGGAAGAGGTCCTGAGCCGCGGCAGAGTGGTTCACGTTCCCTTGTAGGAAGCCGAAATGTCCTGTCATTACTCGGACATTTCGGCCTCAGGCGCCGCCACCCTCCTCCCCTGTTGACTAGGGGTGGAGGAAAATTTGCCTCTTACTGGTGGGGGGGTGCACAATCTACCCCCCATTACATGCTCCGCCGGTCTGCCCACATCCGTGCAGACAGCACACTTGGGGCGCTCCACTCTACACCCAGATGCAGTGTGTCCAGGTTCTCCGCAGCGGTAGCATAATCCACTGCGGTCCTTCATCGAGGGGGGACACAACGCTGCGAAGTGCCCCATTCCCAGGCACCGGAAGCAGTGGTTGGGATGGGCGTCAACAAGGTGGAGCGACACCTTGCTCCACCCAACAGCGATGCTGCCCAGTGCCACCAACTTTTTGGCCGCCGTCACTGGGCAGCTCATGCGGGCATAGCCCGACCCCATCACAATCCGCTGAATCTCTCCCACCCAGATCTGGGTGGTGAGACATCCCCCCTCTCTAGCGACCGCGGACTTGACAGAATCCACGGTCGCAGCATCAGAAAGGCCCGTGATTTTAAAGTCGGAGCTTTTCACGGGCCTTGAAATCTCCACCTCCTCCGCAAGTATTTCGGACAGGCGAGCCGCCAATGCGTCCGCCTTCTCATGACTGGCGGAGCCAGGTATCTCAATCAACCTGGCTCCGGTGGCCGCCTGTCTGATGCGTAGCGGGCCAATTCCAAGCTCCTCCAACTTGATTGACGACTCCGCCTTCTGCAGGGCGGAGCTGTACGTCATCCCCTTTGTTACCGCTTCCGGCCTTAATTTGAGTACGACGGCCGTGGAGCGGGGCATAAAAATTTTGGGCACTTTCACTGCCGCCTTCGCTGGTGGCTTTGGTGCCGCCTTTTTCGAGGAGGCCTTTCGCCGAACAACCTCCGTCCAAGCCGCCGAGGAGTCCCCAGAAGCACTCACTGTTGTTGCAGGTGCCTCTTTCGAGGCGCCAGACGAAGCAACAGGCGCCTCTTTCGAGGCGGGTGGGCCGGAGTTGGCCGATTTTGCCGCCTTTGGCCCATTCCCCTTGCTCATGCTCTTCTTAGCTTGAGAAGGGGCTGGGCGGACCTCGGGGCGCACTGGGAGCGCCGGAAACTCCTCCCGGACCAGAGGGCGAATCACCGGCAACGATGACGACAGTGACAACACCGGCGAGACATCCCGAGCCGGTATGTCCGCTACTGCTGAACACTCCTTGTTGACAGCCCTTTTTTCGCGGGCTGCCTTCATTCTGTCAGCCGCCAGCGGCGGGCGGGCAATAACTGCTGGCGGCAAACGGTCTTCTAGTACCGCCAACCGCCCATCTACTAAATTGCCCACTAGCCGGGCAATATTGTTTTCCAATATGCCCAGCTGCTCGCTGGACATAGGACTCGACGACGACAACTTCGACTTATTAGTCGCCGTCTTTTTGGCCTCCTCAAAATCGCGTCTGTAGGCGCGCACCTCTTCTCGGAGGTTTGCAACCTCCCGCTGCAACCTCCCATTATCTGCACGGAGGCGGCGAGTCTCCTCTGCCTCAGTGCGCACCATCAGAGCCTCGAGTACCGTTTTAACGGTGCCCGTTGCCCGTCTAATCTTGCTAGCATATCCACCTTTTAAATTGGTGGATCTGCCAGCCAGACTTAAAATTTCTTGCAGGTTCGCCTCAGCTGCCTGCACTTAATCCTTTGCCCCCAGCCTGTCAACATCCAGGTCCAAGGGGCCAGGAGGGATCTCTTGCCCTTCCGGCTCCATGTCCTTCCGGTACATCCTATTATCAAGGGAGGCGACAAACTCCTCCGTCCGATCTCGGAGCTCCTGACGAGCAGAGGAAACTCTGCTCGACGACCCACGCGCTTTCCCACGCTTGGTCAACTGGGCCTTAAAATACTTATCGGCACCGGCGCCAACATCCTCCGTATCAGAACCGGATATCTCCGAAAAGAAACGCTTACTAGCGCCCATCTCCGACTCTGACACTGAGGGAATCGACTCCGTGCCCAACAATTCCGCTAGAGTTACGCCCCCTTTTACAGGCTTAACCCTTCTCCATTCCTCCTCCCTCTTATCCAACTCACTCCCAACCACTGAATCAGGTTTTTTAAAACTCTCCCCCGATCTGCTACTTTCCCCGAAAGCCAAAACCAAACCCCGTCCGGATGACCTACTTACCCCCCCCCTCTGAATCACCATCTCCCCTAGGCATGGTGCCAAAACTAAAATTGGGGGTGCCCCAGGGCACACCCCTGGTATGAGATATGACTTAGATGTTTAGGCAGATGGCCCGAACACAAAAACCTTACTTAAAAATTTATATATACAAAACCAACACCAAAATAACAAAAGAAGCACACCTAAATAATAAAACCTAACCTAACCCTAACCAATATATACAAAAATGTTCCCACCACGGGAGGGCCACCCACGCACAACAACACCAGGACAAAAGTCGTCGACCGATGCTGTTCTACGTGGATGACTTTCTCGACCGATGTATGGGAATCCGTAAAAGAAAGTTGAACACAAAGAAAATTAATTATCTCGAGAACCAAGATAGGTACTGAGATAATTCTAACGCCAAAAACTCAACAAAAGCGACACCTTTCGGTAGACACCGTGAACGTAAACTTCCGTCGGTTAGCATGGGCTTCGCCTAAGAAAGTTTGAGCCAACCATCGAGGGGAACCTAACCTAACCTAACCTTTTTTTTTTTTTTTTTTTTTTTTTTGATCTCGTAGGGGAAAGGTCATTACGCCCTTCCCGGGTTGGGGGACCCGGGGGTATGTGGGCCTCCCGGCGCGACTCGCCGGTTTACCCACTAAAACTAACCTGCGGATTGCCATCAGCCGCTTTAAGGGGGGTGTCCCGGATCTGTCTAGCACAGGACACCCCCCGCGACCGGCCGGTCTACCTCTATAGGGACCGGACTTCCACCACAATTAGGGGCCGCTCCGACAACCTGAAGCGTCCCCCTCGGCGCCGGGACTAGCTAAGCCGGGGAGGTTCCCATCCTCTCCCGGAGCCCCGTTAGACGGAAGTTTGGAGGTTCGCATAACGACGCCTCCGCACTCCCGTCCTACGCCGGTGGAGCGGAACAGAGGATTGATCGTTCTCTCTGTCCCGCTCCGCGGCCTCTTTCTGCGAGATGACAGCTTCCCGGGTTGGGGGACCCGGGGGTATGTGGGACTCCCGGCGCGACTCGCCGGTTTACCCACTAAAACTAACCTGCGGATTGCCATCAGCCGCTTTAAGGGGGGTGTCCCGGATCTGTCTAGCACAGGACACCCCCCGCGACCGGCCGGTCTACCTCTATAGGGACCGGACTTCCACCACAATTAGGGGCCGCTCCGACAACCTGAAGCGTCCCCCTCGGCGCCGGGACTAGCTAAGCCGGGGAGGTTCCCATCCTCTCCCGGAGCCCCGTTAGACGGAAGTTTGGAGGTTCGCATAACGACGCCTCCGCACTCCCGTCCTACGCCGGCGGAGCGGAACAGAGGATTGATCGTTCTCTCTGTCCCGCTCCGCGGCCTCTTTCTGCGAAATGACAGCTTCGCAGAAAGAGACCGCCGCCTGCCAGGCCTCATCGCTCTCGAGCATGCAGCGCACGACACTCGAGAGCGAGAGGTCCCGCCCAAGCACTGCCACGAGATCGTGGCGCTGCACGGCCCATCGGTCGCACACCTCGAGGGTGTGCTGGGCCGTGTCCTCCGCAGCGCCACATTGGTGGCAGGCTGGCGTTGGCTCCCTCCTGGCGACCTTACACAGGTACGCACCGAAGCATTCATGCCCGGTGAGCACCTGTGTAAGGCGGAAGGTGAGGGGTTTTCTCTTGCGGCGCATCCACGCCGCAAGGACTGGTCGCAGTGCCGCGGCCGTATGTTGGCCGTACGGTGACTGCGCCAGGACCTCACCCCACCTCCTCAGCAACCACTGCTCTCCCAGCCTTCGGAACCGCCTTAGCTCCTCCCACGAAGGGACCTCGCCACGTGACCTCTCTGCAACGAGGAGGTTTAACTCGGCGAGGACCCTCGCCACGAGCTCCCACGGCGGTTCCCCCGCTAGAGCAGTAGCTGCCGCCCAGGAGACTGTACGGTAGCCCCTGATGACCCTCACCGCTATGACCCGCTGCATTTTGTGCAGCTGGGCCACATTACGCACGGTAAGTGATACCTTTCGGTAGACACCCTGAGCACAAAGGTCCGTTGGCTGGCATAGGCTTCGCCTAAGAAAATTTGAGCTCAACCTAACCTAAACCTTTTTTTTTTTTTTTTTTTTTTTAACGTGCGGAAAATTCTTTACGAATACCCTACGACGCCTTATGTGGGACTCCCCGGCGCCTGTGACTGGCGCCGGGTTTACCCACTAAAAACCGCACGATGCCCTTTTTCGCGCCTAGGCCGGGGTCATGGGTATCGCGAAGGCATTCGTCCACGACCCCGCCGGCGCCTGCCTATGACAGGCTCTCCTCAATGCGGCGGCATAGATGGTGTGCCGCCGCTAGCCTTCTCCGAGAGCCCCCCGGACATAGGGGAGCTTTCTTCTCGGGACCCCTTGGGTGGGCAGCGATCCCCCGATCACCACCCACGGGTCTTAGGCGCCTCTCACTCGGCGTCCATTGCGGGGGCGGCTGGTGCCACCCTGGCCCTTGCGCCATCGGCCTTGGCCACTTTCTGGCGGGCCTTCTTAGTGGGCGTCTTCTTCTTTGGGGGAGGTGGCTTCTTCGCCGAGGTGACGCAACTGCCACCCCCCAACACGTGGTCTGCCTTTTTGCCGGCCGATAGACAAACGGGGCAATTTGGGATCGCCCCGCAGTCCGGCATTTTATGCCCAGGTTTGCCGCAGCGGAAGCAAAGTCCGCTGCGGTCCTCCGCCCGGCAATTAACTGCGATATGGCCCGTGGCGAGGCATCGGTAGCACCTCTTGGGCCGTTTAGCCAGCAGCACTACCTTTGCCGAAGTCCACCCAATTTGCAGCCGCCCCGAGCTGGAGAGCTTTTTGGCGGCCACTACTGGGACGTTCATCCAGAGGGAGCCGTCCCCTCTGCGTCCGGCTACGATCTTGCCCGGCCTGATGGTGTTGGCCGGGCAGCCTCCTTCATTAGCGGCCGCCTCCACGACTTCAGCAACGGTCACAGCGTCGTCTAACCCGGTGACGCGCATCTCCGCGCACTTCACCGGGCGGGCCACTTGCACTGCCTCAGAGTCGACAACCGCTTTCAGCCTCGCTGCAAAAGCGTCCGCCTTCTCCGAGGCGCCCTCTCCGTCCACTGTCAGCAATCGGGCGCCCGTCTCAGCCACCCGGAAGCCCAGCTTGGTGATGCCGAACTCCCGGAGGTCGATGCGCGCCCTAGCGTCCGACAATATTTTGGCGTAGGTCGTCCCCCTGTCCTTCGCCCCCTCCTGTAAGGTGAGGGAGATGGCTGCCGTGGTAGGAGGGCGAAGCCTCGCCTTCTTCTTTCTGGCTGGGGCACTTTTGGCTGCCTTCGCCTTTTCCTTCTTATGTTGCCCGCGGGGACCTACTGTAGTCCACGGGGCATTAGCAGAGGCGGGGGTTGGATTAGCCCTCGTTTCTGCGGCCTCCTGTGCGGCCAAGCTCTTCTTCTTTGTCTTCTTTTTATTCTTCTTCTTCGGTGCGGTTGGCGGTGCAGGTGTGGTTGCACTGTCACCTTCCACTACCTCCGACACTTCGACAACTGTGGCCGGTCTCTTCTCCTTCGGTGCCTTTGGAGCCTTCTTGGTGTTCTTCCCCGGAGCAACATCACTGCCCGCGGCATGAGCCGGTGCGGTGTCACTCAGGGAGTCCATTGCTAGTGGTGGGCGATGGCGTGGTTCTGGAAGTAGACGGTCTTCCAGACCAGCCAGTCTGGCGTTCAGCATATTGCCGAAGGTCTCCGCATTGGTGCGTGAGACCTCCGCCAATAGCTGACGCAAGTCTTGCTCAGGCGGGCGAGCAACTTGACGCCGCAGCTCATCTAGCTCACGGCGCATTTCTTCTATTTGCCTCTGGAGCCGGGTGTTGTGGGCTTCCAGGGCCTGTATCTCCTCAGATGCACAGCGGCCTCTCATTTCGCCAACGGCCGCCTTGATGTTGGCAACCGCCTCTTTGAGGAACCGCTGGTAGGTTCCCTTGAGATTGGAGGACCTCGTGGCGACCATAGTTATGGTCTCCAACGAGGCCTCCACGCTCTTGGTCAACGCAGCGCAACGCAGTCAGGAAAAGAAAAATTTTCCAAAAAATTTTCCTGCAAAGTTAGGCGAGAATTGGGTAGAGGGGAGAATTCCAAGACGAACCAACCCAAGAACCCCCTACCTAGGACAAACGGTTGCCGAGTTATAAGCGCCTAAAGTTGGCCACTGACAGCTCGGCAACTGTCAAACTCCTCACAAAATTGACAATAACTCCGCTCCTAATTGGCCTACAGAAACGGGGTTTCTTTCTTTGTTAAAGGCATCACATCGGCTACCCCCTCCTTGAATTTGAACCAAATCAGAGACATAAAAATTTCAAGGAGGAATTGGGGGGGGAGACCTGGATATCTAGAAAGAGATTGAAAAATCCAGAAGAACGAGCCCAAACTCGGTCCAAGTACTCAAAAGGGCAAGGAAGCAGTGGAAGGTCTAAATTTTCAGACCTAAAATTGGCCGCCATTTTGAAAAGTTTAAACCGTTATAACTTCGTTTCTAGACGTCGTACGAACACGGGGTTTTCACTGCTGACACAGGGACAGCCCGGACCATCCGGTGAACAAGGTGCAGAGCTACTGCGGGAACACCTGGAGACCTGGAAAAGGGAAAACATACCTACCAGCTTCCGGACCTCGTAGAGCAACGCGGTTTTCGGGCACCAGCATTGCACCAGACATAGGGACGCCACATCTGAGACTGCGCACCGCCTGGAACGCCTGGAACACCTGAAAAAGGGGAAAAAACCTAAATAAGTACTTACCTGGAGAAGACGTCGCACCAGTAACACCGGAACAGCTGTACCTGGAAACCGAAATTAAGAATTAAGGTAGAAACTGTTAATTACCTAGACCAGTAGCATCCTTTTGGAGTTACTGAATAGTTTTAAATATACATAGACCAACTGCACTATTTTTAGTGTAGTTGTTAGTATTAAGTTTTATTGTGTGCTTAGGGCCCCGACACACTACAATATATCTATAGTAGCTAGATTAGGTCAGTTTAACCCCTTATTGGGGAAACTGTTAGTGTAGGATTCTATTGACATTTTTCTTATTTTAGTTAGACTAGGTCAGTTAACCCCTTATTGCGGAACTGTTAGGTTAGTAATTTGACATTTTATTATATTGACAGACATTTTGATAGTTCAATTTTAATTTATTATTTAATTTTATTTTAATTTTATCCAATTTAATTGCAATTTACAATATTATCTCTATTAATATTTAAACCTTGATTTAATCCATATTTGACTACACCCCCTAACATGTATCGCACTCCCCAAAAGCGAGCCAGCGACACATTCGTCATATCCTCACCACAAATGAACGAGGTTGACGAGGGTAGAGCCCAATCACAACCAGCGAGATCATCCGCTGTGCGGACCAGCATAGATAAATTAAACGCAATGGCAATAAGAGATCTAACGTCCCCAACTAAAAAAGAGAAATCCAAGCCCGAAATTACTCTAAAAGTAAAGGCCAAAAAAGTCATCACTGTAGAGAAGGTGGCAAGTCCCGCACCCCCCAATAGACCTAAAACAGCAGAAGGTAGAGCCTGTCTAGAGCGAGCGAAAGGCAGCATCAACAGCTCCAAAAACTTTAAAACAGAATACAAGGAGCAAGCCTTCGCCGCCATAGAGAGGCTCTACTGGATAATAAAAGAATTAGAAGACGAACTTACCAGTATCAAAGCTGGAAGAAGCGGTGGGCCGGGGAAGGACCATATACATCCCCCCCGGTCGGCCGCAAACATGACAGATGCTGCAGTCGATGCGCAGAAGGACCTGGAACAGAGAAATATATTAATGGAGCAAGGTATGAATGAGGGTATGAAAGAGATGATAAAGAAGATGGATGAAATGAAGGGATGTATGGAAGAGAATAGAGTGAGGATGGAGAAATTGAACTCGCTCCTGGAGAACACCGCAACTGTCGCCAAACCGGCGAGTTATGCGAGCGTTGCTTCGAGAGGCATCGTAGAGAAGCCTCCTGAAGCAAGGGCTCTGCATTCAGTCATGGTGTCCTCCAGGGACGGGCAGGAAAATGGGGAGGAGGTCTTAGAAAAAATTAGAAAAACTGTAAACGCAAAAGACGGTTGGGTAAAGGTGGAGAGGGTCAGGAAAGTTAAAAACAGGAAAGTCGTCATAGGTTGTATAAATGAGGAAGAAAGGAACAAGGTGAGGCAGAGACTGCGTAAGAATGAAGGACTGATAGTTGAGGAAGTAAAGAACAAAAACCCCCTCTTGGCGTTCAAGGATGTGATGAAGGTCGACGCAGCTGACTTCGTCACTGCAACCAAAATGCAGACATCCTTGGGGGCCTGAAGGGGGAAGAGAGAAAGGTTGAGGTAGCATATGTGATGCGTGCGAGGAACCCCCTACAAAACCATCTCGTGGCTAGAGTCAGCCCACAAATTTGGAAGAGATGTATGAATGTAGGCTACGCCCATATTGGGCTAGGCAGAGTGAAAGTGACAGACCACAGTCCGTTAGTGCAGTGCTCCCGTTGCCTGGGGTATGGGCACACCAGAGGGCACTGCCAGGAGAGTGAGGTACGATGCAGCCACTGCGCCGGTCCTCATCTGAGGATTGAATGTGACAAGTGGCGGCGAGGAGACAAGCCCAAGTGCATAAATTGTACGAAGGCTAAGAGGGGCAACGAGGAGCACAGTGCCTTCGATAGAGAATGTATGGAAAGAAAGAGGTGGGATGCTTTAGCCAGATCAGCGGTGGCGTACTGCTAAGGTTGTCCCTGGTGAGTCCTTCCAGTACCGAATTCTGCAGGCCAACCTCCAGCGGAGCCAGATCGCTACAAGGGAGCTAATGCTCGAAGCCACCAAGCGTAAGGCCTGCGTGGCGCTGCTGCAGGAGCCCTACGTAGGCGGGGCCCGGAGTATGAGGACACACAATGGAGGGAGGTTCTACCAGAGCGATGGGGAAGGGGGCGGCGTCGTCAAGGCGTGTGTTGTGGTATTCGACGGCACACTGGATGTCGAACTACACACACGCCTCAGTAACAACAACATTGTTGTGGCCACCCTCCGAAACAAAGCTTGGGAGGTGATTGTTGTGTCCTTCTACTTCGAGCCCGATAAACCTGTGGGGCCCTACCTGGACCATCTTATGCGGATAGGAAGAGAGTTGGGATCCGATAAGATGGTCTTGGGAGGCGACGCCAACGCAAAGAGCCCGTGGTGGGGTGGCGATCTGGAAGACCCGCGAGGAAGGGATGTGTCTGCTGTACTGGAAGTAATGAGCTTACACATACTCAACACCGGAGACATACCTACGTACGACACCATCAGAGGGGGTAAAAGATACACCAGCTATGTGGATGTGACAGCGTGCTCCGACGACCTGCTGGACCGATTGGGCGACTGGAGAGTTGATGAGGGTCTGACGAGCTCGGACCACAACGGCATATCATTTGGCATCAGACAACAGAAATCCAAAGGCACGAACATAATACGTACCACACGCATATTTAACACACAGAAGGCCAACTGGACTCAGTTTCGTGAAAAACTGACCCAGCTGATGTCGGACAGACAATTGACTGCACAGGACATGGACACAATACACAGCACACAACAAATAGAAGAAGTAATAGACAGATACACGGAAGCCATAACACAGACATGCAGAGACACAATGCCGACTTAAGAACACACACAGAGATTCACCTTGTCGTGGTGGAATGATGAGCTCGCGCAGATGAAGAAGGAGGTCGCCACAAGGAAACGCAGGATCCGTAACGCTGCGCCTGATCGCAGAAACCGCGTAGTCGGTTTGTACCTGGAAGTGAAAGGGAAGTACGAAAAGGCAGTGAAAGAAAGCTGGAAAGCTCAGGTAGAAAGCTGGAAGGAGTTTTGCCGGAAACAGGATAGGGAGGGGGTCTGGGAGGGCATCTACAGGGTGCTGAGCAGAGTCAGAGGGAGGGAGGAGGATCTGCCCCTTACGAGGGACGGTGAAACCCTCGACGCCCGAAGCTCCGCGGAATGGCTGGCGGAGACCTTCTACCCCGAGGACCAGGAAAGTGGTGAAAGCGAGGAACATCGGCGGACGCGGCGGCGGGCGGAGTCCTTGGACACCGAACCGCCGGCGGGTCCGGACGACCCTCCTTTCATCATGGAGGAGTTGAAGAGAGCCGTAAGGTCCTTCAACCCCAAAAAGGCCCCCGGGGAGGATGGACTCACGTCAGACATCTGCCAACACGCTGTAGAATGTGACCCTGTGTGGTTCCTTGCTCTGCTGAATAGGTGCCTCACCGTCGCCTGCTTCCCCAAACAGTGGAAGCGGGCGACTGTGGTGGTGCTAAGGAAGCCGGGCAAGGAATCGTACCGGGTACCAAAAGCTTATCGTCTGATCGGCCTCATGCCTGTTCTCGGCAAGATCTTCGAAAAGATGCTGGTCGCCCGACTTAGGTTCTACCTGCTGCCCAAAATAAGCCCCAACCAATATGGCTTCATGCCCCAAAGGAGCACCGAAGACGCCCTCTATAGGTTGGTGAACCACATCAGAAAGAAGAGAGAGGAGAAGAAAATTTCAGTTGTGGTATCACTGGACATAGAGGGGGCCTTCGATAGTGCTTGGTGGCCGGCCATAAAGGTTCGGTTGGCTGAAGTTGGGTGTCCGGGGAATCTGAGGAGGGTGTTCAGTAGCTACTTGAGCGGTAGAAGTGTGAATGTTAGGTATGCGGGTGTGGAAGTGAGCAGGGGGACCGACAAGGGGTGCGTGCAGGGATCCATAGGTGGACCAATCCTGTGGGACCTCTTGTTGGACCCCCTGCTAAGTATGCTAGAGGAGATGAATGTTTTCAACCAAGCGATCGCGGACGACATCGTTATAATAATCGAAGGGGACACGGCGCTCGAAATCGAGCTGAAATGCAATAAAATATTAGAGGAAATTAGGAAATGGGGGGAGCTAAATAAGTTAAAATTTGCCCCCCATAAAACTTGTGCGCTCCTGTCAACAAGGAGATTAAAATTTGATGTGCCGCGGCTCGCTATGGGAGGTGTCGAAATAAAATATCACGACAGCATAAAAATATTGGGATTAACGATAGACAGCGGCTTGACATTTAACGCCCATGTCACTGAGGTATGCAAAAAGGCTATAGTACGCTATAAGCAACTTGCGAAAGCAGCAAGAGTAGGATGGGGGCTTAACCCCCAGATAGTTAGGATAATATATATAGCCGTAATAGAGCCGACTATCCTGTATGCATCAGCAGCGTGGGCACCCACCGCGCAAAAGATGGGGGTCCAGAAAAGGCTCAACTCCGTTCAACGGGGTTTTGCCCAGAAGATCTGCAGAGCATATCGGACCGTCTCCCTGAACTCTGCGATGCTGCTGGCTGGGATACTCCCCCTTGATCTCAGGATACTCGAAGCATCGAGGCTCTATGAGATCAAGAAGGGGGTACCACACCCGGCGTTGAGGGACAGGGCGGTGGAACGAATGGCTCCAGCGATCCAGGACCCACATCCGGCAGAGCAGGTAGAGCTGAGGTTTGGGTTGGTAGACGAGGACTCTTATGCGGGCGTGGTTGATAGCCACGTCCATAGGATCTATACAGACGGCAGCAAGATTGAGGGTCGAGTCGGAGCCGCACTCTCCGTATGGGAGGGCGAGGCCGAGACGAAGGCCGTCAAGCTTGCGTTGCCGCCGTATTGCACCGTCTACCAAGCCGAGCTTCTAGCGCTCCATAGAGCTGTAGACATAGCCTGCAAGAGTGGAATGGCGAAGGTTGGTATCCTTAGCGATTCCAGATCGGCCCTCCAGGCTGTCACCCTTAGTTCCCCTCATCCCCTGGCAGTGCAAACAAGGGCGGCCCTCCGAAAAACTGCATTGCAGAGGCGGGAGGTCTCCCTGTTTTGGATTAAGGCGCACGCAGGGTTGAGAGGGAATGAGAGGGTTGACGAGCTAGCCAAGGAGGCCGCGCTGGGATCGAAAAGGAAACCTGACTACGATCTGTTTCCTGTTTCATTCGTCAAGCGTATCTTAAGAGAGGATACGGTTGAGGAATGGGACAGGAGATACGAAGTGGGAGGGACGGCCGGAACTACGAAGCTCTTTTTCCCAAGCGCTGCTGCTGCATACAAAATAGTCAAGAAAATAAACATAACACACCACACCACACAAATACTGACCGGACACGGCGGGTTCGCCTTCTACTTGAACAGATTCAAGTTGAAGGAGGACCCGTCGTGCTCGTGTCAGCCAGGAGTTGAGGAGACGGTTCCTCACCTGTTATTCGAGTGCCCGATTTTTGCTAGCAGTAGATATGATACTGAGCAAAAATTGGGCACATCGATTACGGGTGAGAGCCTGGCCTCCATCCTGGGGGGAAAAAGGAGGGAAACATTCCTCTCCTACTGTAAGGAAATTATAGTGTACGTTAACAAAATTAATTGTGACAAATTGGTGTGTTAGTAGTAATGTAGGCTCTAGATTAAGATTTACTGTGATATTAGGGTTAGAATGAATATTTGTGCCGTAGTTTTATCGTTTTATTTTGCTTGACATCTTGAATATTGAAATGTATTTTATTATTATGAATGTTATTGAATTATCTAATTACTATTTTTATCTTGTATTTTATTTTGTTTTACTGTATTATTTTATTTTATTTAATCATCTTATTGGAATTATGTACTAATTTGGATACACTAACTTAGTAAATTGAAATTTTCATTGTATGCTTTAAAAATGGAAATGTTACGGAACATCACTGATGTTCCTCAGCACATACACAAACAATTGTATAAAATACTATGACAATATATAAAATTGACATGTACTTAGAGTACTTCACCTGTAAAAGACAAATTACTGTTGTAATAAAAATACAAGAATGTACTAGATGTAAGGCTAATAACAGCAAAATTGTAATAGATAGTAATGAGTATAAAAAAAGAAAAAGATAGCAAAAAAGAAGCCCTGATAATGTTAGGGGGATGGAAAAAAAAAAAAAAAAAAACCTAACCTAACCTAACCTAACCAACCATGGAGGGGCCGGGGTCTGCCGGTAGTAATAGCGGAGACAGTAGCCGGCACCAAATAGAAACCAGCACTCCCCGAAACCCCGACGGCTCCCTTGATGCCCTTCTGGCAGAAACTTCCTATATGGTTAAAAATAGTATATATTTGCTGAACCAGACTAGGAACATGAGAGGCAAGTTAAAGTAGAAAGGAGAATAGGAAAATAAGCGATACGGAGGAACGGAGTGAAAGAGGAAGTGAGCAAGGAACCCCAAAAAGTTGTGATTGTAAGAGAGAGATTGTAGAATTATATAAAAGAATGGAAAAAAAAAAAAAAACTTATAGATGAAAGGATGTTAAGATAGATGACAGCAACATAAGGGAAGTGATGAAAGGATTAAATGAGGAAAATAATAACAAAATAGCCGAACTGATAAATGGGGTGAAAGAGTTAATTCAGGAAGTAAGAGAGGAAACAAGCAATAAATTAAAAGAAGTAAATAAGCTAAATCGAGAGGTGGTAAAGGACTGTAAGGAGATAAAAGATGAGATAAACACCAAGGTAGAGAATATGAGACTCGTAAACCAGAAATTGGCAAAAGACAGTACGAACCACTTAAACAGGGCAATCGAATTGACAGATATTGTAAAAGCATTAAGTATGCAAATAATGGATAGCAAAAATACAAGTTTTAAAGAGATAAATAAGTTGAGTCAAGAGATTATAAAGGAATGTAAGGGTATAAAAGGGGAGATTGATAATAAGGTAGAGAAAATAAAACAAATAAACCAGGAATCGGCAAAAGAAAGTAAAGAGAATTTAAATAGGGCAGTCGAGTTGTTGAGTGGGGTAGAGAAGTTAAGTCAGGACATAAGAAAGGAGACAAGTAACAAACTAAAAGAGATAAACAAGTTAAATAAGGAGGTTATAATCGAATGTAAGGGTATAAAAGGGGAAATAAATTGCAGGGTAGAGGAAATTAGAAAGGAAAATCAGGATTTAGCAAAGGAAAATGAGAAAAATTTAAGTAGGGCAGTTGAAGAGTGGGGGCCCTGGGGCTCGGCAGAACCAAGACCCGCGACTTATGCGGCGGTAGCCGGTGGCGGAAGGGAAACCACGCCGCCGAAGCCGAAGCGCGTGACACTCCACTCTTTAGTAGTGACAGATAGGGAAGACTTTATGACAAGTGCAGAGATAGTGACAGAAGTAGGAGCAATTATAGAGGCAAAGAAAGAGGGAATTAAAATAGATAGGATTAGAAAAGGAAAAGATAGGAAAGTTATCATAGGATTAAGTAACAAGGAGGACAGAGATAAGATCAAAGAAAGAATAGAGAAAAGTGGGGGAAAAATAGAAGTCCAGAGCATAGACAATAAAGATCCGCAGGTCGTGCTGTATGGGGTGCTTAAGTCCAACACCAATGATGACATAATAGAAGCAATAAAAAGTCAAAATAAGCACCTCATACAGCAGGTCCCGGACGGGAAGGACTGTAGGATGGAGGTCAAATACAGAAAGCGGGGAAAGGATGTAGGCACTGAGCACGTGGTGCTGACTGTGTCGCCGGGGCTGTGGTTGTGCTTCACCGAGGCGGGCTATCTATATATAGATATGCAGCGTGTTAGAGTCGCCGACCAGTCCCCCCTAATACAGTGTTCACGCTGCTTAGGGTACGGACATGGGCGGCGATTCTGCAATACCGCCGAGGAGAGGTGCAGCCATTGCTCCGGGACACACCACCAGTCCCAGTGCGAGGAGCTGAAGGTGGGAAAGAATGCTTGTTGCATTAATTGCAAAAACGAAAAGGCAGATAACACCAATCATAACGCATTCAGCGCGGGGTGTACGGTCCGTCAGAGGTGGGACGCCATAGCGCGTGCAACGGTTGCCTATGCCGAACACCAATAGTGCCAGTAAGCCGCCTGTAAACCCCAGCATTGGTCACTGTAATTAAGTGTAATTAATTTTAAACCAATGATGTGAAGGAAGGAGGTAGGCAGACAGCGGTGGGTATAAAAATTTGGATATAAAACTTTGCATATATATGGAATTATGTAAATAAGGAAGCATATATAGCATAAGCTTTGGAAAAACGTAACCTCCCGCTGTCCCAAATAATTGTATACTGGGACTATTGGCAAATAACGCGCTGTGGAAGAACACATACTGCAAACAATGATTATTATGTAAATAATTTTTGTGCAAAACTCCGGGGCGGACGTCCCGGGCTGAATGATGGTAATGGATAGGAGTAGTGGGATGAATAAGAAAACATAAAGCAAAGTAAATGTATGGAAGGAATGTAAATAAGCGTAAAGAAAAAGTAGAATATGATAGAAACAGAAAATGAGTGTAATAGTTAGACATAGCATAATACAAATTAAAAAAGAGCAATAAAATAAAAACTGATAAGCAAACAAGAAAAATGTAAATAACAAAATGTAAAAGAATTAAAAGGTAAAGGTTAAATGTAAGTTAGGAAATGTGAATTAAAAGAGACATGTAAGAATAAAAGAAAAAGGAAATGTAATTTTGAAAAAGAAAAATGTAAGTCAAAATAAAAGTAGTGTAAGTGAATGTTAACGTAGTGACAGATGCAAAGGAAAGTAAGGAAATGTAGAAATATAAGTAAGAAATAGAGTTATATAAGTAAGTAAGAAAATGTAAAAAAGAGAAAGAATCTAAGGAAACGTAAAATGTAAATGCGAATGCAAAAATCAATGTAAAGCAAATAGCACAGGATGTCAAAAGATATAAATGTAAAATTAGAAATGAAATAAGTAAAAAGAGAAATGTAGAAAGAATTTAAGAAAATGCAAAAATGTGATGTAAAATTTAAAGCAAAAAATGTGTAGAGTAGATGGCTAATGAGATGTAGAAGTGTAAACGTAAAAATAGAAATGTAATAAGAAAAGAGAAATGTAATGTGATAGTAATAGAAACGGAAATGTAAGAATAAAAATTGTAATTAAAAATTAAACATAAACTGTAAACAAAAAACAAGCAAAAAATTGGCCCTGCTTATGGAAGGGTATGGTAGGGGGAACAAAAAAAAAAAATAAAAAAAAAAAAAAAAATCTAACCGATTTTGGCTGGAAATAACGAGTCTTTGAGACATTGTACCGCGATAATTTAATTTTAGTTCATATACACTAGCTAAGATACTAATTTTCTAGACCAGTTGTGTCATTTTTGGCGCAGCTGTTGCATCCTTATAGGATTAGATCTAGTATAGAATAGAATAGGACTTATTAAACTACATTTAAAATCTACACTTTACATCCCGACTAATATACAATTATCAAAATATAAATATATACGCTTTACGGAGAATACGGAGAGAGAGAACGTAGTTTGACGTAGACACATCGGCTCCGCTTATTTTGTGAATTAAAATTAAAATAAATGCTCGTAATACAAAACAAAGTGCAAAAAAAATATTATTTCAGTTCATATTTGGTGAAATATAAATTGTAATAGTGCAAAGTTTTAAAATAAGTGACTTGTGTAACAAAAAAAAACTGTGCTTAATTCCTCAACTACTGTTCGCCATTTTTATATTTTGAAATTGAACAAAACTGAACGCAGAACCGAAATTATAAGCAGGAAAACAAATCGATCGATTACTACAAACGAATTTTGTTAATCACACAATTACAACAATTCTAATTGTAAAAAAAAAGTAAACTTTAATCAACGAATAGATGCATAACGAGTCATATGAATTTAAATACCTACCTACTGCAAGAAACAGCTGTTGTTGATATACACATCGACTCAATACGTTATTATTAAATTAATATAATAAATAGCATTAGGTATGTTACAAAACTACTGACAAGTAACACGAACTGGATCACTGGAACTACGAAACGAAAAATCCAAACAGTTGCTGTTTGGTTTGGAAGTTTGAAAGTTTGGAGGAAGAACTTGAAATTTGATATTTCCTTCAATAAATGTCATTACACCTACCTACCTATGAGAAAGAGGAACCGCAAGAATAGTTGTTTATAAAAGACTACTTAAATACAATACCTAGTTATCGTTGTTAATGCCTTTTGGTGTGTTTATTTTTAGTCAATGATTTTGTATTGAAATAGGTATAAAATATTCACATCATATTTATTGTACTAAGTAATATCTAGGCAAGGTAAGAGCTCTGGAAATACAAATTGGTGTAAAAATATTAATTGCATGTATAATAACTAACTAATGTAATAAGTGTGTACTGTAATAATGAAAGTAGGTATGTAAGGTAAAAGATGTTAAAATAAGATTGAACTAAGTAAAAGTACCTACTTATTAATTTTGCATGGAAATTGGTCTTGAGATTAAACCGCAACAAATTATTAATTGTGCAAGTAAAGCTCTAAAATAAAAATAAAACAAATCCTCAGTTAAAGAATACATAAATTATTTAAAATTAATGTTATGCTGCAACTGCTGTTAATTATTTCTTAATATGTGTTTGTTTTATTTGTAAGAATATCTGAAATTACATGTCAAAAGCAAAGAATACAACATATCTAAATATTACATTTTCCTGTTAATTAGCCTAAAAATCAGAAGTAAGTATAGTAAGTAAGTATCCAGTTTTATTAAGTATTAAGTATTTAATATTCAAGACTTCTATTCAGCATAAAATTGGGATAAGAGCATGTGCTGTTTATAATATTTTTGGTAATTTGGTTTCTTTAAGGTACATACATATTACTAACATCAAACATTTTATTTACTATGATAATTAATCATTATTTTTTAAGACATCAAAATACAATGTTTTTGCTTTAATGAATTTGACACTAATTCTAACATAAAATTTTAATAATTTTAGTTTATTTAACATCAAATAATGCATCTTCTATAGGTAAATGTTTTATTTATTTATTTATTTATTTTTTTATTACATGTAATTTAAAGTTTTTAACCTTCTAACTATCAATCAATCATATAAATTGTGAACTTTCTTCTTTTTCCTGCAACTATATTCCTGGACAATAAACTGTTTAAAATTCTTTATTGCTTATTTTCTTAAACCACACAAATTTTAATTATATTTTATAATGGACACCAGACAAGATGATGAGTATGTAACAGTAAGAAGACGGCATAGTGTAAATTACAGAGATTTAAACCTAGACAATTCAATGGATAAGTCATTTAATTCGTTATGCTGTGATCCGGAAGTAACTAGCTTGCCAAACTTATCAGTCACAATGAATGAAGAGTTGCAAGAATTGCGTGATAATTTTAAAGATGTGCAACTTCAATTAGACATAGCACATAAAGAAATAGAACATCTTCTATTAGAAAATAATAATCTTTTAAAAAAAATACAAGACTTGGAAAAGAAATTAAAATTACTGAATAAAATTCACACTGCACCAATTAGTAGTATTAAAAGAAGTAACAAAAAACGCATCAATATAACCAGCTCCTATGTAAAAAAACGTATAGACTTTCAAGAAGATGAAAACACTTTTACAGAAAACTTCAATAGCAATGAAAGGTCAAACCTGGAGTTTTTAAATCTGAAACAAAAATCACAGCCAGATATTTAAAATAGTCCTATAAAGAAAGGGAATTTCATACATATATTAGGAGAACAATGTGTACTAGGTTTATCGCAAAGATTAAGGAATACAAGGAATAATTACAATATATTTTCTTTTTAGTATTAAACCGAATGCATTATGTAGTGAAACTCTCAGAAGCTGTGAATCTCTCAAATACACCATTAAAGACAGAGATGTAGTTAGTTAGTAGAGTATCTTAGGAGTGGGAACAAACGATAAAAATCCTTGTAGTATTCTAAATGACTTAGTACTTACTCTAGATAAGCTTCGCAGAGCACGAGTATATGTCTTAGAAGTTCATTCTAATGATTATCTCAGGACCAAGACACTCAATAACCATGTACAATGCCTTTTGAAAGTGCACAAAAACTCTATTTTTATTAAAACTCGAAGACATCACAAAAATTTTAATGATTATATACAAGACATAACAGACCAAATTAATTTTAATATTGATTATAGTGACTATCTTAATACTTATTTGCCATTTTATAACAACAATAACATAATTAGACATAGAGAAGTAACAGGTAAAACAAATATTATAAAAAAAAACTGATAATTTGGAAAAAAATAAAATAACTTTCTATTTTAAAAAGATTACTAAAGAAGAGTCTACACCTAATGTGGTACAAAAAGTTTATAACAGAGGTACTATACCTTACTATTTAAAAAAAAATACCAACAGTAACACTAATTTGTCTAAATTATGTAATAAAGAAACAAGCAAGGACAACTTTTTTCGATAGTGACTTAACAATTTTTCATCAGAACATTGCTGGGGCTATTAATAAAGCAGAATTATTACACTTGTCCCTACTAGATTTAAGAAATAAAGGTCTAAATAACTTAGATGTTATATGTCTGACAGAAACATTTATTAAGAAAGGTTCAGAAAATTTATTTCAGTTGCATGGATATAAACTATCAGCTGCTTTCTGCAGAAATACTAAGAGAGGGGGTTCATGCATACTGACAAAATCTTCTATAAATTGTAAAGAAATTAAATTAATAAAAAATATGGGAATAGCGAATGAATTCGAGTGCTGTGGAGTAGAAATACTGGATCATAATTTACATGTTGTTTGTATTTACCGAACACCTCAAAGTGATACATTTAAATTCTTTAATAATTTAGACAAACTATTACATGAAATAAGTAACAAAAGAAAGAAAATAAGAATAGTTTTATGTGGAGATTGGAATTTAGACTCTCTTAAAGATAGCAAGAATACACGTGAATTACTAAGTTTACTAAGTAACTATAATTTAACTTCACATATAACGTGCTCTACTCGGTTATCATCCTGCATAGACCTGATAGCAAGCAATATTAAAAATATGACAATGCCAAATATTCATCATCTGGCACTATCAGATCATGACACAGCTCAAACATTAACTATTAAAGTAAGGAAGGTGCAAAATACAAATATTACCTGGGAATATATAAGAGATTATAGTGCCGATAATACAAACAAATTTAAAGAATGCATTTCAGCTTTATCATTTTCAGAGATAAGAGATGAAGAAAGTGCGGACGATTCATTCAACAAATTTCACGAATTGATAGTCCTTTTTTATACATTATGTTTCCCACTTATAAAAACAAGCATTAATAAGAATAAACAAAGAACTTTATGGCTAACTAGAGGTATAAGAAAATCATGTTTGGTAAAAAGAAAAATGCATTTAAATTATAGAATATCAGGAATAAAAAACAACAGTACAAAACTGCGACTTGCAAAATATAATTGCTTGTTAAAAAGATGTATTTTTAAATCAAAGCAAATACAAAACACTAAATATATCAATAATCAAAAAAACAAATGCAAAGCAGGATGGAAAATTATAAATGATAACTTAGGCGATAATAATAAAAATAATGATATTCCATACATTAAGAAGGATTTAAAAGTATATACCAAGCCTAACGAAATATGCCAAATATTCAATGACTTCTTTACAAATTTAGGAAAGATGGGGCCAAAAAAGGACAATAACATAAATAAGATTATGTGCTCACACAACATCAATAGAAACACAATTTTCTTAAACCCAACAGATCCCCATGAAGTTTTTAATACAATATTATCATTAAAGAACACTAATGCTGTAGGATATGATGAGATTCGAACGGATGTTATTAAGAAATGTGCAGTACAAATATGTTATCCACTTGCTAAAATTATTAATCAATCGTTAGAACAGGGAGTGTTTCTTAGCCGATTAAAAATTTCAATTATTAAGCCTTTGTTAAAAAAAGATGACAGAACAGAATTAAATAATTACCGTCCAATAACATTAATTCCCATTTTCGCAAAGATCTTTGAGAAAATAATGTTAAAACGTATTAAAAGTTTCTTTATTTCTGAAAACCTGTTGGTTGATGAACAATTTGGTTTCCGTGACAATAGTTCGACTACAGACGCCTGTTTTTATTTGAGCAAAATAGTACATAATAGTTTAAATAATAAAGTACCTATCACTGCAATTTTCTTAGACATGACAAAGGCTTTTGACCTGGTTAATCATAACATATTATTGTATAAATTAGAAAGATATGGAGTTAGAGGAAAAGCATACGACTGGATAAAATCTTATTTAAGCAAAAGAAAAGTATGTACAGAAATTACAAACATTTATGGTAATATAAAAAAAACATACAAATCAAAATACGCATATATAGACATAGGAGTACCACAAGGGAGTATGATTGGTCCATTTCTATTTCTTATATATATAAATGACGTCACAACAGCAACGAAGCATCCTAGTGTCTTATTTGCAGATGATACAACGATATTTACAATGCCAAAATATTTTATTATATGAACAAGAAATTAACAATGCACTTAATGACATAATATTCTGGCTTAACGATTTACAGGTTAATCTGAGTAAAACAAAAATAATGCAATTTAAATACTATAACGCAATACAAATACCTAAAAAAATTACTTATAATAATATAAATATAGATGAAGTAAACACAATAAAATTTCTAGGATTAATGTTTGACCAACACTGTAACTGGAAGGCGCATGTGGACTATATTTGTAGCAAGCTGGACAAATTCGTTTATGCACTGCGACGTTTAGCAAAGACCGTGTCCATATCTGCAGCTCTTTGTGCATATCACGGATACGTATCTTCCGTTATATCATATGGTCTTATAATCTGGGGCAACTCTGTTAAATTCACTACAGCTTTAAAATTACAAAAGAAATGCATAAGAGCTATATGTAATGTAGGACCACTTGAAAGTTGCAAACTGTTATTTAAAAAACTGGGTATACTTACGTTGCCATGCATGTACATTAGAGACATGTGTATGTTTGTTAAAAAGAACCCCAAATATTTTGTACAAAACAAAGACATTAATATGACTAACAGATCACAACGTTATCCCAATAAATTAGTTATGCCTAAGTGTAACAGCACAGCATGTCAAAAGAGTCCCTATTTTATGGCTATTAAATTATTTAATAAATTGCCAAAAGATTTTGATAAACTTAACTTATCAACTTTTAAAATAAAATTGAATGACTGGCTATTAGATAAATGTTTTTATGACGTAAAGGAATATTATCTGGATACTTATTTCTAAAAAAAATAAAAAAATAAAAAAAATAAGGTAAATGACTCAGACATATCGTTTTATTTTGGTTTTCTTTTTTCTTCTGATCATGTATTTTGTCTTTTTTGACATTAAAATATGTAATTTTTAAATGAAAATTAAAATTATCATAAATTTTATTACTGACATTTGCATACTATTAATTTAGTTGAGTGACATGAACCTGAAATGTTTAATATTATTATCTAAGACCAAATTGTACATTCACTCTGGCAAATAAACGATTATTATTATTATTATTATTATTATTATTCTATATAATATTATAATTTACACTTATACATTATACTTGACCCTAATCTAGGACCAACTGCATCATTTTTGGTGCAGTTGTTAGGTTAAGGACACGCAACTGGACTAGTGGCTCTTATTGGAGTCACTCTAAGTACAAATATAATCTTACGACTACTATTTATAATTATATTCAATATTAAATATCTTATTTACATATTTACACTTGACGCGTTCCCCCAATAATCTTAAGCTTAATCTTACAGAATACACACTCTACATATCATAAAATACACTACACTTACTTGCTTAAACATACATAACTCGAACATATAAATTAAAATTAAAATGGCAATGGTTCATACCCCACACACAAAAAAAAAAAAAACATTTTCATCGTTGGTATTCGAGGATTGCAATCCAAAAACCGCCATATAACTGCCTTTCGTGACATATTTGCAAATATATTTATGGACTGAATTGCAGTATTCAACGTTGCAATGTGTCTTGAACGATTTAGAAATAAGTGGCGAATATGGAACAATCCAACTGTTGTCGACAACGAAATCCATTCTTTTCACTTTCGTTGTGACAGTTCGTCGACGCCGATACAGCGGATAACCATCATTGCCAGTGACAGTCTCCGCCGTTAATTTCCGTGGATATCGTTTAGAGCACTTTCCATCGACCATGCAAGGTGATTGGGGATTGATGGCACCACACAGTTTCCAGACATTCCTCATGTCATTAGTTTTAGCAACTGTTCGGGCTAGATCTAACATAGCGGTTGCAGTTGCTTCTTCTGGAATAGCAGCCACATTGTTAGAAGGATGCCGTACGGCTCATTCAGCATTCAAATTACCGTTAAATCTTCAAACTATTGAAGAACCAACGTGTAATATTGCAAAACACTCAACAATGGCCAAAGTTTTAGCGGTATCGAAAATCATCATCTGGGACGAATGCACAATGGCGCATAAACGTGCATTAGAAGCACTTAACCGAACATTAAAAGATTTACGCAATGACTCGAGATGTTTTGGAGGAGCAATGATTTTACTTTCTGGCGATTTCCGCCAAATACTGCCAGTAATTCCAAGATCTACGGCTGCCGACGAAATAAACGCTTGCCTCAAATCGTCAACTCTATGGCGCCATGTGAAGAAACTGCAACTGACAACAAACATGAGAGTTACATTGCTTAATGATACATCTGCTGAAGATTTCTCGGAGCAATTGCTGACTATCGGTAATGGTCAAGTACCTGTCGATGAATCGAGCGGATTAATATCATTTCCAAATAATTTCTGTAATTTTGTCTCATCAAAAGACGAACTTATCAACAATGTATTTCCAGAAATTATTTCTAACTACAAAAATAATGAATGGTTGAGTGAGCGAGTAATTTTAGCGGCTAAGAATAAAGATGTAGATGACCTAAACTACATAATTCAAAATAAGATCATTGGAACAATGCATTCATTGAAATCTATTGACTGCGTCACAAATGAAGATGAAGCCACCAACTATCCAATTGAATTTTTAAACTCTTTGGACGTGCCTGGCTTACCACCGCACAATTTACGCCTAAAGGTTGGCTCCGTAGTAATCATGCTTCGAAACATAATCCAACCAAAACTGTGCAACGGTACGCGTTTGGTGGTTAGAAAATTGATGAACAATGTAATTTACGCTACAATAATGATAGGAAAATTCAAAGGTGAGGAAGTTCTCATTCCGAGGATACCGATGATCCCAACCGATATGCCGTTTGAATTTAAAAGACTTCAATTTCCGATACGTCTTGCATTTGCCATGACCATCAACAAATCACAAGGCCAATCCTTAAAAGTTTGTGGTTTAAATCTAGAACATTCATGTTTTTCCCATGGTCAATTATACGTGGCATGTTCACGGGTCGGAAGACCATCTGCGTTGTTTGTTTTTGCGCCTGATAATAAAACAAAAAATGTCGTGTATCACAAGGTACTTAAATGAAGAGCAACCTATGTACTAAAATACAGAAATAATTATGAATGATTGATGTAGAAATTTCTTTTTTTTTGTATTTTTTCCAATAAAAAAAAAAATCTGCTTATTTATTGACATTAAGGCGGAACAAAGTTCGCCGGGTCAGCTATAGCTAGCAATTATATATTTAATTTCAGCAAAGTTAGACAACAACACTCGAATTAAATGGGAGGAATATATTCATGCTAACGTTAATTCTTCGGATATGCCGTCTCTTGACAATTTTATGACGTTTTTAAAGGCTCGCGCCGATGTACTCGAGTCAGTTTTTCGTAACAAACAAGATTGCCAAAATAAAAACGTAAAATTAGCTCCTAATTTCTCTCATAACTCTAAAAATTCACAAATACAGCAATCAACTAAATAATTTTTTGTTGAAAAGACGAATAATTCAAATAACTCAATTGGTTATAGATGCGTTGTGTGTAGTAAAAATCACCGAATTTATGAGTGTCCACAATTTTTAGATAAATCGGTTGATAACCGGACTGCACTAGTAGCTAAATTAAAACTATGTACAAATTGTCTACGCGTTGGACATAATTTACGTGGATGCAGAATCAATGGTTCGTGTAAAATATGTCGCGATCGACATAGTACACTACTTTTTAGGTCTAAAACGGACTCCGAGCAAATGGAACCAATCGCAATGTCCGCGATGATTTCATCGGAGGTTCTTTTATGTACCGCACTTATTGAAGTTATCAATCCTACAACTAAAAATTCTATAACTACTAGAGCACTTCTTGATTGTGGTAGTCAGTGTTCGTTTATTTCTGCGAAATTAAAACAACAATTAAATTTAAATTCATTAAATTCCAATATCCAAAATGTTATAGGTATAGGTAACACTTCTTTGCAAATCAACACGGAACGTTGCAATATTACACTAAAATCACGTTTCAATTCATTTACAGCTAAGCTAATATTACATGTTTAGTTATCCCAGAAATAACGGGTAAAATACCTAAATCCTATATTAATATTAAAAATCTAAACTTAAAATCATTCGAGCTCGCAGACCCCAGTTTTAACAATCCCGCTGACGTAGGACTACTTATCGGTGCTGATATTTTTTGGGACATTTTGCTGCCCAATCAGCACTCTATAGGGACCGGAAATCCCATCTTACGGCAGTCAAAATTAGGTTGGCTTATTGCAGGTCCCATGCGCTATACTCATGACACCAATAACAATAGTAATACTACACAATGTAATCTTTCTAAGATTACTCTGGAAAATGGTAATAGTAAAATTACATAATTGCACAATGATCTTAAAAGGTTTTGGGAATTGGAAAGTTTGCCACAAAAATCTTTACTTACAGATAGGGAGAGAGATTGTGAAAATCATTTTATACAAAATACTAAACGTACTGCAGACGGGCGTTTTTGCGTTATGTTACCATTTTCTAGGTCTTCTGGGTGCTTAGGAGATAGCTATTTTATGGCTAGAAAACGATTTTTTTACTTGGAACGTAGGTTCAGAAAACAGCCCGAAATTAAAGCTGCCTACGTTGATTTTATAAATGAGTATGCTAATCTTGGTCATCTTTCAATTTCAGAAATTAAGAAACCTGTAAATGGCTATTTTATCCCTCACCACCCGGTTATCCGCGAGAACAGCGAGTCTACTCGACTTCGTGTTGTTTTCGACGGCTCTGCTCGCACGAAAACGTCTAACTTATCTATAAATGATATCCTAATGATAGGACCGTCAATGCAAGACTCTCTTTTTAATATACTACTTCGGTTTCGTCAATACCGGTTTGAATTATGTTGCGATGTAGAGAAAATGTACCGCCAAATATGGTTAGAAGAGTTTGATCGTAATTTCCAATTAATCCTTTGGCGTGATGCGGAGGACAAGCCTTTGCAAACCCTGAGACTAAATACGGTCACATACGGCTTAGCGAGTTCTAGTTTTCTTGCAACGCATTGTCTTTGGCAGGTTGGTGAGGAATGCAATGACTCTATTATAAAAAATATAATACAGAATGATTTTCTGGTCGACGATCTTATAACTGGCCATGATGATGAGAACCAGCTCCGATTTATCCAACAAGCGGTTTCTAAAAATCTTGCTCAGGCAGGTTTCAATTTGCGTAAGTACCGCTCTAATTTACCTACATTGTTGCCGTCTAAGTCTTTGCAATCCAACGGTAATTTAATTGTAAGCGAGACATCTAATACACTAGGTCTGAGCTGGGATCCTTCGTCGGATATTCTTAAATTTCCAGTCGCTATAGATCATCCTAATTCTGTGACTAAGCGGAGTATACTTTCCACGACTTTCAAATTGTTCGACCCCTTGGGCCTCCTATCTTTGTGCACTATCATTCCCAAAATATTGCTACAGACTCTATGGTCTCTGAAACTTGATTGGGACGAACCAGCACCTAAAGAAGTTGTCAAATCCTGGAAGACTTTTATTGATGGTCTCCAGTCTATTGCATCCTTGTCTATATCTAGGCCGGTATTAATATCAAACTCTATAAACAATGAAATTCATTGTTTTTGTGATGCCTCACAACGCGCCTATGGTGCCTGTATTTATCTTCGTTCGACAAACGCGGAAGGTCAGGTACACGAAAATTTACTTTGCGCTAAATCACGCGTTGCTCCTGCATCTATTCAAACTACTATACCTCGTCTCGAGCTATCGGGCGCTCTACTTGCAGCTGAGCTATGCTCTACCGTAACGCAAGCTTTACGTTGCAAAATTACGAGAACGTCTTACTGAACCGATTCTAGTATCGTTTTAGCTTGGTTACGTGTCGGGTCTATAAATTTGAAAACGTTTGTAGCCAATAGAGTAGCCGCAATTCGGGAACTTACTGAAATTGCTTCATGGCATCATATCTCCACTAAAAATAATCCTGCAGATCTTACATCACGCGGTGTAGATCCTAGGGAAGTTGCTAATTGCAATCTGTGGTGGTTTGGACTGGAGTTCCTGTCATCACCGGAGAATGAATGGCCTCTATCACAGTTTCAGACTTATATTGAGACGAACGATTTACCAGAGGTTAAAGTTCATTTAATAGAACACAATAATAATTTAAATCATTCTATTTTTAACATTGAAAAATATTCTAAACTTAAAACTATACAAAACATATTTGCTTACATTAATAGATTTTCGTATAATTGCAAAAACTCAAAAAATAAAATTACAGGTCCTTTAACAATTTCAGAACTTGATAAAGGGCTACTATATCTAATTCATATTTCCCAGTCTGAGTCGTTCTCTAAAGAATTCGCCTTGTTAATAAAAGGAAAATCTCTAAATCCTAAATCTAATGTTGCGACACTTAACCCATTTGTGCATAACGGTGTTATTCGAGTAGGTGGTCGCATTCAAGACTCTAACTATAGTTTTGATATGAAACATCCTATGTTACTGAGCTCGAAACATCACTTAACTAAACTGTTATTCAAACACGAACACCTCAAGCTCTTACACGCTGGTCCGCAAGCTCTTTTAGCATCTCTACGATCGCGGTTCTGGCCTATTAATGGCAGAGACTTAGCGCGCCGGATAGTTTTAAATTGTAATGTTTGTAGAAGGTTTAAAGGTGAAATAGCTAAAAACATAATGGGTAATTTACTGTCCGACAGAATTACGCCAGATTTCCCTTTCCTTGTTGTTGGAACTGACTTTGCTGGGCCATTTATGATCACGGATCGGAAGGGTCGTGGTTGTAAGATTACAAAATGCTATTTATGCGTATTTATTTGTTTTAAGTATAAATGCATACATTTAGAAGCAGTTTCTGAATTATCTAAAGATGCTTTTATATTATGCCTCCGTCGTTTTATTGCTCGTAGAGGCATTCCACAAAAAATATATTGCGACAATGGTGGCAATTTCGTAGCGGCTGCTAAAGAAATTAAGGAATTCTTAAATTCTAACGCGAACACTCTATCTGATTTTGCAACCAAAGAAGGCCTCGAATTTTGCTTTTCCCCAGCATACGCGGCTCATTTCAATGGGTTAATGGAAGCCGGCGTCAAGTCTGCTAAATTTAATTTGGCGCGTATATTAGGCCATACTCATTTAACTTTCGAAGAGCTCTCGACATTGTTCGCTCAGATAGAATCTATCCTAAATAGCCGCCCTTTATCTCCTTTAATTTCTTCCCCAAATAATCTCTACCCCTTAACCGGGCCACTTTTTGATCGGAAGACCGCTAAAGGCGCTGCCATCTCCATCTCTACTTGAGACTAATACCAATCGTCTTGACCGTTTCCAGCGAATTGAACAAATTAAGCAGCACTTCTGGAATCGCTGGAGCCAGGAATACATCTCCGAGCTACAGGCACGCACCAAATGGCGTATAAGGAAACGAAATTTGCAAGTCGGCGATATGGTGATATTGAAGGAGGAAACTCCACCCCTGTATTGGCGACTCGGACGGGTAGAACGAACTTTCCCGGGACCCGATGGCGCTACCTGTGTTGCCGACATTACTACTTCCCGAGGTGTAGTCCGCCGCGCTCTCAATCGAGTGTGTTGGCTCCCTAATCCTGACGATCAAGCCAAGCCAAGGGTATCTCCAAAATTGGTGAAGAAGCTGGAAAGCTGTGAGCTTTCCAGGGCCGGGTGCATGTTCGCGCTTTAGCGCCGCACATATGCGAGATCCCATACGAGCGCGCCCGACGGAGCTCTTTTATCCCACTCACACGCACGGGAATGTTCGCGGCGATACCCGACGCAAAACCACTACGCTTACAACCCTACTCGTGGACACTCACATTTTAATTGGCCTTTTATATAGAATTATTATAAAGTTGTAAAAACCTGAATATAATCAGACTAAAGTATTCAGAATTTTATTTATCTCTTATGTACTATGGTACACCCTACACCATCACCCACGGCCCTCACTAAGGAGGAAGGCGGCGATCGTGAGCGAGCCGCCTGCGTCCGATTCTCTTGCGACGGATAGGTTAATCGGACGTACGAGGGTAGGTAAGAGGGTACGTAAGAGGGGTACGAGGGCTAGAGAAGACGACCCCTCGTCTCTACCTAGAGACGAGGGGTCGTCTTCTCTAGCCCTCTCCATGACTTCCTTCCGTACCATCACTTCCTCGCAGAAGGAGACCATCATGTTCCATGACACTTCACTGTCCACCATAGCCGCTACTACGGCCGGCAATGACAGGTCGTTCCCAATTACAGCAGCAAGATAAGTTCGCTGCTCGCTCCACCTCGGACACTCGACCAATGTATGCCTGGCAGTGTCCTCGGCACTTTCGCAGTGGTGACACCTCATTGTAGGCTCTCTACCTGCCACCCTGCACAGGTACCTTCCGAAGCAGCCGTGCCCCGAGAGAACCTGCACAAGGTGAAAAGTGAGAACTCCATGTCTACATACTAACCACTGGTTCAGCACTGGCCGCACAGCCCCTATTATTGTTAAATGGCCGGCAGTTGGTTGCTGCAGTCTTTCTCTCCACTTTTCAATAAGTACTTGGTTACTGCTCACCATGTGCTCATTCAAAAGTGTTCTACGCACTTCTGGTGACTGTAGTCCAGGCACGTTACGTATCTCTACCGCCATTTCGTACCTACGCGCTAGCCTCAGCTTCCAGATCCCAAGGTAGCATTCCTGCCAACACACAGGCCGCCTCAAAGTAGATCGTATGATAGCCCCTTATAACTCTGATCGCTACGACCCGTTGTGGTCTACGCAAGAGGGTCTTGTTGTGGGTGGTCAGAGCATCAGCCCAGACAGGAGCTCCATAGAGGGCCATCGACCTAATAACTCCCGTATACAAACGACGGCACTGTATTTTAGGTCCACCAATATTAGGCAGGAGCTTTCCCAACGCACCAGCAGATCGAATGAGTTTGGGAGCCAGACGACGAAAGTGCTCCTTAAAGTTCCACCGGCTATCGAGAACTAGGCCCAGGTAACGAATAGTCTTCTCGATGCCGATGGAAACGCCACCTACAACTAGATGTAATCTTGTGAGCGGTGCATTTCTCGGTCCATGGAAACATATAGCTTCCGATTTTTCCATAGACACATCTAGTCCAAGCCGTCGTATCCTCTGCACGATGTGTGCTACGCCAGCTGTACCAAGAAGGACTGCCTACCTATGCGTCCTTGCTCGCGCTGTTACGAGCGTATCGTCCGCATAACAGACAACCTCTACTCCCTCAAGGTTTGCTCCTCGTAGCACCCAATCATACATCCACAGGAGAGGTCCAATCACCGACCCCTGAGGAACACCACACGACATCGTCCGTCGACACCAGCTTGCCCTTGTCGGATACGTCACCGTTCTGTCAGAAAGGTATGCCGCCACAATCTGCCGTAGGTATGGAGGTACGGTATGGTAGCGAAGAGCTTCCTTTATGCAGCTCCAGGGTAGGGTGTTAAATGCATTTTTAATATCCAGGGACATCGCTACCACGACATCACTCCGAGATACCGCCTGCGCTGACAGATCTTTTACCTGAAGTATGGCATCGATTGTAGATCTTTGTTTACGAAAACCATACTGACGTTCGCTTAGATCTGGTCCTACCTCCGTCATGTGCCTGATAAGCCGCTCAACAATTATGTGTTCGAGCAGTTTATTTATCTCGTTCAGCACAACGATTGGACGATATGCCGATGGCGAATCCGCTGGACGACCCTCCTTTTTCAGCAAGACTAGCCTACCAGTTTTCCAACTGTTCGGATACCGGCCCTGTTCGAGACACGCACTAAAAAGAGTTTTGACCCATGGCTCTAGTGCTTCTAGAGCAAGACACCAAATAGCTCCTGGTATGCCATCTGGTCCTGGGGCAACCTTTTTAGCTCTCATTCGTAGTTCTGTCGCCTTTAACTCATCCTCAGATACTACTGGTGTAATGGAGCTATCTTCACCTGCTACTTCCGACGATGCCATGTTCGGTGGCAGGTAGCCGTCTCGATCGGGGAACAGTTCCTCTATGATACTTTCGCAGAGTTGAGGCTGTAAAGTCTGTGTCAGTGGGAGGGCCCAAGGACGTAGTTTAGATCTAACCAGCATGTATGGCTTCCTCCATGGGTCTGTATCAAGCCTCTCAAGCATCTCTGTCCACGCTTGTGGCTTTGCTCTGCTTATCGCTACATAAAGCGCTTTTTGCTTTCCTCTATAGGCATTGTAAAGATTAGCCTCTAGACTTTCTTCACGATGAGCTCTTCTCCGGCTTCGAAGGTAGCGGCGCCTGGCCGCAACACATGCCTGACGTAGTTGCGCTAACTGGTCAGACCACCAATAAACCTGTCGCTTAGCATTGAATGCTCCGGCACGGGGCATGGCAGCGTCACAGATGGTTGTCATAGCCTCATTGAGCCGTTCTGCCTCCTCGTTCGCTTCCGCGGAACTTTCCGTATTATGAAGCCATGCCTGCACTATTGCTGCTTCGAATAGAAGTTCTTTATCAAGCTTTTTAAATGCCCATTTAGGTCCCGACCCAGAAAAAGACCGATTGAGAGTATTTAAAGCTGGTAAAGAGAATGCTTCCATATTAAAATAAATGTACCGGTGATCTGATAAAGTTTCCACACCGTCTAGGACTCGCCACTCGTTTACTCGATGGGCCAGGGTAGGACTTGCAAAGGTAACTACTATCGACTCACCCTGTTTTCTTACACATGTACTAACTGAGCCCTGATTTAAAATTACCAATCCCGTTGCTATGACCCACTCCTCTAACACCTCCCCACGTGCATCGGTTGCTGGAGATCCCCACGCTACTGATTTGGCATTGAAATCCCCAGCAACAAGCACTGGATTTGGTCGACATAGGTTAATAATGTCCGTCAGGGACAGGGTGTGAGAGAAATTGCTCAAAGTCAGCCAGGTTTCGGTTAGGCGAAAAATAAACACCAACCACTGACAAGCCATTCACAGTAGCTGCAACGCATCCCCGACCCTTTGCTACATTTTCAAAAGGCGGGGAGCCAACGGCAGTCTGTGTGACTATGAGCACCTTGTCCTCGAGATCGCTAACCCAATTTTCTTTAAGAGGTACGGAGTAAGGTTCGGCAATAATCGCAACATGTATTGAACGCTCTGCCAGGCTCTGAACTAGTAGGTCCTGAGCTCTAGTACAGTGATTAATATTGCCCTGCAAAAATCGTGTGGCCATTATTGTTCCATATCTATAGATTCCACCACGGCTCTTGAAGTAGGTAAAGCCGGCTGCGAGATAGATTTATTTCTATCATAACCCTTTCTTTTATTTTGTTTACATGCTCTCTGCTGCCAACTCCATGCTCAGCTGGTCTTTTGAGATCAGAACACAGTGCACAATGCGGCGCAGCAGTACATTGCCCCGCCTTGTGTCCCGGTTGACTGCAGCGATAGCATATATTGCTACGATCCACTTCAGCGGTACATTGTCCTCTGACGTGGCCAGCTTCCAGGCACCGATAACAGCGGAGCAATCTAGGCGCAAGCAACTTTACTTGAGCGGATACCCAGCCCACCAGTAATCTCCCACCCTTGGCCACCTTTTTGGCGACTGATATCGGGCACCGTACCCAGGCTGTGCCTAGACCTGAGTGGTCAAGTCTTATATCGCCGCACTTTACTGAGTCCCTAGGGCACTCGCCTACTTTCGCGATAGCTGTCACAACTTCGTCTGCTGTAACGGAATCGTCTAGCCCAGAAATACGCATTTCTGAGCACTTAGTAGGCCTGCCTATGCGGACGTAATCGTCCCCTAGAGACTCTTTCAACTTCGAGGCAAGGATGTCTGCTTTTTCTCCACTGTTCACCCCTGGGACCTCTAGGATCCGCGCGCCAGTTTTTGCCCTTCTGAACCGGAGACCGGGAAGGCCAAGAGAAGACAAGTCAATCTTATCTTTGGCTTCTTCCAATACCTTTTTGTAGGTGATTCCTTTCTCCTCGGCACCGGTCTGAAGGGTAATTGTAACAGCTGCGGAACGCTTAACTTGTTCGCCATTGTGCGCGTGGTTGGTCTTGGTTGAGCTGCTGTTTTCTTTGGCCCTTTTTTAACAACTTGCACCCACTCGCCATCTGAAGTTGTAGGCTTTGATGTCGGTGCGCTATTAAGTTCAGCAATAGACACACTTTGCAAAGCTTCCTGCGCCTTCTTCTTTCCTTTACGCTTTCCTTTTTCTTTTTCTTTTCCGAGACTTGTGGTTGTACGGTATCTCCTTGAGTATCCATTCCCGTTCTTTTGGAGGTCAAGTAATTTTATTTGCACCCTTCCCAGACGGTTTAGACAAGTCCCTTCTGTCTGAAGCAAGTGGCGGGCGCATTCGCGATTCTGGCAACAGCCTTCCCTCCAGGGCTTCTAATCTTGCATTTACCATTGTGCCAACTTGCTCCATGATGGTGCGTGAAAAAGTCTCCAGAAGGGAGGTAGTTGTCTCTTGTGTAGATGGAGGAGCGGCTGGGGAGGGAGCAACGTAAGTATCTTTCCTTGCCTCGGCTAACTCCGCCGTGAGCTGTGCCATATCTTCGCGAAGATCAGCCAAGTCCGCCTTAAGCCTGGTATTGTCTGCCTGCAGTTTCTTCGTCTCCTTTGAAACTGATCTAGAGCTTAGTACTGCGACTGCCTCCTTGATCGTCGTCGCTACCTCTTTTAGGGCATAAACAAAATAGATAAGAATGTAAAAATAAATGTAATATAAATAAGTAAGAACAGATCAAAAACAAAATACAATTTGTAAATAAATGTAATAGAAAAATAATGTTAAGAAGTATAAAATGCAAAATGTGATAAAAAGGGAAATGTAAATCGATTAGTGAAGAAAATAAATGTAAACAAAATAGAAAGAATGTAAACATAGTAGAATTAAAAATTGTGTTAGGAATAAATTTAAAATATACTAGCCATAATTAAAAAACAACGCAAGCAATAATAATTGTCCTGGCTAATGGTCGGGGGAACAAGAAAAGGAGAAAAAAAAAAAAAAAAAAGAACATAACCTAACCTAACCTAACCTAACCAGTTCCGTGCCTCCCGCTGACCGAGCAACAGCTTTTTCGCGACGCTCCGCACTTAAAAAAAAAAGTGGAAAAAGTTATTAAAAGAGTGAAAAACTAAAAACAAAATAAAATTAAAACTTAAAAGTGAAATAACTTACGTGTATAGTATCGGATTTTTAAAACAATTAGTGGACGTTGTGCAGGACAGAGACCTTTATAAGTAGTGTAAGTTTCAAAATTAAAAACATAGTAGAAGTGCCTTTGACTTTGCGTTTAAGTTTTTAGCGTCACCACGAGGTCCATGAAATAGTGTTCATAGTGAAAAGGATTACTGTGAATCAAGAAGCCCCATATAGGACAACATAAAATCCGGGAACAGAAAAATTTTTCGACATCAGGGGGGTGAGCTATTGAATTATAAAAACTCAATATTAAAACAGTCACCGCATAAAAACCTGCGGAGACGCGTGGGATTTGGAGCGCTGTTAAATAGCTCCACCACCGCACCCATCCACCCCAAACAAAAGGGTAAGTCCCGAGATAGAAAAAATTTCCACGATAAAGGAAAAACTGTTTTCCCGGAAAACCAGCTACCACAGAAGATCCTGAAGGGCAACATCTCAACAAAGGCAAGTACTAGAAAGAGGGCATTAATACCTACAAATTGACACCACTGCCAACTCTCTAGGGGAAAAATAACCAGAGATACGGCAAAAAAGGTTAAAAATAGGGATAAATCAGGAACAACGGGAGGAAACGGGATAACAACCACAAAGCCAGATAACCGACGTAACGACGAATCTTTAGACACCTCGCACGCATCTGTACGACAACGGGATCCGGAGATAAGCAAATAAAACGTTTTGGTGGCCATTTTGGCAGCCATATTGGAAAAATTAAAACGCCGATAGCTCCGGAACCAATCATCGGACAGATAAGTGCGACACATCATCAGAAAGGTCTAGGGGAGGAGTACCTGAGCAGACGAAAAAAGCAGGAAATAAGGGGGGATTTGTAACCCCCCCAAATTCACCCACCATCACCTGCCCAAGGTAAGAATACCCCCTGCAACCGGAAACCGCGATCCGGGCAAGTTTAAATTCACCCAGTTATTGGAAAGAACAAATAACTTTGACGTTTCGGCCGCCATTTTAGAAAAATTCAAACGCCGATAGCTGGGAAACTAAAAGCCGTAGAAGGACGAGGTTTTCGGCATTGGGCTACACAGGAGGCAAACTTTCCGTCGAGTCCGGTCAATAGACGGAAAACTTAAAAAATTGAAAAAAATTTTGCAAAATTTTTTTACTGAAACCGAGACCAGTATTGGACAGAGGGGCTCAAATCGAGGCCGGCAAGTCCAAACACGCCCTACTTAACTTAAACGGTCATAGAGAAAACGGGCTCCAAATTGTGACACTGACAGTCCATCATCTGTCAAACAGCGGACAAAAACTGGAATATCTCAGCTCCTAGCGAAGATAGAAGAACGAGGTTTTCTCTGGAGTCAAAGGCCTCACCTTGGCTAGCCCCGCCCCAAATTTGAAGTGAATCGGAGCTGGTCGACTCTCAAGGACGAATTTTGGGAGGAAAGCCGGACCACTAGAAAGAGGATAAAAATCCAAAGAAAACGAGCTCAAACTCGGGCCAAATACATCCACAGATGGCTGAGAAAATATTTTTTTTAAATCCAGGCAAATAAAACGGCGGCCATCTTGAAAAAATAAAAACCCCGATATCTCGGCTCCTAGAATCCCTAACGCCACGGGGTTTTCTTTACTAACACTTGCAAGGAAAGGACAATCCGGCTGGGGGAAAACTGAGCACCTGCAAGGTCTACCTCCACCTGGAAAACTAGAAAACAACTCCTGGCTTCTGGAGGTCGCAGAGAGCAGCGGTTTTCGGGATCCAGCACCAAACTAAGTGGAGGACGCCACACCCGAGGTACTGGAACACCTGGACACCTGCAGCACCTGGAAAAATCAAAAAATAAAAAACCAACTTACCCGGAAGAAGCCGCCGCATCCACTGCATCAGCATCTGAAAAAGAGCTTAAAATTAAGGTAAAAAACTGTTATTGACCTGGAACAGTAGTCTCCTATTGGAGCTACTGCTATATTGTAATTAGATTACGACCAACTACACTATTTTTAGTGCAGTTGTTAGTATTAAGTTTTATTGTGTGCTTAGGGCTCCGACACACTACAATTTACTATAGTAGTTAGATTAGGTCAGTTTAAGCCCTTATTGGGGAAGCTGTTAAATTAGGAATTATATTGACATTTTTATTTTTTAGCTAGACTAGGTCAGTTAACCCCTTATGGGGGAACTGTTTGGTTAGTATTTTGACATTTTATTATTTTGACATTCATTTTGATAATTCAATTTTAATTTATTATTTTAATTTTATCTAATTTAATTACAATTTACTTTAGTATCATTTCATTCATTATATCTTCACCACAAATGAACGAGGTTGACGAGGGTAGAGCCCAATCGCAACCAGCGAGACCACCCGCTGTGCGGACCAGCATAGATAAATTAAACGCAATGGCAATAAGAGATGTAACGTCCCCAACCAAAAAAGAGAAACCCAAGCCCGAAACTACTCTAAAAGTAAAGGCCAAAAAAGTTACCACCGTAGAGAAGGCGGCAAGTCCCGCACCCCCCAATAGACCTAAAACAGCAGAAGGTAGAGACTGTCTAGAGCGAGCGAAAGGCAGCATCAACAGCTCAAAAAACTTTAAAACAGAATACAAGGAGCAAGCCTTCGCCGCTATAGAGAGGCTCTACCGGATAATAAAAGAGTTAGAAGACGAACTCACCAGTGTCAGAGCTGGGAGAAACGGTGGGCCGGGGAAGGACCCTATACATCCCCCCCCGGCCAGCTGTGAACATGACAGATGCTGCAGTTGATGTACAAAGGGACCTGAAACAGAGAAATATATCAATGGAACAAGGTATGAATGAGGGAGTGAAAGAGATGATGAAGATGATGGATGAAATGAAGGGATGTATGGAAGAGAATAGAGTGAGGATGGAGAAATTGAACTCGCTCCTGGAGAACACCACAACCGTCGCCAAACCGGCGAGTTATGCTAGTGTTGTCTCAAAGGGGGTCGCTGAGCGAACCCCCGAGACAAGAGCACTGCACTCGGTTGTGGTGTCCTTCAAGGACACACAGGACTCGGGAGAGGAGTTACTCGATAAAATAAGAAAACAGTAGATGCGAAGGATGGATGGGTTAAGGTAGAAAGAGTGAGAAAAGTAAAAAATAGAAGGGTAGTCGTCGGCAGGGTGAGTGAGGAAGAAAGAAATAAGGTAAAGGAAAGATTGAGAAAGAATGAGGGATTAGTGGTAGAGGATGTAAAGAATAAAAGCCCCCTTCTGGCCCTTAGGGATGTAATGAAGTGCGACAATGTCGACTTCGTCACCGCGTTCAATAATCAGAACGCGGCCATCCTTGAAGGCTTGAGGGAGGAAGAGAGGAATGTGCAAGTAGTGTATGGGATGAAAGCAAGGAACCCCCTACAGTACCACCTAGTGGTTAGAGTGAGCCCACAAGTGTGGAAGCGATTTACGAATGTAGGATATGCCCACATAGGGATGGGCAGAGTGAGAGTGGAGGACCATAGTCCGTTGGTGCAGTGAAGAGGGTGCACACGAAGAGGGTGTGTAGGGAGGAGACGAATCAATGCAGCCACTGCGCAGGTCCTCACATGAGGACTGATTGCGAAAAGTGGCGGCGGAGAGAAGTGCCTCAGTGCGTAAACTGCACTAAGGCCAAGAGAGGTAGCGCGGAGCACAGTGCCTTTGACAGAGAGTGTGCAGAGAGAAAGAGGTGGGACGCTCTAGCCAAATCAGCGGTGGCGTATTGCTAAGGTTGTCTCCGGTGAGTACTTCCAGTACCGAATATTGTAGGCCAACCTCCAGCTGAGAAAAATCGCCACAAGGGAGTTATTACTCGAGGCCACCAAGCGTAAGGCTAGCGTAGCGTTGCTGCAGGAGCCATACATAGGTGGGGCGCGGAGTATGAGGACGTACAACAGGGTGAGGGTCTACCAGAGCGATGGGGAAGGGGGCGGTGTTGTCAAGGCGTGTGTTGTGGTCTTCGACGACACTCTGAACGTCGAACTACACACACGCCTCAGCAACAACAACATAGTTGTGACCACCCTCCGAACCAAAGCCTGGGAAACGGTTGTAGTGTCCTACTTCGAGCCCGATAAGCCTGTAGGGCCCTACCTGGACCATCTTATGCAGATAGGGAGAGAGTTGGGATCTGATAAGATGGTCCTGGGAGGCGACGCGAACGCTAAAAGCCCGTGGTGGGGTGGTGACACGGAAGACCCGCGAGGCAGGGATGTGTCTGCTGTACTGGAAGCAATGAGCCTACACATACTCAACACTGGAGACACCCCAACTTTCGACACCGTCAGAGAGGGAAAAAGATACTCCAGTTGCGTGGATGTGACAGCGTGCTCCGACGACCTGCTGGACCGAGTGGGCGACTGGAGAATTGAGGAGGGACTGACGAGCTCGGACCACAACGGCATATCATTCGGCATCATACAACAGAAATCCACAGGCACAAACATAATACGCACCACACGCATGTTTAACACACAGAAGGCAAACTGGACTCAGTTTCGTGAGAAACTGACCCAGCTGATGTCAGACAGACAATTAACTGTACAGAACATGGACACAATACACAGCACACAACAAATAGAAGATGCAATAGACAGATACACGGACGTCATAACGCAGACATGCAGAGACACTATGCCGCCCAAAAAACACACACAGAGATTCACCTTGTCGTGGTGGAATGATGAGCTCGTGCAGATGAAGAAGGAGGTCGCCACGAGGAAACGCAGGATCTGTAACGCTGCGCCTGATCGCAGAGACCGCGTAGTTGGACTGTATCTGGAAGCGAAGGAGAAGTATGAAAAGGCAGTAAAAGATGCACAGACTGAGAGCTGGAAGGAGTTTTGCCGGAAATAGGATAGGGAAGGGGTCTGGGAGGGCATCTACAGGTTGTTGAGCAGGGTCAGAGGGAGGGAGGAGGATCTGCCCCTTATGAGGGACGGTGAAACCCTCGATGCCCGAAGCTCCGCGGAATGGCTGGCGGAGACCTTCTACCCCGAGGACCAGGAACATGACGAAAGCGAGGAACATCGGTGGACGCGCCGGCGGGCGGAGTCCTTGGACACCGAACCGCAACCTTTCATCATGGAGGAGTTGAAGAGAGCCGTAAGGTCCTTCAACCCCAAAAAGGCCCCCGGGGCGGATGGACTCACGTCGGACATCTGCCAACACGCTGTGGAATGTGACCCGGAATGGTTCCTTGCTCTGCTGAATAGGTGCCTCACCGTCGCCTGCTTCCCCAAACAGTGGAAGCGGGCGAACGTGGTGGTGCTAAGGAAGCCGGCCAGGGAATCGTACCGGGTACCAAAAGCCTATCGACCGATCGGCCTCCTGCCTGTTCTCGGCAAAATCTTCGAAAAGATGCTGGTCGCCCGACTTAGGTTCTACCTGCTGCCCAAGATCAGCCCTAATCAATATGGCTTCATGCCCCAAAGGAACACCGAAGACGCCCTCTATAGGTTGGTGAACCACATCAGAAAACGGAGGGAGAAGAAGAAAATTTCTGTTGTGGTTTCGCTGGACATAGAGGGGGCCTTCGATAGTGCTTGGTGGCCGGCCATAAAGGTTAGGTTAGCTCAGGTTGGGTGTCCGGGGAACCTGAGGCGGGTGATCAGCAGCTACCTGAGTGAAAGAAGAGTGAATGTAAGGTATGCTGGTATGGAAGTGAGCAGGGAGACCAGCAAGGGGTGCGTGCAGGGGTCTATAGGTGGACCTATCCTGTGGGACCTCTTGCTGGACCCCCTGCTATGGATGTTAGATGAGATGAATGTGTTTTGCCAGGCTTTCGCCGACGATGTTGTGCTGGTGTTCGAGGGGGACACAGCTCTAGAAATAGAATTAAAGGCGCATACAGTCCTAGAAAAAATTAGAAAATGGGGGGGAACAAGCTTAAGTTCGCTCCCCATAAAACATGCGCATTTGTGTCCACACGGAGGCTTATATACGACGTGCCGTGACTCGCTATGGGGGGTGTTGAACCAAATTCAATACCAAAATAACCTGAAAGTATTAGGATAAATAATTGACAGCGGCCTCACCTTTAACGCCCACGTAGGCAATATATGCAAGAAGGCAATAAATAGGTACAAGCAAGCAAGTTAAACTAATATATACGGCGGTTATAGGGCCGACTATTTTGTATGCATCAGCAGCGTGGGCACCCACCGTGGAAAAGATGGGGGTCCAGAAAAGGCTCAACTCCGTCCAACGGGGTTTTGCCCAGAAGATTTGCAGAGCATATCGGACCGTCTCCCTGAACTCTGTGATGCTGTTGGCTGGGATACTCCCTCTTGATCTCAGGATACTCGAAGCTTCGAGGCTCTATGAGATCAAGAAGGGAGTACCTCACCCGGTGTTGAGGGACAGGGAGGTGGAGCTAATGGCTCCAGCGATCGAGGACCCACATCCGGCAGAGCAGGAAAAGCTGAGGTTCGGGTTGGTAGATGAGGACTCTTATGCAGACGTGGTTAACAGCCACGTCCATAGGATCTATACGGACGGCAGCAAGATTGAGGGTCGAGTCGGAGCCGCACTCTCCGTATGGGAGGGTGAGGCCGAGACGAAGGCCGTCAAGCTTGCGTTGCCGCCGTATTGCACCGTCTACCAAGCCGAGCTCCTAGCGCTCCAGAGAGCTGTAAGTTTAGCCTGCAAGGCCTGGCGAAGGTCGGTATCTTTAGCGATTCCAGATCGGCTCTCCAGGCTGTCACCCTTAGTTCCCCTCATTCCCTGGCAGTGCAAATAAGGGCGGCCCTCCGAAAAACTGCATCGCAGAGGCGGGAGGTCTCCCTGTTTTGGATTAAGGCGCACGCAGGGTTGAGAGGGAATGAGAGGGTTGACGAACTAGCCAAGGAGGCCGCGCTGGGATCGAAAAGGAAATCTGACTACGATCTGTGTCCTGTTTCATTCGTCAAGCGTATCTTAAGAGAGGATACGGTTGAGGAATGGGACAGGAGATACGAAGTGAGAGGGACGGCCGGAACCACGAAGCTCTTTTTCCCAAGCGCTACTGCTGCGGCTACAAGGTAGTAAACAAGATAGACATCACACATCACACCACACAGATTCTGACCGGACACGGCGGGTTCGCCTTCTATTTGAAGAGATTCACGTTGAGGACCCGTCGTGTTCATGTCAGCCAGGAGTTGAGGAGACGCTTCCTCACCTGTTACTCGAGTGCCCGATTTTTGCTAGCAGTAGATATGATACTGAGCATAAATTGGTCATATCGATGACGGGTGAGAATCTGCCTTCTATCCTGAGGGGAAAAAAGAGGGACACCTTCCTCGCCTTTTGTGTAAGGATAGTGAAATCTGTCAACGGAAAAAACCGTGATATATTGTGTGATAATAGTTAGGTTCTATATATAACGTGTTCGCTGTGATATTAGTTAAGTTTTTACCTTGTGCCATCTTTTATACTTTATTTTTTATTTTTAATTGTATTATTATTATTATTTGATTTTATTGACATTTTAACTTTAAATTGAAAATTTTAATTGTAGTTGATTGTATTATTTTGGATTTTTATTTATTGTATTACGGATGTTTATCGTAATTATTGGCTTTTAAAAAATTGTTCTTTTATATTAATAACTTTTTAGAAAAATATTTTAAATATATTTTGACAAGTACATTGTACTGTCATGAGCGGTATTACTATTGTAATAATGAAGTAATCATTGTAAATATAAAAGTTAATAATAAGAAAATTGTAAAAGTAGAAATAAGACTATTATAAAAAATAGAAAAACAGGAAACAGGATCACTGGAAGAAGTCATAAATACCTATATAACCAACATCCAGGAAGCATGTGAACAAACAATTCCGAAGATAGGTATTTACCGAGGGAAACCGGTGCCGCAATGGTGGAACAAGTCGCTAGACCTCCTCCAAAAAGAAGTTCTGAGGAGGAAGAGACGAATCCGTAATGCAGCACCCACAAGAATGCAGGACGTCACAGAAGAATATCGAGCCGCAAGAAAGGAATACAAAAAGAAAATGGAAGAGGCACAAACAAACAGTTGGAAGGAGTTCTGTGCGAAACAATAAAGGGAAAGCATGTGGGACGGAATAAACAGAATCATCAGGAAGACAGCTAGAAACCAGGAGAGTGTACTACTACGCGATACGGAGGGCAACACACTCTGGCCACAAAGATCTGCGGACCTCCTGGCAAAAACCTTCTACCCTGATGATACTGAGGACAACGACTCCCACTACCATCAACAACTAAGGTCACACTACTCAGAAGAAGAACACAACGAGAATGACCCACCATTCACCAGGCCGGAGCTAGAGACCATTCTATCGTCTCTTAATCCCAACAAAGCTCCCGGCCCAGATGGACTCACATCCGACATCTGCAGTGAGGCCATTATGTGCGCCCCGGAGGTGTTCCTGGCACTAGCAAACAAATGCCTAAGACTGGGACATTTTCCGGACACGTGGAAGAAAGCGCACGTGGTAATTCTTAAAAAACCTGGGAAAGAAGACTACACCCAACCAAAGTCGTACAGACCCATTGGACTCCTATCAATACTGGGAAAAATTGTTGAAAAACTGATGATCAGTAGAGTCCAGTGGCACATACTCCCAACGCTCAATAAGAACCAATACGGCTTTATACCACAGAGAAGCACTGAGGACGCGCTGTATAATCTAGTGGACCGAATCAAGGAGGAAGTCGAAAGCAAGAAGATTGTACTCCTAGTCTCACTAGATATAGAAGGCGCATTCGACAATACGTGGTGGCCAGCGTTGAAACACCAACTCATTAAGAAGGGTTGCCCCTCCAACATATATAGGATGATCGGCTCCTACCTACAAGGAAGGAGTATAGAAGTAAATTACGCCGGCAAGAAGAGCACAAAAGGTACCAATAAAGGTTGCGTCCAGGGATCCATTAGTGGACCAACCTTCTGGAATATCATATTGGACCCACTGCTTGACGAACTCTCAGGCAATCAAGTAGAGTGCGAAGCCTTCGCCGACGACATAACTTTAATCTTCTCCGAAAGCAGCGTACAAGCTAAAGAAGAAAAGGCGAACCACGCACTCCGAACCGTTTTAAGATGGGGAGACCGGAATAAGCTGAAATTCGCAGCACATAAAACCAACGCGATGCTGCTGACAAGGAAGCTGAAGCTGGACCTCCCGAACATCTACATGTCCGGAGTAAAAATCAACCTCGTGGAAGAAATGAAACTTCTTGGCATTACCATCAATCGCACACTTACCTTCACTTCACACATAGTAACAGTGTGTAAGAAAGCCGCTAGCGTCTACAAGCAGATAGCACACTCGGCTAAGGTGACATGGGGGCTAAACGGAGAGATTATAAGGACTATCTATATCTCAGTCATAGAGCCAATCATCTTATACGCGGCGAGTGTCTGGGCTCCGGCCACAGAACTCAATAAGACACAATCCCTACTCAACTCCATCCAGAGGAGCTTTGCAATCAAAATCTGCAAAGCATACAGGACAGCATCCCTAACATCAACCCTAACACTGTCAGGCCTGCTGCCGCTAGACATCAGAATCCAAGAAGCGGCAGCCCTATACAAGACCAAAAAGGCCTATCCAGCGACTATATACCACCAGGTAAGAACCTAGAAACACCATGTGACGTTCTTACCCTACCCCACCCCTCCGACATCAAAACCATCACCTTCGAGAAGCTGGAGAACATGGAGCCCTAAACCATAGAACAACATGGAATAAAGGGCCCTCAAGTCTACACAGACGGAAGTAAAATTGAGGGCAAAACCGGGGCCGCCGTGACATGGTGGGAGGACGGAATTGAGGTCAAAAACATCAAATTGTCGCTTGATCCAACATGCACAGTGTTCCAATCGGAGATGCTCGCACTGCATAAAGCGGTCGAAATGGTCGTCCAGAGCAATCACAGGGAAGTTAACATCCTCAGCGATTCAAGATCCTCCCTGGAATTGATCAGGAACCCAAGGCCGAAGATGCAACTGGCAGCGGACATCAAACTAAACATCAAGAACATAGAAGAGCAAGGCAGAACACTTAGACTTTTATGGTTACGCGCACACGTGGGTACACCCGGGAACGAAAAAGCTGATGAGCTAGCAAAGCAAGCCGCTCTCGCTCCTAACTACGACCCGGGCTATAACCACACCCCTCTGTCCTTCATCAAGACAAACCTAAGAAGGGAGTCTATCCGAAGACGGCAGGACAGATACATAGCGGCGCAAACCGGAGAAACCACTAAGAAGTTCCTACCCGACGTTGCTAAAGCATACCGTTTCACAAGAGGTACCTTATTATCTCCCACTCACGTTCAGGCTATAACCGGTCACGGTGCATTTGCCCAATATTTGCACCGGTTCAAATTGGTGACTAGCCCGGGATGTGAGTGCGCCGAAGAAATAGATGAAACGGTATGGCACATCATCTTCGAATGTCCGCGCTTCCTGAAACAAAGACACGATGTTGAACACCACCTCAACATAAACCTACAGGAAGCAGAAACATCCAAATACCTGGAGGAGAAGAGAACAAGAGAAGTGTTCCTTACTTACATAGAGACCATCTTTCAAATCGCGCGACAAAGACATAAAGATCGCGGAGAAGAAGTAATCCAACCAACTTTATCAACAGAACCAACCATACTCACCGCTCAACAACAACCGGACGCCCCTCACTTCAATATACCCAAGTGGCTAAGTGAGGGAGAAAGAGGAACCCCGAGCCTAAGAACGAGGAATGTGGTTCTGTTCATGAACAACAACTATGAGAGACTGGGGTTGAGCTTCTGCTCCAGTGTTGGATCAAAAAGAGTCGCCATATCACCTGGGCTGGCTCTACTGCTAAAAGGCAGTACAACGAGAACGAGCATGAAGCGGAAAAGGTACGAAGAATTATGTGAAGCGAAGACCAATGGGCTAAGTTGTCGGATAGTACGCGCAAAAAACAAGACTGTGCTGCTGTTCGACGGGAAACCCGGAGTGACACAATTCACCCAATAATGCTCGTTCCTAACGAAAATAGCAGAATCGAACACCACCACCATCGGACCAAGGATCATCAGCGTAGACACAATGGCTGTCGACTTCGACAAAGGAGAAGTGGCGGACTACCTCGGATATGTCAAAGCATCCGAGAGGCACGAAGTGGTAGTGTACGAGGGAAGATCACAAGACCTAAGCTTGCTCGTACCGAACTCTCCACCACAAAGAGTTCTACCATCGACGAGCCGCCAACATACACCGGAAGAGCCAAAAGCTGATGATCCCGCTGCAGACAAAAATCTCAACCCAAACTCCAATACAAACATCCTCAATAAAATAAAGAAAAGAATAACCAAACTGACTAAATGGAAATCTCCACCAAAACAAGAAGAGGCCAACACAACATCACCACAACCAGGGCCGTCAACCGAGCCTCCAAGATCCAGCGGGAATATCTGGGCTGAAAAAGAAAAGGAAAGATGGCAATTTTAAGGGAAGCTGAGAAAAGGGGAGGTGCTATAAGAACCAAGCACCTTCAAACAACCAGCAGCAAGATTGACCAGCACTTACACCGGCTGGTTACACGCGAAAACCTCTCTCTCAGAAAGGGTCCGCAAGAAGACCTGGACCTTGAAGAGGGAGAAGAACCCCCAAAGCCTCAAATCTTCAAAAGCCCAGATACACAAGCAGACGCGCTCAAGAGATTCTTAAGAGCTCCAAAACAAGTAACACAAAATACCACCGCCAAACCGACGCAAGCTCAACTTGGTCTGGTCAAACCTCCCTCCCTCAGAAAAGCTGAACGACTAGAAGATCATATGATCAACGCATACCTTGAGTACATAGCCATAATAGAGGCCAACAAAATTGTAAAAACCAAGGAATGCGAAGACATAATGAAGTCGTTCAGATTGAAGAAAGAAGCTCTCCTCGAAATCTAACTAGAGGAAGCCAACGCATCGGTCTACAACAACACCACATCGACCGTTCTGAGAGGAGCAGAAATTACACACCACATGGCGGCTTACAACGCCACATCGGGAATTGTCTTTCTGGATGAGGACAGGACCAAAAGAAGAGGAAATTCCGTCTTCGACACCCCACCTAAAGACCCTATCGTCGTGACCACAAAAGGGACTGAAATATGGTTGGATGATAAGATACTAGAAACATCCAAAATCTTGTCCGAAGCAGATCCCATCGACTACTAGGAAATTCCGGAAATAAGCTGGGTAAATGGCGTTCCGGGTTGTGGGAAGACGACGTGGATCATCAACAACTTTAACGAAGCAGAAGATGTAGTTGTAACAACAACGATAGAGGCGAAGAAAGACCTAATAGAGAGGATCACAAAGAGAGCAGGTCAAGAAGCGAAGAAGAGAATACGCACCATGGCGTCGATTCTTGCAAATGGACGGAAGGGATTCGAAAGCCTAAAATGCACCAGGCTCCTCGCGGACGAGGCATTAATGAATCACTTCGGTTCCATTGTAATGATAATGCGTATTGTCGGGGCCAAAGACCTGCTCCTCATAGGGGATATAAACCAGCTGCCCTACATAGATCGAGAAAATCTATTCACCCTCTATTATTACCGCCCTAATCATCTCACAGATGTAACTCAAGAACTACTCTGTACACATAGATGCCCGGAAGACGTCGCTTACGCGCTAAAACACATCCACAAGGGCATCTACTCCTCAAGTACCATCATAAAATCCCTGTCGATAAAACCCAGGACAGGGGCGGAGATCCCTAAGAACCAGCCCAACACTCTACTTCTAACCTACACCCAAGTAGAGAAGAAAACCCTCACAAACCTAAGGTACGGGAAGGGCGAAGGTTCTAAAATCCTCACGATACACGAGGCACAGGGATTGTGTTACGAAAGAGTTTACATCGTTAAACAACAGAAGAGGAAAATACAACTGCACGACAGCGCCTCACACGCGGTGGTCGCCCTGACGCGTCACACGAAGGTATGCATCTACTTCACAGATGACAGCGACGACGCGTTAGGCGCCTTAATGAGAGAACCACTCAAAGTGCCCCCAAAGACCATCATGGAATATAATATGCAAATGGCAATCAAAAACAGGGACGAAACTACCACCAACAAAATAGTCTCGGCCATTATTCCATGAGGGCACAAATGGACAACACCACGGACCAAACAACATCACCACAACAACTAAACCGGCGGCAAACCAGGAAGAGTGCCACCTAGACCATCATGGATTTCAACATCCAAGGCAACCATAACAGAGACCAAATGTCTCGGCCTTAAAACCCATGATGGCCCAAAGAAGAAGATGACAACACCCCGGAAGTTCAAGCCTGATGGCATCCAATTCAAGAAGATGACCACAAGCACAAAGGCGAAAATACAACCCGGACTTACAACACCAACAAATAAACCGGGGGTAACCAAAAGAGTGCCACTTAGACCATCATGGACCGCAAAATCTAAAGGCAACCAAAACAGAGACCAACGGTTTCGGCCTTAAACCCATGATGGTCCAAGAAGAAGATGACACCACCCCGGAAAATCAAGACTGATGGCATCCAACTCAAAAAGATGACCACAAAACAGACAAGACGACATCAGCCACCATCCGGTGGCCAAGAAAAAGTAAACCCCTTCAGGGTACAGGCCACTTCAGGGCAATTCAAAAATTATTTTAAAGAAATTGACGTAATACGAAAAATAATGTATATAAAAAATGTAACATATCAAGGGCACGGACCAACTCGGTCTATGGAAAAAAAAAACCTAACCTAACCTAACCTAACCTCTTTTTTTTTTGTTTCCGGAGGGGGAAATGCATTACGCATACCACCCGGGCGCAGGGGGCACCCGAGTGGTGATGTGGGACTCCCGTATAGGCTACTGAGACCCACGGTTTACCCACTAACCCGGGGCCGCTCCGACAACCTGAAGCGTCCCCCTCGGCGCCGGGACTGGCTAAGCCGGGGAGGTTCCCATCCTCTCCCGGAGCCCCGTTAGACGGAAGTTTGGAGGTTCGCATAGGGACGTCTCCGCACTCCCGTCCTACGCCGGCGGAGCGGAGCAAAGGATGGATCGATCTCTCTTTTCCGCTCCGCGGTCTCTTTCTGCGAAATTACGGATTCGCAGAAAGAGACCGCCGCCTGCCAGGCCTCATCGCTCTCGAGCATGCAGCGAACCACACTCGAGAGCGAGAGGTCCCGCCCAATCACTGCCACGAGATCGTAGCGCTGCACGGCACATCGTTCGCACACCTCGAGTGTGTGCTAGGCCGTGTCCTCCGCAGCGCCACATTCGTAGCAGGCTGGCGTAGGCTCTCTCCTGGCGACCTTACACAAGTGCGCACTAAAGCATCCATGCCCGGTGAGCACCTGTGCAAGATGGAAGGTGAGGGGTTTCCCGTGAGGCGCATCCACGCCGCAAGGCCGGAACCTAACCTAACCTAACCTAACCGTTCCGCTTCGACCGCCGTCGAAGCAGCACGCGCCCCGCGAGCACTTAGTGAGCTCCGAACCGCACAAAGTTTGTTAAAATAAGTGTAAGTGGCCAAAATAGTGCTACAAACCTGTGCGATACGTCAAAACACGCGGAAAAGTGACACCAGCAAGATAGTGAAAACCGCGTGGAAATCGGTTGTACGGGAGCCGACAAAATAAGAAAAATCGGATTTGAGTGCGGTTTTTAAGCTTCCGACGCGTGCGCCGCGATCTAAAGCGACGACCCCCCTTTTTCTTTGCTCGATTTTGCGGCCAAGGACTTCAGCCTGCTGCCTAAGAAAAATTGGATTTTTCCTGTGGAAAATTGCGAAGCAGCAGGCCAAAAAATTAAAAAACCGCCCAGAGGCGCGGACACGGGAAGTGAAGAGGGGAGAAAGAAAACCATATACCTCGAAGCGGAACACTTGGGGCGACACAAAACTCTTTAGAAAATTAAAATCGGACTAGTGGTAAAAAAGTTATAGAAGTTTTAAAAATATAAATATTTTCAAATATTATTTTCGGGAAAAGTAGATCGATAAGACATCAAAATTTTTATTAAAATGTGTGAGTGACGACGAGGAGCTTCCTCCACACAAAAAATCTGGAGCTGTTCCGGTGACTGGTTCCCAAGAAAAACCGAAAAAACGGAAAAGTCTGGATCGAGTCCTAGGCGGTCCAGACTCGCAGGAAACCATCGGGCTATCACTACGGGTCAGCACCAGCAGCCGGGAGCAGAAGAAATAAAGCTAAGTTAGAAATTAGTAAATAGAAGTTAGGAAATTAGACATAAGTTTTTTTACAAGCCTAAAAAAGGTAGAAATAGATTTTTAAAAAAGACTGTGATGTTAAAAATAGAATCTAGAATAAGTAGGAAATAGACTGGTGAAAGCCCCATAATTTTAAGATAAGTAGATTAGACGTAATTAGCATTTACCAAAATTAAGTTGTAGGACAAGTTGCTCCCCTTGGAACAACTGACAAGTATAGCTATAGTGAATAAACTGTGATATTTTGATATTTAAATCTATTGACTTATCTATAGCTAAATTGATTGTGATATTTTATTCACCTATAACTTAATACACTAAATTAGGACCAGCTGCGTCATTTTTGGCGCAGTTGTTAGGTATAAGATATAGACTAGGGACATATTTACACACATAGGCTAAGGAACTGAGAGACTTAGTACTATTAGTGAAAAAGTTATTAGACAATAGGACCAACTACATGATATTTTAGCACAGCTGTTAGGTTAGTGCTCGGGATAACTAGTAGTCAGTATACCACACTACTTTAAGACCAGCTGTGTCATTTTTGGCACAGTTGATAGGATATATCACTCTAGTCTAGGACCAACTACATCATTTTTGGTGTAGTTGATAGGTTAAGTGCATAATTATATATATTCAGACCTGTGACTCTTATTGGAGCACGGTTACTCTTAGACAAATTAGTTGAGGACAATATAAAGCTCCTGCAAAAAACAAAGAGCAATAAAAATTGACAAGACCGCGTCTTGCTATTAAGTTACATCAGGCGGAATATATTAACCTAGGACAAAATATTGAAATAAAAACGAACATCGGAGCCTTATATTATACACATATAATTTAATTACTTAGACACAACTATTTTAAGACATATAAAAACAATCTTTACATTTATTTTATAATTATACTCAATATTTTATATTTTATTTTACAAATTTACACTTGACGCGTTCCCCCAAATAATTCATAACTTTACATATTAACCACTGCACAACATAACTACTTTAAATATACAAATATACATACATTTATTACATTTATATTTTATAATTATACTTAGTATTTTATATTTTATTCTACAAATTTACACTTGACGCATTCCCCAAGCAATTTACAAATTTGCAATTCTACTATAGTAGAAATGATTTTATATTTTATAAAATCATTCCAAACATACAAGCACACATACATCTTAAGAATTAGAACCAATATAAATACATTAAATCATCTGACACAAATGGCTATGGTGCACACCCCACACAGTGGCAACCCCAGAAACCCGAAAGCGCGACTGTCTATGGAGGGCAGGGGGACTGGGGGAGGCGGCGGCGGAGCACTATGAAAATGGTAGAACTAGAGCATATCATACTTTGTTTTTAAAAATATCACAATTTGAATGAAATATTTATTGCATTCGATACTCTAATAACGAAATAATCCTAATCAGACATTTTTTTGTACTAAAACTGCATATTTTTTTTTTTTATAGGTTGAAGTAAGTTGAAGTAGCGGATGGCTCATTCAAATGTTTGCATACACATAATTCAAATGAATATTGTGAAAAAAGTATTTAGCACATGCATGCGGTTTTATACATTTTTAAAAAGGATATTTTATGTTCTTAATAATGAGCTATTCACTTTTTTTAATATGCTTTTTATTTTTGAGTAAGTACTTAAAAATTGACATACCCTATTTTTCACATTTTTTTTTTCGTCGAAGGTTTTCACATTTACCCACGTCTCCCCACGCGTAACTTTATGTGTTATTTGATAGCCTAACTATTCATAAATGAAAAATTTAAAAAATCAGCTGCGGAAGTTTGCGGCCCTGGAAGTTATGGGAAAAAATGTGATAGAGGTCGGAGTAGATAATTCGGTATCTTTTTTACGGTTACTGCTGACATAGTTTACAAAAACAATATTAACAACAATATTTTGATAGCAATAGCTTATCTTCTATTTTGCACTCGTCCTGCGTGAGTAAATATGCATAATATTGATATTAGTACGTATTTCATATCTAAAAAACCAGTATATAAGGGGAAGCAAATATCTTCAAATTGCACACTTCAGCGTGTATTTCATATTAAGTGACACTTATTTAAATTGGTTATTTCCATTAAAATGTCAACTTTCAACTGTACTAAGGGCGTTTTCATCATTCCCTATATCGAGCGTGGCAGAACCTTGGATTCGATGTCCATAGTTCTACAGCAAACATTAAATGTTTCTGAAAACAACTTGTGTTTTGTAATTGGTGACATTCAAAGACACATTCTGCCTTCTTTCAATAAGCGCTGGGCTCAAGCATCACGGAAAAAGGACAAATTTATTCGGAATAATACAAGCTGGCTGGAGTCAGAATATTCAGTACAGTTTCCGGAGTCTGAAGCACATTCACTACCATCAACTTCTGGTGAACGAGGAAGACCGTGCATTGCTTATGGAGACTCCTCAGAATCAACAAAGAAAAGGAAAAACACTCTTTTACTAGAAGAATATGGGTTTGAGCACATTTGTAACGCATTTTTGCAATGACTGCGGGCCTTAGGTGAGTATGCAGAGGCTCATCTTGTGGAAGAGCTAAGAAACTCTGAGAGCGAAAAGAAAAAAGTTTTCTCGACTATGTGGAAAGAGTCAAACCAAATGAAGATTTTATCTGATACAGAAACATTAAGTGCTTTTATTGATTTGGATCTAACTAAAGCACAATATATGTACCTAAGAAATTTAACCAACGAAAGAAAGTGTTTATGTTTCCCCCATATTACAAAATACAAGAAATAAAACAAACTTGCTATCCACCATCTTCTACAATCGAAATCACAAATACTTATGCTAAAGTGATTAATATACAAGACTTACTGGACCATACAGTTGCCAGAATTTTAAAAATTGATTCCGTTTTCCAAGAACAACACAAAAATTTAATCCTTTACTGTAAATGGGGATGTGATGGTTCATCTGGCCAAAGTCAATACAAGCAGAAACTGCCAGAAGAATCGGAAACTATTTCAGATGCCAATTAGTTCGTCACTTCATTAGTTCCCAAATGGCAACTAATATAACAATGGCAAAATCCAGTACCTTCATCTGTTCGTTATTGTAGACCCATTTCTATTGAATTTTGTAAATAAACTCCTGAAAAAACTAAGGCAGTTGTAGACGAAATTACCAGACAAATTGAATCTTTACGCCCGTCATTAATAAACAAAGATGGTGTTGCAGTAAATGTGAAGCACGAACTTTTTCTAACAATGATTGATGGTAAGGTGGCTCAGGTCCTAACAGAAACTCCATCGGGTTCTACGTGCACGATATGTGGGGCTACTCCTCGACTTATGAATGACTTATTAAAAGTGACTGCTAGACCTGAAAATGAAAGTGCTTACCAATATGGATTATCCACATTGCATGCCTGGAATCGCAGCATGGAAATGGTATTACACATTTGCTACAATCTTGACTTTAAGACTTGGTCTGCTACAACAGAAGAAAAAAAGAAATTGAAGAAAGAAAGAAGGAATTTGTTCAAAAACGTTTCAGAGAAGAGCTAGGATTAATTATCGACAAACCTCGTCAAGTAAGTGGAAACTCAAGTGGTGGAAATACAGCACGAAGGTTCTTTTACAATTACACTTGCTCGGCGAACATAACAGGTGTTGACGAAACATTGATTAAGCGCTTGTATATTATTTTACAAGCTCTATCTTCGGGAATGATGATCAATCCCGAAAAATTTGGAGTTTATGCCATAGAAACTGCGCGAATTTATGTTAGTAACTATGATTGGTACTACATGCCATCCTCCGTGCACAAATAACTTATACACGGAGAAAACGTGATCAAACATTTTTCTGTTCTTCCTATTGGGCAACTGTCGGAAGATGCACAAGAGTCGCGCAATAAAGACTACAGAAATATGCGCCTGCACCATGCCAGAAAATGTTCCCGTATAGCTACAAATGAAGACGTATTTAAAACGCTTCTATATACTTCAGATCCATACATTTCAAGTTTAAGAAAACCTTATGTGAGAAATGTGAAGGATCTTGATGAAGTGGCACTAAGTCTTTTGAAGGTGGTACCTGAAGGTGATCCTACATTTACACCGGAATGGAAGTAATTTTAGCTTATTTAGTTTAGTAAATAGCGAGGATAATAACAATTAGATATAACATTATAAGTTACTAAAACCTAGTTATATAAGACCAATAATATTATAAGATTTGTCTAATCTGAGATCAATTAGTTTGGTATGAGGTATAGATAGGTACTATACGATTTTATAATTTTATGTATTTTATTATGCTTGTGTGATAAGTAATTGTTTAAGTTTTCTTAATTTTACTCATATTAGTAATTATTTATAAAAAATAAACATATAACAACTCGTATTACTTTTTTTCTCTTTTCTTTTTTTTAACCTAAAATAAATATGTATACATTGAAAAAAAATACAAACATTGATTATTTTTAAAATCTTTGTATATCACTGTATACATGTGCCAAATCTCAATACAATACGATGAAAAACCTTGAAGTTACAGATTTTTGATCCAATACGGTCCCAAATTTTCCACTGTGCGGAGGGGTGGCCGGAGAAGCAGCCCAGTAGCAATAGCACAGGGCCCCGCGGACTCTATGGAAGCCCTTCTGGCGGACATATTGCGCGCGGCTAGGGAGAGTTTTAATCTGCTAAACCAGACTAGAAATAATAAGAAGAGCGAGCTAAAGTCTGGTTTGGCAGATAACCTCGCAATAATAGCAAAGCAGGCAGGGAAGGCGGCATTGCTAAGTAGGCAAAGGACGGGGAATGAAAGGGAGAATATAAATACTAAGGACTCAGAAACTCAGTGTGACAGTGATGAGGAGGGGATAGTGCGAAAGGAGTGTGATTGTAGAGAGATAATGATAGATGTGTATGGAAGACTGAGAGATTTAATAAACTATAGGATGGATAACCTCACAGCACATGTAAATGAGACAGGGTTTCAGACAAGGAGTGGTATACTAGATATTATTACTGAAAGTATTAGAATAAACGGTGAGGAAGTGATAGAGGAATGCAAGAAAAGCAATGAGAGGACTTTTGAAGCGGTAATCGGAGCAAGGGAATTAAATAGGGAAGCTAGGCAGGAGACAAGAGTCGAAATTGAGGAAATAAACAGAACAAATCAAGAAATGATAAGGGAATGTAGGGGTCTAAAAGGGGAAATAAGTAGCAAAATCGAGGAAATAAAACAAACAAGTCAGACAGTAGGAAAAGAAAATAGGGAAAACCTAAGCAAGGCACTGGAAGAGTGGAGGGCCAGGGCTTTGGTGGGACCTCAACCCGCGACATACGCGAGTGTGGCCAGTGGCGGTGAAGAAACCCAAACCTTGCCGCCGAAGCCGAAGCAGGTGACACTCCACTCTCTAGTAGTGACAGACAGGGATAATTTTATGACGAGTACAGAGATAGTGACAGAAGTAGGAGCAATTATAGAGGCAAAGAAAGAAGGAATAAAAATAGATAAGATTAGAAAAGGTAAAGATAGGAAAGTCATCATAGGATTAAGTAATAAGAAGGACAGGGATAAGGTTAAAGAGAAAATAGAAAAAAGTGGAAGTAAACTTGAAGTTCAGAATGTAGAAAATAAGGATCCGCAGGTTGTTTTGTACGGGGTGCTTAAGTCAAATACAGATGAAGAAATCCTTGACGCACTTAGAACTCAGAATAAGCACCTCGTACAGCCAATCTTGTATGGAAAAGAGGACAGGATCAGGGTAAAGTATAGGAAACATGGGAAAGATGAGGCCACTGAGCACGTGGTGTTGACTGTGTCGCCGGAGATGTGGCTGCGCTTTACCAAGGCGGGTCATGTTTACATAGACATGCAGCGTGTTAGGGTCGCCGACCAGTCCCCCCTAATACAGTGCTCGCGCTGTTTAGGGTACGGACATGGGAAGCGATTCTGCAGCACCGCGGAGGAAAGGTGCAGCCATTGCTCCGGGGCACACCACCAGAGCCAGTGTGAGGAAATTAAGTCGGGAAACAAGGTTTGTTGCATAAATTGTAAAAAGGAAGGGTTACAACATAAAGATCATAATGCATTCAGCGCGGGGTGTCCGGTCCGTCAGATGTGGGACGCCATAGCGCGTGCAACGGTTGCCTATGTCGAACACCAATAGTGCCAGTAAGTCGTCTATAAAGCCAAAACATTGGATTTTATTATTAATTGCACTTAATTTTAAGCCAATGATGTGAAGGAAGGAAGTAGGCAGACAGCGGTGGGTATGAAAAATTTGAGTATGAAGACTTTGCATATATATGGGATTATTGTACTAATAAAGAAGCATATATAGCATAAGCTTATAAAAAGACACCCTCCCCCTGTCCCAAATAATTGTACACTGGCACTATTAGCAGATAACGCGCTATGGAAAAACACACATTGTAAACAGGGATCATTATGCAAATAATTTTTGTGAAAAACTTCGGGGCGGACGTCCCGGGCTGAATGATGGAAATGAGACAGGAGTAGTGGGATGAGTAGAAAAATATAAAGTAAGGTCTTATTGCAATATATAAATATGGTCATAGTAAATTAATGGAAGAAATGTAATGTAAAGGAAAAAGAAATTATATAATGTACACAAATAAAGGTTCTAATAAATAAGAAATGTAAACAGAAATTTTTACATTAAATTTCAAATTGGATTGAGTGCAAAGGAATGTAAAAATAGGCTCAAATATAAACCAAATGGGGCGGCCCATAACATAACAATAGTATCAACAGGATGTTCACTATAAATATAAGCAAGATATTTTGTTTCAACGTCCCTCACAGCCAGCACTCTCCTCAGTGTACCGCTCCACCTACGCATTAGGGAGAACGATGCGCTGTATAAAACCAAAAGAGGGGGACCAATGGAGAAATATCCTGACAGACAACTAGAAAGAAGAGCACACCCCTTCGACCTACCTCATCCAGCAGAGAGAAGTCCCATCCAGTTCCAGCTAATCACAGAAGAAGCAGAGGAAGGATTGATACCGAGAGATGCTCCAAAGATATACACAGATGGCAGTACGCCAGGCGGAGTTGGTGGCGATATGGCGAGCGGTCCAGATGATAAACAGCTGATAAACGAGCTTGTATAGTGTCCGACTCTAGATCAGCCCTTCAGTCATTAGCCGATCCAGAAAATCTAAATCCAGTGGTCATAGCTGTAAAAAACCACATTTTAGAGGAAAAAGCCACCATCAATTACTGGTATTGGATTAAAGCCCATATAGGACTATAGGGCAACGAACGAGCGGACACCCTGGCAAAAGAAGCCACCAGGGCAAAGACCGTCCCGGCATATTCCGCAGTGCCACTAAGCGCTGCAAGATACCACATTAGAAAGAGCTCAATCATGAACTACCAAGAAGAGTTCAAAAAGACACAAAAGGAAGAAAACAAAAACAATTGCCCACTTTTTCAGTGACGTATGCATAGCATACAAAATGACAGACTCTAAAAATGGATAACATAGTGACACAACTCATAACAGGGCATGGAGGTTTCAGTGAATACCTAGAACCAGTTTCAGCTAATACACTAAATAGCATGAGCTGGCAACCCCAAGTGATCAGCAACCCAATATAGGAACGTCAGGAACAATAAGACCTTTCAAACGACGCATCAATCAACTCCCTGCGACGATCTGGACCGGAGATATAAGGGAAAAGGTGACTTTTAGGGATAAACCGGAAATACAGGAGCAGCATAGTCCACACTAACATAAAAAGATATCTAAGAACGAGACTTTTCCAACAAGCCCTCGCACGTCCAAATATACCAACAGGTACAGAGGTTATCGCAAGAAAACGTTCGACGGGAACGTCCAGAATGGAGGGTCGCCCAGCAACATGCGACATATCTCCGAAAAAGGTTAGAGAAGGATAATCTGGATATAGTGTTAACAACGTGAAAAAAGGGGGATTACAAAGTACAGTAAGAAACCGCGATCTGCTACGAACTAGTCCAAAGGAAATACAACCAAAATAAACCCGACATTGACATGTGTCGGCCATTTTGAAATTTTTTAAACGGTTATAACTTCTGTGTAAGCGCTAGGACTTACACACGTGACTTTGAGCTGAGGGAAGTAGGTACATAGGTTAACGTGAGGGCTGGAGAAAACTGGGACTGACCCTTTTTGCTGAGCTGTTGTTTTGGATCTGGGCGAATGTTTCTTCTCACTACACTACGCAGCTGTTGAGCGGATTATCGATCGCAAAGGGGACTGATCCCTATCTTGAGTAGAATCCAATGGGAGCCGGGCAATCTTGCCGACAGGTCTCCGCAGCTGGCCTTGAGTGGTGTCCAAGTCCACAACTCTGATGACTCCATCCTTCCCAGGTGGCAGACGTAAGATTGACGTGAGGAGGCAAATTGTCTTCTTTGAGCAGAAGCAGTTCTCCAATTTTGGGTGGAGAGGAAGAGGAAAGCCATTTGGAGCGGATTTGAAGGGTATGGAGGTAGTACTTGGTCCAAAGGGTCCAAAAGCGCTAAAAGAGTGATTGAATGACCTGAAAGCGTTTGAGTGGAGATATTACTCTTACTCTTTCATTACAGCTGTGGGGGAGAGCTGTGAGCGGACGGCCAATGAGAAAGTGGCCGGCAGTAAGGGGCTAATAGTCCATGGGATCGGACGAAAATGAGCTGATGGGCCGAGAGTTTAACACAGCTTCGATTCTAGTGAGCAGAGTTAAGAATTCCTCGAAAGTGAGGCGATAACACGGTATAGAAGTTGCTTTGTGGATTTAACATTAATTTCATGGATGCCTCCCATCCATGGGGCTTTAGGCGAATATAGTAACGAAGTTATATTTTGAGTTCAGAGTTTATGAGAAATGGCGTCGTTATTGTCGTTGAGAAATTGTTGAACCTCTAGCACCTACATAATTTGTGGCGCAATCTGAATGTATCAATATCGGAAGTCCGCGACGTGAGCAGAACCTTTGTAATGTTGCAATAAACGCTTCGGCAGTGAGCGATGAGACTGGTTTTAAGTGAGGCAAACAAATATGCAAAAATATTCCTTAATTAACTTAGCATTACGTAATTGACTTGATTTGAGCAGAAACGGACCGGCGAAATCGGTTGATACGTGATTAAATACGGGCTGAGGTATGACTCTATCAGCTGGCAGGTCAGCCATAACAGGTACTTCGGGCTGAGCGCGGCAACGGAAACATTTTATGGATTTAAACGTTCTGTGCCTTATAATGCGGCGTGCAGATAATATCCAAAATTGCTGACGTAAAATAGCATGTAGCGTGTCCGTGCCAGGATGGCAGTGTATGCGATGATAGTGATCTATTATGAGGTCTACGAGCGGACTAGAACTAGGCAAAATGAATGGATGTTGAGCATCGTATGTGAGTTTCGAACGAGTGAGTCTACCTTCTACTCTGAGGAGACCGTCCTGCGTAAAAGGCGACAAACGTTGTAGTCGTACTGTGCAGATTTTATCGGTTTGCAGGCGGTGAATATCCTCTGCGAATGCATTCTGTTGTACAGAGTGGATCCAGAATAGCAATGCTTCTCTACGTTCACTTACAGCTAAAGGGCCTAGTTGTCGCGAGTTTGAATTTAGTTTACACTTACGAATGAGGATGCTCAGGGGAGTATGTCGCTCCGCAGGACCCAGTCGTAGCCGACGTCCCAGAGGTTCGGACCCAGTACCGAACCTTGAGGGACGCCGCACTCGACCTGCTGCAGCTCTAAGGAACCCGACCGATCCTCGAACACGATCTCCCTATCGGAGAGATACGCGTCTAACAGCCTCCCGATTTACGGAGTACCCTTTTTTTACGAGGGAAAATAATTTTCGTGGACCCCGCCGCCCCCGGGGGAGGGCAAGTTATGAGACACACACATCCACTGCACACTGGGAGAGTTATGACACTCCCCCGGTGCGGATGGAGGTGCAGAACGCATTCTTCCACAACCCCGCAGCGTGTAACGACTTGTCTATTTTACTTGACACACAGATGTTTTTACTTGAACTAGCTAGAAAACTTACAATCTATATCTTAAATAATTATAAATTGAAAACAAAATGTATTTTTTTTCTTTTCCGTAAAAATCTCAATAACTAATTCTTTAGCCTAATTGTTGCTATAATATTTTGTCAGGCGCTATATTTTTTGTACGGTAATTATGATGAAGTTAATTACAAACTTCATACTGGTTGACTGCACGGGGCCGACATCTTGTTTCGCGATAACGATCTATTGCACAGCTGATCTAGTCGTGAAGTATACCATATATACATGATACAGATATATATCATACCAGACCCGCCTCCAAAATGGAACACTCTCCTCAATACAATTTTGAGCATATCGCTCTCCTCGTCTACAGTAAACTAGTCTGCGACCATCAGCACCGTACAAACAAGTACTACACTCATCAGTGAATAATACGGAAGCCCATTGCTCTTCCGTCCAATTTAAGTGTTCATGAGCAAATCTTAGTCGAACTTGCCTGTGAGCTGCATACAATTTTGGTCCATTTGCGGGTCTGAAAGGTGTGATATCACGCTCTTTTAGCGTTCTTCTTATGGTACGTGCACTAACTGCTACGTCACGTACCTGGTGGAGCTCATTTTTAATGCTTATAGACGTTAAAAACCGATTTCGCAAGGAAGTTGTCACAATAAACCTATCGTCACGAGACGTTGTCACCCGAGTTTTGCCGGTTCCACGTCTTATTTAGAATTAACCTGTCTCCATAAACCTTGTGTAAACTCGGGAAACCGTAGACTGGTTTACATTTAAATCTGCAGCAATTGTTCGTTGGTCTAGGCCTTGCTGCACTATAGCAACATTTTGTGCGGCTTTTTCGGACGATACGTCCATATTAGTGATAGAAACGGGTTTAAAATGAAAACAGACTAGCAATAAAACAATTAGTAACGATAATTTAACATGTAACAAAACAAAAAAAAATACCATCAATCACAACATTAACGTAACAACGAGTTAATCTTTAGTAAATTGATATGATTTCTTCTATAGAATATTTTCTTTCTTTTGTGACAGTACCATATTTAAATTTGATTTTGTTTTTGTGTTTATAAACCAGCCTTTATTTTCCAATACCAATAAATGTAAAAAGTTTGCATATTTCGTAATAAAATTTGATTGAATATGTTCTTGCACTATGATGCAGTTTATGTGTCCCCCAGCGTATTAACCAAATTTTTAAGTGTATTTTATCCCCAATTGGGGTTCTCCGCCACGGTAGAGATACTACTCTGATTTACTGCAACAGGATTGTGAATCACCTGATCTGCCTACTACCTGTCTGACTACCTGGAAAAACAAATTTGTGATGGTGTGACAACCACAATAGAAATACCCGAAATAAGCATAAGCTTGATGTACCAGTGACTAGACTTAGTAAAGTAAAGAATTCGTTTAAAGGCCAGTGTATACGCCTATACAATAAGATCCCAGAAAGCGTTCTAAATTTTTCAATCAATAAATTTAAAAAAGTAGTTGAAGAACGTTTGTGTGCTAAAGCTTATTATAAAGTTAATGATTTTATGAATGATAGCACACCTTGTGAATGAGGTGACCCCTGCAAGGCAACTTCCAAATTACGTATATTATTACCTATACTCTTGTTATGTACTTTTAGTCATAACATTGTTATATATGCCTTTTTTATATTTTAAAAGAACAATTTTCCATCTTTTTGATAAAAGATGGCCCCGCGCGAGTTTCTTATGCCGGTTCTTCTCGCCGGGCTAGTTCCCGAACCGGTGGTAGGCATCTTGTACATCGACGTTCAGAAAGTGTATGAAAATACCTATTTTTAAATAAAAAAATTATGTATATATAAAATGTATGTATAAAATGTATGTATATGTATGTATAAAATGGATGTAAAGAAAGTAGATATGTAAATGTAAGAATTAACGGACATATTGACATGTAAAGCAAAATGTATAGAAACAAAATGTAAAAATAGACAAGTCAATATATAAGCAAAGAATGTAGAAACATAAATAGAGGAAAACAAGAAAAGTAAAAATAGGAAAATTGTAATTAGAAAATAAGATGAATGTAAAGAAAAATCATGTAAAATTGATAAGTAAATATATAAACAAAAATTGTAAAAGAACTGAAATTAAAAAATAAAAATAATATACATGTAATAAAGTAAGAAATGAAAACAATTGAACCGGCTTTATGGCTAGGGAATAAGTAGGTCCATTAATGGGCCCTTTAAAGGGTAAAAAAACCTAACCTAACCTAACCTAACCTGACCTCCGTCTCTCCGATAAAGAGGCGTGCACCCGGTAGGGGTCCTTACCTCCCGGGACCGGGGAATAGCATGGCTTCGGTCTTGTCTAGACGTACCCGAAGCCCCAATCGCTCTATGCTGCTGATAACTAAAGCTGCCCCCTCCTCAGCCAGCCGCGCGGCCTCCTGATACGTCCTTCGCCGGAACGTGACGTAAGTGTCATCTGCTGTGCAGATGCCATCTGTTCTGGGGAGGATGCCGCTCCGCAGGACCCAGTCGTAGCCGACGTCCCAGAGGTTCGGTCCCAGTACCGAACATTGAGGAACGCCGCACTCGATCTGCCGCCGCTCCAAGGACCCCGACCGATCCTCGAAAACGACCCCTATCAGAGAGATAACGCGTCCAACAGCCTCCCGAGATACGGAGTTTTTTTTTGTTTTGTTTGCAATCGAACGATCGGGTGACCTACCTAATGAATTATTACATTTTAATTGTAAAAATTCACTTCGCAAGTCACGTATGATAGATTCCGATGCAATCATCTACCTCGCATCTCGTCTAGCTCTGCAGCAGGCTGGAGACGTCGACGTGGTCCATCGTTACCACTGGCACCTTGTGGAGATCTTTCGCCACAAAGGCCAGCACGTCGTCTGGATCCGTCTGCTTTAGCAGGAAGATGATGTTCTGCACGCTTGGTTCACCGCCATCGTAGATGTGATGGCATATTCGCGCTCTGGCCAAGCGTCTCGTACAGCAGCCGCTTTTGCCCGTGCAAATCTCCTCGCTGATGATGATGATGAAGATTTGCAGATCTGCATGATGCTGACCTCGTCCTTGGTGTCGATAGCGTACTGGATGAACGCCAGTAACTCGTTGGCCACCATCGCCATGGTACACGTGCAGCGGTGCAGCACTATATCATACACTTATAATTTTGATAATCTATAGCCTAATCTATCACGTGCGTTCTCTGTGCCTTGTATATAATCGGGTTTTCGACAACGGCTACAAGTATTAGCACGAAATTTTGTATGCAGATTGCAAGGAGTTTTTGGGGAGATAAATCCATTTATCTAGGTCTTAACTTAGAAACTGCGCATTTTTAGGCTATATAATAATATGTTTATCTTTTATCGTGCAACAGATTATCAATAATTTCGACTCTATTATGTTAGTCCGATTGGCAGTTTGGTATGCGTGTATATAAATTTTGCTTCGTTCAAAAATTCGGAATGTGATTTAAACACAAAAAAAAATTAGTGTTTTTTTTTTACAGAACTCGAGCAGTGCTCGCTTACCTAGATACTTATAATTGAAACCGTTACATTTATTAGGCGCATTAATAGGTTTATTTTATTAATATTATGCTATAGTAATAATAATTAATTTGTATCTACAGGCTACAGATGTATTACGTCTTGTACAACGGTTTTGAACCAACTTTTTGGTCATTGCAAGGACAAAGTTACAAAATATTAATATCTACACAAATCTTTTGTATATAAATCCATTCGCATTTTATCCCTTTAAAAAAACAAAGCCCTTGCAAACAAATGGACTTGAATGTCCTGAACTTGTTACCGAGCACTTACCATTTCAATTCTTTGCGTAAGATGCAGTAATAACCCATAAATAGTCCATTACCGTTTGGAGGCGTGCGACGGGTGGAGAGAGGAGAGGGGAGGGGGCGGCGGCGGGCAGGTATCGCTGTGAGGAACAATGCGCCGATCAGCGTATAACACGAGCACTGGATATTGAGTGGTTAATGGATGTTCCATTACCGAGACCTCGCACCCGCCTGCACCTCTATAGGCCGCCACAGACGAGAGGCCGATAGTTTCAGTTAGAACTGACGTCAGTTCGGCCTGAACGGATTCGAGCACATACACGGAAAAAATCGCATCCGACCGAACTGACGTCAGTTCGGCCCTTAGATTAATAACGCCTAGATAGCCTTCAAACAAACGAATCGTATAAAGTGAAGGAAGCAACAGATAGATGTAGGCGTAAGCATTACATACCGACACGCACACAAACATAACTATAATGTTGTGGATTGTGTACAGTTTTAAGGGACAATTTCCACGGAAAATATTGCTCTTAAAATTGGAAATATTGTATTTGTTTTTCTTAATATCGTGAGATTTAAAAATATAACTTATATTTCATTTTAAACCATCTAAAAACGATTTGTTAACATTATTTATACTAAACTATTATAGGTATTAAGGAATATATAATATTAAGGATTATCTTAATACTAACGAAAATACTTTAAATTGATAGTTTAAAAAATCAGAAATTATTAAAAAACTTTGTTTTAGTTGCAACTAATAATTAGTTAGCCATGAAAATTTTGAAAAAAAATTGTAATTACTAGAAACATTTTCACAATTCACAATAGGGCAGCAAGATGGCGACAAAATGTGATTTTATTTTAAAATGTTTTAAATATTTGGCTTAATACAAGTCAAGTTGTAGTACTTACATATGGAATGTTATGTCCCAAGCTTTTTTTTTTCTTTTTCGATGCAATGTGACACCCTATAACGACACAAACCGTCATAATGTTCTAGCGCTTGACAACTTACGGGTCGTTCGAACAAACTGAGCCGATATGGCTCAGTATGATTTCCTTCACTTTTCATGCTCGTACCCGGTTTCTAGGCGTTTTAATCTAAGGTTCGGCCGGAACGGATTCGAGCACATACACGGAAAATGGCATCTGGTTTGCCACGAGCTTCGGTCTTGTTTTCAGGGTTCCGTAATACTAAAGGAACCCTTATAGTTTCGCTCTGTCTGTCCGTCTGTCTTTCCATTATCTTAGCTTCTGTAAAAACTTTATGACAATAACTTTTAAAGTAATTCAAAGAAAACCTGTTACGGAACCCTCCTTAGAAATTCCCGACACTTTTAAGGAGGGTTATTATTTTATTTATTTATTGTATTTTGCTGCAACTGTAGTCACGCTATCGACGAAACCGAATTATTGTGCCATACATTTTTCCAGTAATAATTGTTATAGAAATTATTTCTCTTTATTTTATAATAATAGTCTTTAGATTTTATCAACAATAGTGGCTCTAAAGTTTCAAATACTTCAATGAGGAATAAATATTCTTCATAAATATTCTTTTGCAAAATATTCTTCAAGGGTAAAAACGGGACCCGATTACTGAGACTTTGCTGTCCGTCTGTCTGTAACCTCACCTGCCTGTATCTTAACCTTCTAATACCGTGATAGCTCGACAGTTGAAATTTTCGCAAATGATGTAGGTATTTCTATTGCTGTTATAACAACAAAAATAAAAACAGAATAAAATAAAAATTTGAGGTTCCCATACAACAAACGTGATTTTTTCCGTTTTGTACGAAACCCGAAAGTGTCAAGTGCCGACTCTAGCACTTGACCGGTTTTATTTTAATCTCGAATTTTATTACCGTTCAGTCCATCCGTACAGGGGCCGTATTACAAGCTCTTAATTCCAGCCAGTTTACGCCATAAAACAAACTGGCAGGAATTTTCGTATTATAGTCACATGTTACCAGCCAGTCAGCAGTCACGTGACTCTTGACTTACTTCTGCATTGAAACTTGAGTGGTATTTTCGTATTATGACAGTACTTCTGACATTAGCTGACTTGTACGTCAAAAACTGTTTAAACGAAGCCGTTCAGTTTACGCTCAACTTCATTAGCTTTTATTGAATAGTTTATATTTTAGTGTTCTCTTATAATAATATATAGGTTAGGTTAGTAACGTACAATATTGCTAAAGTGATTAGCAATTTTTTACATTATTTTAAGACATAGGTATTATTCATAGGTTCATAGAAATTATACAATATGTGTGACGAATTAGAACTACTTGAATTTCTGGAAAATGATTCTTCTCAAGAGAATAACAATGCAAAACTTAGGGACCTTAGTGATCCATAGAGTGTAGATGAAGTCAACACTACAAAACGATACAGGTTGAATCAACAATTAGTTCACAATTTGTGCGACGAAGTAAGACCGCATTATGTAGGTGGGAGCACAAGGGCCTCGGATCTGTCTCTTGAGAGAAAGGTAGTACCTATTTACTATTTCTCTATTAACCCGTAAAATAAAATGTAACTTTTACTTCAATAATATGATTGTTGTACCTAAGTATAACACGGTCACATTAACTTGACGCATCGCTGGAATGCAAAGTCCTGCCCGCTTCCCCCCGCGTTCCCTTAGCTCGCCCGGAAAACGTCAGTATGGTCAACATCTCTGTTACAGATACACGCGTCGATATGTTCGTTAGTTTTCTGTTGCAGTTTTTGGACATTTTGTTAAGCTTTCGTTATTGTTTTGTTAAGTTTGGACTATTGTTATTGTTATATTTGTTACTTTTGGACTATTTATTTTTTATGAGTCATCCGACAGCCAAAGCGAAGAAGAAGTCAGTGATGATGATAACGTACCAATTGTGATTAAATTTTTTTAAATAAATAAATAAATATGTTTTATTTCAGATACCACCCGTATAGTAAATTGAGAGAAATTAAAAAATTAAATAACATTAAAATTAAAATACTGTATACTATCTATAAAATAATTTGAAATTTATAGTAACATTCATTAAATTAATACATGATGCAACGTGTTGCAAGATTAACAAATAAAATCTATGCTCTAAAATCAAACGTATTTTTTTACCTACATGCTTTTGTTTTCGCACCGTACTTGAACGCCAAAATGACGTCATCAAGCCCATGCGTCAAGTTATTGAGCTGTGAATTCCGTTTTCCAAAATCTTCGTAACCCTAATTGCGTCTTAAACAGTATACTCACGCACGGTCTGATCCAGCACCGTGGCCGTGGACCGTGAGTATGCCGCTTATTTTACCGATAATTTTTTTAGAAATAAGGTTTTTGATAGAAAATAAGCACATTTTTTTCTTGAAATAGGTGTATACAAAAACGATGGCTATTTTACCAACTTAAACCATTTATTTTTTGCAGTCCATAAAATTTGCTTTAACTTTAACAATAATTGTACATATTCTATGTATAGTTAAAAATATTTAGTACAAGTTTTCTGTTCGTTATTGGCTATTCACTTCATAAGTGCATGGCAAGAAAAAAACATACTGTAACACGTCAAATTTGACGTATCCGAATGTCACCTTCATGCTCCATTAAACCAGTCATAGACAATCAAACCAGGATGATTTCAGTCAGCATGAAATATCGTTGTAATACGAAAAAAGAACAAGGCACTTTAAGGCCGTATATTGAATTGCCTGGAAACAAGCTGGTTTTTTAAAAGATCATAATACGGCCCCTGGTCAGAATTAATGTTGCCAACTTAATTGTTTTACAAAGTTTTACTACTAAATTTAGTACTTTATCCCCTCTTTAGTACGAATTTAGTTGTTAGTAGTGATTTTGTAGAAAATAGCCAGGCAGAAATCATAATATGCAAAATGGAGTGCTACTATGCCACCTTATTATAATAGCACATAGTACTAAGGCGGGTCAATAAGTCCGTGACTTTTTGAATTTCTAACCTCCTTACTGAAAAAGCAACACTACTCCTGTCAACAGGCATCTGTCAGTTGACTCCTATCAAAATTTGAACTTGCTGCGTCAGTTAGTTTGTGTTTTACAGCTATCTTTATCAGACTATCCAGTAACTTAAGAAAATAATGGAAAAAAGTGAATTTCGTGTGCTTATTAAGCATTATTTTTTGCGAAAAAAAACCATTACCGAGACCAAGGCTAAGCTTGATAAATACTATGGACTCTGCACCATCGATTTCAATGGTAAAAAGTGGTTTACTGAATTTCGTTGTGGCCGTACAAGCACTGATGATGCCGAACGTCCTGGACGCCCAGTTGAGGTCTCTACACCCGAAACAATCGAAAAAATTCACGATATGGTGTTGGCCGACCGAAGATTGAAAGTGCAAGAGATTGTGGAAGCCATAGGCATCTCGCATGGCTCAGTGGTTTCAATTTTGAATGATCACTTGGGCATGAGAAAGCTTTCCGCAAGATGGGTGCCACGTTTGCTCACAGTCGACCACAAACGCAATCGTGTAACAACTTCACAGGAAGGTTTGGCGTTGTTTAATCACAATATGGAGGAGTTTTTTAACCGTGGACGAAACATGGATCCATCATAACACACCAGAGACCAAACAACAGTCAAAACAGTGTGTTTCTAAGGGTGAATCGGCGCCAAAGAAGGCCAAGGTGGGTTTGTCAGCCAATAAAGTTATGGCGACTTTTTTGGGATGCACGTGGGATAATCCACATTGACTATCTTCAAAAGGGAAGAACAATTAGTGGGGAATATTATGCCAACTTATTGGACCGCTTCAATGAGGATTTGAAAAAAAACCGACCTCATTTGGCCAAGAAAAAAGTTCTTTTTCACCAAGACAATGCAAGGGTGCACACATGTGCAGTTGCCATGGCAAAAATCCATGAATTGGGCTATGAATTGCTCCCACATCCACCCTAATCTCAAGATTTGGCTCCGAGTGACTACTTCTTGTTCCCAAACCTGAAAAAATGGCTCGGTGGAAAAAGATTTGACTCCAATGATGAAGTCATCTCGCAAACAAAGGCCTATTTTGAGGACCTCGACAAATCATATTTTTTGGAAGGGATAAAAAAATTGGAGAAGCGTTGGACAAAGTGTATAGAGCTCAAGGGGGACTACGTTGAAAAATAAAATGATTTATTTATCAAAAAATCTGTGTTTTGTTCCAAAAGTCACGGACTTATTGACCCGCCCTCGTAGAACGTCCGTAAGTCGCTTATAACTACCAATTTAATTTCTATATAACGTAATATTTCCTACTATATTTTTTTTATTTTACGGTAAAATTTTCATATTTTCAATATATTAAAATAGAAATTTCAGTGGTTTTTGTTGTTTTTTTAGGGATATCTAAGTTTAATAGCTTTTTTTATAGTTATCGGTACTCTTTTAGTAGTTTTTAGTAGAAATCGACGCGATTTTAGTAGTTTCGCAAAAACAGAGTTGGTAATACTGGAGCGAATCGCTTCAGTCCATCCGGCCGACTGATGCGATCTCGAAATTGCACACAGACGATATGATTTTGCATCCGTTTAGGCCGAACTGAGGGAAAACCGAACCGTGTATGGGGCTCCATACGTGAGACGGCATCACGAGGTTTTCAACAGGCGCTTACATGCGAGTGCCTTTTACCTATAACTTATATTGTATGTGCGGATCAATCGACACCCCAAAGTAAACTTTAAAAACACGTTTAAAAAATAATAATTAGGAGGTACCAGCTGCTCCCGGTTGTTATATTGCGTATTAGACGCGCGGTCAGCGGATAGCTGTTAGCGGTTATCCAGACCAGTTTAACAGAAGACTTTGAAACAGTAATTTGCAATAATGCGACCCATTATCGTCGATATCCAGACGAGGCAGTATCGCGAGTGCGCGGGGCGAGGCGGTCGGCGAGGCGGTCGGCGCGGCGTCGAGAGCCATCGAAGTCTAATGCTCCGCCACTTGGCACGGGACCGATCTAGAGCTTCGATTTGTAAAACAATAAGCCGCAAATGCGACGTGCATTACCAACCCCCACCCGCCCTGCTCCCACACCTCCACCCGGATGTGAATTAACCGCATTAGTTGTACCTAGGTAGTACATGAAGCTAGAAAGGCTCACGAGCCCTGAGGCATGTAAACCTTGTAGCACATAAAGTATATAAGTTACTGAATATTCATGTTAACAGTCGATGTGGGCATGACCTATGGCGAGTCTGGCCGAGACTGAGAGCAAGGGTGAGGAATGTCAACAACAACAACAATAATGATTGGGTTAAGCAACGTTTACCTCGCTTCCGGACGCCCCGTATATGTGATACAACAAAACTAATTTGCACAATGCACATACGCGGGACTTAGCCATCGTTGTCACCAAGTTATCCGTCCCGTCATCAGATGTTTCACAAGACAATACGGCTGCCCGAGGGCAGGTGTAATGGCGGTGTTCCGGCGCGGCAGTAATGAGGCGCGCTGAGCGAGTGATGCGCTAAGAGGACGCGGACGCGGGCCCGGGCCCGGCCCCGTGCCTTCCTGCCGGCCACTTTGTAATGCAATACTTATGTAAGTATGACAATTATCAGAGGTTACACAATGTACCTACAGGAAATCTCTCTCTCTTCGGAAACGACGCAACTCTAATTGCGCCTGTATGGAACTAAACAATAGTGCATCTTCGTTCTCTTTAAAGTCGTCCTTAATGCCAAAGAAGTATCCGCAAAACGGCAATTTCATAGTTTCAACTCTATTAACTACTGTAGTGTAGACACACTGTAAGCTTAATGTCTGGAATAGGTCGGTAGTAGATATGTACGAGGTGGGTGCCTCCTACGACGGTCGTGACCGTACGCTAATGGCAGATAACAAGTTATGTATAACAATATCACTGTTTGATAATAATTATATCTCGAAGATATCTGTAATTATTGTTGTGTGTGAGTTCGGTGGGTTCGGAATCCGGATCCGGGGCCGTCAAATGAGCCGTGCCCGGCCTCCGCCCCGCTCAAAGAGGACGCACAGAGAAACGTCAAATTTATTTCCGACTATTAGCGAGCGCCGGCGCGGGCGGGCGAGGGGGTGGCGAGGGGGGAGGGAGGCGGCTAATGGCCGGCTATTATTTTATTTTCCGGCGCGCAGAGAATTGCCTTAATTCGCAACAAAGAGACGACAGAGCGGCGGAAGCGTCCTTAGTATGTCAGCGGGGGACGTCGCTGGTGGTGACAGTATAAAAAATTGCAAAGTGGCAGATACAAGACAGAAGTCTGCTGCTTCATTAAATGGTAGATAATTAAGTAGAAACAACGCATGAACTTAGAATATAAAAAAATTAACCCTGGGAGTCTTAGCTAGCTAGTTGCTAGTGCTTCGGTCGAAATTCATAAGGATAACAATAATTTTAAGCAAAAATGTTTTTTTCTGTTCCCTCCTCATTAAAACTACTTGTTACTGCTCACCTATTAGAATAACTTTTTCTCAAGCTAAACATACATAAAAAAACAATATTTTATAGAACTTACGTTCAACTTTGCTGGTACTGACTTCAAAATTATGAAGATTGAGTAGAGAAATCGTTAAAATTTTAGCCGAATTTAAAAGGGGAATTATTTAAAAAATTAGTTTTATTTCATAATTTTTTGTGCATTTTTACTTTGGTAGTCGATTTAATTTTTTGTTTAAAATATTTTTTTTTCCCTTTTTAGTTATATTAGTTAAATTATTATTAAAACATTTTAAGAACGTTTAAAATAAACAATCGAATGTATAATTGAATACGCTCCAAGCTTCCATTGGGTATTGTATATAAGATGATGGTGATGATTACTGTAAGTTACATAGTGGCATATGCTTGCAGTTCTTTAAAAAATGCCGAAAGTTTCAAACTCGTATCTTTAAAGACTGAGGAGTTCTGTTCAGTGCTTTTGGATCCAGGGTATACCTTGGCGCAATTGTTGTTTTTGGTATATGCTACCAAAAATAGCAATTACCTGTGTTACTTCAGAAAAAGTCAATGTCAATATAATGAGTCCATATAAATTTCGAGGAGTTCCCTCGAGATCCTCATGGATCCTATCATCAGTTTTCCATTTTAGTGACTAAAGGACCAATCACAGAGTACATTGTTTTATACTGAAATAGAGACGAAACTTAAGTCCAAAATTTAGCAAAGCACGCTAGCGCCGCCTGAATTTAATGCGCAGAACTAAAAGCGCTTATATACTATATACCATGATAATATAGGTAGGTACATAACTACAGCTACACTGTACATACACACCGCGCTATAATCCGCGTAGCAACCAATATAAGTCTATACGTATAAAAGCCAATTACAGAATGTAAATCTTTTTATGATTTATTTATAAGAAGCGATTTGCGGGTTAACAATAATTGTTATTTTGCTTTTAACCTTTATATCGTTACAGTCCATTTTCACACACAAAATTATGCATTAAAAGTTAATTAATAATTTTAGTACATTAGTATTTCTAAAAACATGTTATTTTATATAGATTTATCTATCCTATAAATATTATATTATAAAGAGGAAAGATTTGTATTTTTGTATGTTTGTTCCTGAATCACGCGATACCTAACTTAAATACGCAATAACACGAAAAAGTATAACTAACCTAACTAGCCTAGTTTAGTCTAAAGTAAATAAGTATATAAAGTAAGCACTTAGCACATAAAAGCCTAAAATTATTCTTAACCCTTTAACCCTTCTTTTCTAAAGATTAAATACACACATTAAAAAGTACGAAGTCTCTGCCTTTCACAAATTAGCACTGTACGGGATCAGGAGGAGCAAGGAGGGCTCAACTCACGGATCAACGCAGACCTGATGATTTTAAGGAATATTTAGTTGCTATTCTACTTCAGTTAATTAGCACGAAAAGAAAATTGTTTTTTAGTTTGCTACTTTATTAAAATTGTTATTTTAGCAAATATTGAATATAATATATATTTGCACAAAATACCTATTAACTATAAAAAGCAAAGAAGAAATAAAAAATTTACATTCGATGTACAAGACTTATTTTGCACAATTTTTTTGATTGATACATAAAGCGGCAACATTAAATTTCGCATACAGTAGGTAAGAATTGAGTAGGTACTGATGCCAAAGAACTTGGAGCTACTTGTAAGACTTTTAACTCAGACGGATTCGCTCTCCGGAATATTATACGACAAAATTTTTAATCACATATACAGGGATAATAAACAGCAATTTCTATACGACTTGACTTAGAAGCATAATCTGTCAAAAGTGTTCAGTAAAATGTTATAAGATTCAACCCCCTGGGACAAATTTAGAATACCCTTTACAACAACAAAATATTTTTTGAAATAGGTCCATAAACGGCAGAGTACCTAATGTTCAAAGATATCCGTGTCGGTGTAAAATACTATGAGAAGTACCTATTATATCATCATAATGTGATGATTTATGATGTAATGAAGGTGGCGATGATGATGATTACTAACTGACATAGTGGCATATGCTTGCAGTTGTTTAAACATCGCCGAAATTCCCAAATATGTATCTACAAGAAGTCAGGAGTTCCATTCAGTGCTTTTGGATCCGGGGTATACCTTGGAGCATCATCTTACTTTTTGGTAGCATATGCTTGGACTACTTCATAAAAAGTCGAAATGACCATCATGGATCCCATCATTACATCCCGTACGATCCCGTCACCACATTGATGTCAAAAAGACCAATTTCGGATTATACCCTAGCGTATAATCCGAAATATTAACATGTAACCTATAATAGAGCGTTACGTCACGAACTATTCGTAGTAACAAGACGTGACTAACAAAACAATCAATAGTTGCCTGTGAAATGATGTTTCATCTTCTTTTTTATGTTTTTTTTACAATGGAATTTTTACAAGGGAATAACTTTTACAATGTTTAAAAGAACAAGACGGCATTTTAACGTAAATACACACACACGTAACACACGGCGTAATAAATATTACGCCGTGTGTTACGTGTGTGTGCTAAGCGGTACGACGCTCTGTTTAGCACTAAAGTGAAATTGTATTTGCTTGAGTGGTGACACCCAGATGTTCAGTGCATTCAAACTGTTTAATCTGAGTTTTATTAGTTTAATTATTTATTTACAATATAACTTTGCGGTTCGCTTGGAACTAGAAATCTCAAAATTAAGTTGTCAATGTGCAAAAAATACAGAAGCCCAATAATTCTCAGACTTTTAACTTACGATCAATTAATAATTTTTATTATTATTTCTGACTACAATTCATGATAAGATATGAGCGAGCGCACTATGCGTTTTTAATCACGCGGTCAAACGTGAAAAATTTGTTAGTTTATTTTATTATTTTAGAAATATCACACATATTTTATAGTAAAGACACTTTAATAATATGTAGGAATATCATGACATAAATAATCAACATCCAAAACACTTTATTTCAGTCAAAATTAAATTTTATAAAAGTACCGTATGGTAGTTACCACGTACCGTACGTTACAAAACTTATGAAACGTAATGTAAATAAATGTTGTATTCGCAACATTTAATTGCAATAGGCAATATCCTGTGATGAAATTATACTCAAACTGTTGATAGTTTATCACTAAATATTATTTAAAACCAATTTGACTAACTCTTTACTATAAATATTTATGATTCTTATAAAATATTTAAAAAAATAATTAAAATTTCTCGTTTGACCACGTGATTATTTTTTAAATGGCCTCCCTTATCCCATCAGGAATAGCCAGTATCAGTATCATTGCCGTCAGAAAACGTCATTAAAAAAAAAATATGTCACTTGTCAGTCGAAGTTTTGTGCGGAAAACCAGCGTTTCTCTTCAATAATAATAGCATAGCAGCATATAATAGGCATTTAAAAAAATTATAATAGCATTACTAACACCAAGCATTCTAGGAATTGACATGTTTAGTGTGATTTGATAGTTGACAGAGACAGAATACAAGAAGGTGACGTCATGACAACACATTTCAGCGTTTTGGCGGCTTTATTAATTATTAAAAGTTTTATGCTGATTTGCAAGGAAAGGAAAGAAATTCACAAGGAATGGTCAAAATTTCAAATGTATTTTGTTATTATAAACAATTTTATATATTTTAAAAGAATTGGAAAATACCTTATTGGGACTTTGTACGCCCATCGCGAAACTTTGAGTTATTATATAGAAATATAATAAAATATTTATTAGTTTAATATTAATATATTTTATGAATTAGTTGTAATGTACATTTTGCTAAATCGTGTTTAGAGAAAAATCTGGAAGAATTCCTTATCTCGGATGCCTTCACCAGTAGAGGTTACACTGGCAGGTAGAGCGCTTCTCTAAACTACTCGCGGGCGCGCCTGATACAGTCACGAGCCGGCCAATAGCGGCCTGGAGGCGGGGCCCGCGACAGAGACGGCCGCATGTACGGATCAGCGCGCGAGAGCGGGACGGCGTACTCGAGGGGCGGGCAGCTACGGATAGGTGACAGAAGTTATCGTGACCTCAGTTAAAGTTTGGCGACACGCGGACGAGGTCGAGCTCGCGGGTCCCTCGGTCACACGCAGCGGAACTCATAATTAACCTAAATTTTTTCTCTTGTCACCTATGACTGTTAGGAGACTCTAGTAGAGTACCGCGTATAATTTAAGGGTTGTGAATAATCATACAGTTTATTTTTTGTCGTAAAAGTGTCGATCTTGTGGTTGCGGAGTCTGTCGGTGTCGCGGTGTCGGCGGATGGTAGCTGGCGCGGCGAGATGTCGAGCGCGCGGCGGGGAGTAGCCTACACCATCGACAGCATCCTGGGGCACCACCAGCCCAGCGGTAAGTACCCGGCACCACTCCCACCGTCGGCCCAGTGGCACCCGAACGCCTAGGTGCTTAGATATGTTTTCCAGAGAGTTTATTATTATACACTGACTGTGCGCTACTATGAACTGTAGATCCAGATGTATCTAACCTAGTACTTAACTAGCTCAAACAATCGGTCTGCCTACTTGCAATGATAGATCAAAATTTAGTTCCGATACTTACAAATAATAAATAACAGTTAGGAGGTCAGTAAATAACAATTGGACAGTGGAACATAACGGGCGGCGCCGAATAGCCTTTATATGATGCCAACATCCAATATCACAATAGACATTGAATTGTAATTATATAATGTACCTACCACATGCAAGGCGTCCATACCAGCCGGCTGCCTTACGAATATTGCTTATTTACAATACACTTCTACATTACCTGCGATTGTATAATAAATATATCTCATTGACTTTAATAATTAAAACTAAATAGGTTTCATAATAGTCTTAACATCGATGTTAGAGTTTTAAGTAGTAGGCTAGAAACCGAAAAAACTTAGTCGAAATGTAAAAATAAACTAAAATGAACATAAACTTAGATAAAAAATGTAAAAGTAGTTTTATTTGAAATTTATTTACTTTTTAAGTTACATCATCCATATATTTTAACTCCTGGAAGTTAGCTACCTGCTTAAAAAATAATTTAGCGATTACAAAAACGATTAAAAAAATTACGACGGTTAAAAATATATTTATAAGAAAATGAGACAAACCTAACATACAGCAGATTGTACAGTGTAGAGCGAAGCTGGGGCGGCGCCGCGCACCCATTGATGTCTTTTGCCCGCCCGCGCCCTCCCGGCTACTACGCCGTATCTCCTAAGTCGTAGCCTCACTATATTACGTCAAATACTGAGAGCCTATTCTACCCCATCACAACCTTGTAGTTAGTTTCGGATACACTTGCTAGGTATCCACAAGTTTTGTTTTCACAGAAATATAACACAAGGTATGTAACAAGAATATAGGCTGATTTTACTTCGGAAGACCAATTCTCGTAACTGTTTGTGAATTGTCATCATAATCCTAATAGTGCTAAGTATCCTAGAACTTGTGTTACAGGTACCAGAAAACGGGAAGTATATTAAATATTTTTATAATACACATATTATATTTAATATTTTTACTATATTATACACATATTTAATACACATCAATGACCCAGGAACACAGAAAATCTTTTTTTGTTCCTTCGGCGGGATTCGAAACCGCGACCCCCGGCTTGAGCACCAACACGCTGAACCACTGAGCCACAGAGGTCGTCAACCGGAAAAAACCGGTCGTCAAAAATCGGATCACAAACAGCTACGAGAATTGGGCTTCAGAGGCAAGCCATAGTCTGTAGACGAGAGGATATGTCACTTTAAATACTTGTCTCTTATCGTATCTTAAGATATTTAGCACCATATTTGACCACTGATGTTGGTGAGGTCATTACTAGTCCAGCATTAGTCGTGTCCTCTCGGGAGCGAGAGGCCACACACTCTCACACACACTACATTAATACAGTCTACAACTACAGTCGTATATAACACCGACAGTGTATTTAACTGTAACAGAACTTTTGATATACAAGTAAATGTTTCCTTATATTATTTTAATCACATGTCATTGTGGAATTCGTAAAATAATATCTAACATTTAGATTGTAGGTATACCCGATATATACACAAGGGTAGGCTTCTTGATTTGTTCCGTTCTCTTGAATTTATGGACTTGCCTCTGTAATAATTAAATAACGGCATTACCGTCTATTAGATATGTAATTATTGATTCTCTATTATTAAAGAATAGGAATAAGAACATTTTATTTGCAATAATATGGTACAAAAAGTTGGTAAATATAACATGATACTCATATTTTGTCGGATTTATCTCGGCATACAAATGTTTTGTCAAAGTAAAATTATAACATCATCAAATTAGTGAAATATTATAGTAAAATTAAATTAAACAGATTATTATAAATGATAAAATTACACACATACACAATTACACAATAGTAAATTAGATATAAATTAGAAAAATGTCATTATCCGTCAGTTTAAAAAATGACAATGTAAATAATTAGTAAATGTTAAAGTCTAAATGTCATATTATGTTTTTATCATTCATAAATTCATCAACAGTATAAAACATTTTGTTTTGTAGTAATTTAAATAAATTATTTTTAAATTGATTATATGTCAAACTTTTCAATTTATATGACAGTTTATTATTCATACGAATACCATACAAAATACATTCTTAGTAAGTTTTTGTTTAGGAATATTTAACTTGTCTCCGTTCCGACCTCTATATTTATAATTTTTATTTTTTGGAAACAGACGTGGATGCTTGAAAACGATAATGGCCGTTTCGAAAATATATAAGTAAGGTGGCAGCAGGCAGCATATTTAACTTTTTAAACAGCGGCTTACAACTGTCCGCATACCCTGCAGCATATACCGATCTTATACACTTATTTTGTACCTTAAATGCCCCAATAGCCTCGGATGAATTACCCCACAGTAAATATACATAAGTACTTATAATTACTATCTGCAAATAACAGTATCCAACGTCTAACTTGCCCTAAAAGTCGATTTGATCAAACGAGTCACATTCATCAGCAACAGTCAACACAAGCAGCCTCGCACATTCAATATTCATTAAACTCGTAAGTTTACATTGCAACATGAATTATATTATATATGTTATGACTGCTCAATGACATTTTAGTATTAATTAATAGAATTAAATAATTTGTAAAATCATGCAATTGCGTTTATAATAATACGCAATTGCATGATTTTACAATTTTTCTTTGAATTGAAATTCTTTTGTGTAAAAATTTTGTCAACCCTGTCATTGTCGAGCAGTAAGCGCTCTGATGAAGATGAATTTTAGCTATGAAAAATCTCGATCACACCAGCTTTTAAACAAAAAACTACATCAAAATCAGTTCATCCGTTTGGGAGCTACGAATTACGATGACACGGACATGTCAAACTTATAACACCCCTCTTTTTTGTCGGGGGTTAAAAATAAAACAAATATTCATTTCAGTGTCAGTATGCGAGTCATTTTTATGCGAGTAGTTTGAATTTAATTGAATTAAAATTATTGAGTGGATTTAAATAATTCAATCACTTAGAAGATTAAATTATTAATAATTATTATTTACTTACATTTAAAGCAGTCAGTCAAATATTACGCCTAATTTATTTAATTTATTAGCTCGGCGTAATACGAGTAATAATAATTGTTTCCTCCTTTAGGTATCCACTGACCAGCGATCCTACACCAGACCGTTATCAAGTGGTGTGATTGAGCTTTAGATATATGATGGACGATATTATGTAGATCAGAGTCGCTGCAAGTTGCGACATCAAACCCGATTTTGTTAACATTTAATACTAACTTGTACTTCTACGAGTACTACGGATTTTTTTCATGTTACGACCAAAATTACTTTTATGTTAGCAATAATTTTGTATTTTAGAAGTAGCCCTTTAAGCATCTGAATATTAGTAACTACCCCGCGGCGCTGGAGTGGCCGGCGAGAGACAACAGCGGCTCCCCGCGGCGGCTCCATTATTGCGGTCTCCGGGACAATGCACTATGAAATATTATAATTATCACGCCTCGGTGCTCGCAGACTTAGAGCTGTCGGAGGCCCTTTGGGTACACCGCCTCTACTGCTACTTGTAGCTACTCAGTGCTCAATATTTGTAAACATCTGTCACTCTCGACCCGGTAGTCGGTAGCGGCGGCAGGTTTGGTTAACCGCAGGGCCTCCTGGGGCAGCCGGTCCAAGAGCAAGCTTATGTATAGAAATTGAAACATAGTCTAGCTTCTTCAGAGCAGAAACACGGTGACACGAGATTTACATTTGTTGTTAGTTACGGCGTTACGGCCTGCCCACAAGTCCACGTCGCGACGACGAGCGTCAACGTGAGACGTTGCGGTGTCGCGGCACGGTGCGTTGCTCTAACTTTAAAAATTCACGTCGCCCATTGTTTAATTAACCCAAAAAGTGACGTGTAATTTTTATTACAGTTTCGTAAAGATTACATCGAAACAAATACGAGAGTTGAATCGCCAATAATTGTCTAATCTAGTGTGTCTTCATTCGGAGATATCTCCGAATTTAGACAGACGCATCTTTGCGCTTATATTTGATTAAAAATCTTGTCATTGCCAAATAAAAATACATACAACCTTCAAACTTTCTCGGAGTACTACCAACCAAACAAAACCTATCTGTTAATGAGAATATTTGCCATTGGCAACAATACAATAAGCGTCAAATATTTGCTGTAACGAGATAAACGCAATAAATTGTAAGGAATACAGTGATCCCCTTTCCGCCCGCACCGCGCCGCCTGCCCTGTACCGACAGTCAACACCCTTTAGAAGTTTTTATTAAAATTTCGCCGTTTGATCTGATCGTGATTTGTGATGCTACTTAATGCAGTCAATAGCTAATTAGAAACCTTTTACTGTTAGGTAAAACGGAATAGAGATAATGAGACATCTGTCGATAAAGCTGTCGATTTTGCGCTAGACTCAAAATTTTGTCCTATACATTCTCAAAATGAACACTGCACACATCTCTCGACGAAACGGATGATGCGTATTGATTTTATCGAGTAGCGTAACGACATTATCGACGTGATTTATAGTCTGTTCGTGTTGAAAGCACAGTAAATGTCAATTTTAATATGTTTTTACATTTTACTGTCTTCTAAACGTGAATAGACTATAGTTACAGGCTCAGGCAATGTCGGCCCGGCGCGCGGCGGCACCGGCCGGAGCCCTGTAATGTCAAAACCCGGTTATGCCGAGGCCCGGTAATGCGGCACAAACGAGCGCCGTGGAGAGCCAATTTGTGCGGATTACCGGCGACAGAGACGTCAGGCCAGCCGCTCGCGCCACTCGCAATACGATTGTAGTATTAAATTATCTTGAGATGTCGTCGATGCTGAAGCAATTTGCATAAATACCACTTCTAACGGGAACAAATATCATTCCAAGTCATTTCCAGGAACATCAATTCTAATGGATCCCCGTACTCGCGAATTATTGTAGCTACCTCCGGCATAACGATTTTATATTATTCGGAATGATTAACGTATTGTTATCGTGTTGTTTTTACATTTGATTGCTGCTGTAAAAGACGAGCTCACGCGCGAATGCCCCGGCCCCCGTGAGCCCCGGCAACGGGCCCCGGTGCGCCTACAGTCGGTAATCTCGCTTTGTACAATCGTAATTCCATGTAACAATTACTACAAAGAGTTTATAAAAATAGAATTAGTACAAATAGTGCAGTGATGTCGAGTGACGTTAAGTGCACAACAATAGCGCCGGCGGTCACGCGGTTGTGGGCCCTGTTCCTGAGGGAGAAGGTCTACATTGGGTCGCGGCGCGGGGCAATTAGCGAGCGAAAGTGCAGAGGGTGTGCTGTGGATTAGCGGATCGATGGCGGCCGGTGGGAACGCACGACTCCGGCGGGGCTCCGGAGCCGGCGACGCGCGGCCTCTGCAGTCAGGGCCAACATTTGAATATCGCTCTCATACTAGCTAATCCCCTTGTACTTAAATGCTCCATACAAAATAAATGTTGATTATAATGTCATTATGCCAAGTCAATTGCATCATGTTAATCTGTTAAAAAAATGTTGAACTAATGTCAATATCTGATGTGACCTGAATCAAGTTCTATTTTTAACATTGGAAATGTATTTCATTCGCTCCAGTATAGGCCCCGATTTCACGAAAATGTGCGATCCCTTATCTCTATGAGAGTTTTGAAGATATGATATTCAAAAAAGGGTCAAAAGACGCATATTTATGAGAGCTGTGTTTTGCAAAAGGAATTTTTCTAGAAATTAAAAAGCGAAAATTTTATGGCCGAAAGAGTGATATTTTGGAACGAATAATGATATCAAAAATTTCAGAAAAAATCCTCTGGATAATCTAGTCAGCTAAAACAATGACGATCGGGTTAAGGGTTTGCTCTGTAGCCTAACCTTTTTGAAAAAAAAAAGAAATATCTTATACTTTATACGAAACAATCTTGTTTATATATTATAATCGAAATGTCGGCAACGGCTATAAGTATTACCATTAAAAGTATGCAGACAGTTTTTGGGGAGAAAAATCGATCAAGCTAGGTCTTATCTCTTAGAAACTGCGCATTTTTAAGCAATATGTGTTTTTATTGCGTCGTAAAACTATATATTATATCAATAATTTCGACTCTCTTACGCCAGTCTGATTGGCAGCTCGGTATGCGTATCTTTATATAATTTTTGCATTGTTTGGAGTTTTGGAATGTAGTGGGTTCGAATCTCAGACAAATATTTTTGTGATTTGTGATTATTATTTCTTTTATATTTTTTACTAGCTGGTGTCCACAACTTCGTTTGCGCAGAACTAGCGGAAGCGGAACCCTATTTGTTTAAACGGAACCCTAAAATAAAAGTAGCCTAAGTTACGCCTTCTAACATCAGCTATCTGCCAGTGAAAGTCCCGTGAAAATAGGTCCAGCCGTTTCAAAGATAAGCCGGAACAAACATACAGACAGACAGACTTTTTGACAGACAGAGAACTTTTTGTTTAAAAATTATAAGAATTTTTCCCTTCTTCATGATATGTTAAATTATTATTATTACATTTTAAGAACGTTTAAAATAAACGATTGAATACGCGCCAAGCTTCTATTTGGTAATGTATACAAGATGATGATAATGATGACTGTAAATTACATATTGGCATATGCTTGCAGTTCTTTAAACAATGTCGAAATTTCCAAACGCGTATCTTTAGCGTACTGAGGAGTTATGTTCAGTGCTTTTAGATCCAGGGTATATCTTGGTGCAGAATCTTAGTTTTTGGTAGCATATGCTTGGGTTACTTCTGAAAAAAGTTTAAAATCACTATACAGGTGGTCAAAAAGTCGTGAATCAAACGAAACAGGAAGATAAAGGATGTAATTTCCAACAAAAAATCTTTCTACAGCATGGCCATAACTTCATTGCACGATAAGTTATAAATATTTTTGTCATTTTCAATTAAACTACCGAGTTTTTTACAATTTAATCAACAAAAAATTAAATCGATTAAAAACAATAAAACGAAAGTTGTTTTATTATGACTCGACAAACAACCAAGAGCCTGACAGGATGAGGGTTCCGTATGGAGGGTTAACTATCAACGCGTAATCGTTTTTTTTTTCAAATTACTTAAAAAGTTACTGTCCGATTTCGTTCAAAATAATTTTCTTTAAGAGTGTCTAGCACGATCTATCATCATAGAAAATTGCGTGTTTCTAATAATAGTTTAGAAATGGCAGGGAATTTAGTTGACTAACTTGTGAACTATTTTGTAGGCCGATTACTCGAAAATAGTTTAAATTATTAAAAAGTCATGTATTTTCAAACCTTGCCTTTATTTAAAAATACATATTCGACGATACCCCGACGATACACTATGGGGTATAATGAAAAAATATTTTTCATCCTCACTTCACATGTATGGAGAGCCACGCCTAAAATGTAAAATTATTGTTATTTTATGATGCCAAAACTAAGATCTATGTACAGTATTTGACTGTACCAAATTTCATCCATTTATATTCATAATTACAGAAGATAGAAGCGCGGACAGAAAGACAGACAGGCAGACGGACGGACAGAGCGAAACGATAATGGTTCCTAGAGTATTACGGAACCATAAAAACGGTAATTTTTACATTGGAAATGTGTTTTCGTTCGCTCCAGTATAGGCCCCGATTTCACGAAAAAGTGCGATCCCCTTATCTCTCGGAGAGTTTTGAAGATATGACATTTAGATAAGGCTTAAAAGACGCGTATTTACGAGAGCTAAATTGTGCAAAATGATTTATTCTAGAAATTCAAAAACACTTGGAACTTTGTAAATGTAGTCCTAAAAGAAAACAAGTAAACACGTATATAACGATTTTTCAATATTCAACCTCTAAAGATTATGAATGTATTTTTTCAGTCAGACTCATGCTTGACCATTTTACAACATTTAATTTGTATTATTTGTACATTTTTGGAATGTTCACTTCGAGCTCTTTATTTTGATACCCGTAGTACCCGGGGCACATGAGCGAATGAGGCAAAGTCGTATAAGTCATCAATCATCATACATGTGGAGTAACATACAAAAGCTTTAAAAAAACATAAGAGAGTTGAAAGGTGAACAGTCTGCTGTACAGTTTTATGAATTCTTGTTTAAAATAGGAAACGGCGATTACCCTACAATTGATGGTAAAATTACTATTCCGCAAAGTTTGGCAACAGTGGTGAGACATCACTTATAGGAATAAGAGTAAGAATGTTTTATTTGCAAAATTATGGTACAATAAGATGGTACAATGTTAAATGACACTCATATTGTGTTGGATTTACCTCGACTTGCAAATGTTATGGGAAATTAAATTTTAATATAGCTAATAATAATGATTAACATCAGATTAAGGACAAATTGAGGGCAAATTATTGTAAAGTTAAGATTATATTATAATGATCGCATGTTATGAACGATTAATTAATTAAATAAAATAAAAAATGTTTTTTTTTTTAAATAAAATATCAGTATCCGTTTAAAGTTTGATATGTCAATATTGAAAATTAATCAATGTCAAAATTTAAATGTCTTATTAAGATTTTATCATTAATAAATTCAACAACAGTATAATACATTTTGTTTATTAATAACTAAAATATTCTATTTTAAAATGGATTAAATGTCAAACTTTTTAGGATATTTGGCAGTTTATTACATATGCGAATAGCCATACAGTACGCACCTTTTTAAAACATTGTAAGGTTTCGTTCAGGAATATATAATTGGTCTCCTTTTCTACCTCTATATTTATAATCCTTATTTTTTAGGACAGATATGCATGCAAACATGTAAACAAAAATTTCCGTTTTATAAATGTATAAACAAGGCAGTGGCAGTACTAAATGTACTGCCACTGCCTTGTTTTTAAACAGCGGCTTGCAACTGTCTTGCAACAACATTTTTTCTGTACTTAGTGTTATATAGGCTTTATTAACATAGGCTGCTAAGTAAGCCTCAAAGAAGCTCCAACTTAAAGTACCGACGATTTGAATTTAGGATAAGCTTGTAGGACCTATTTTAAAGTAAAGAAAATATATATTTAAATGATTGATCTTCTCGGATATATTTGACTCGGCTTAAAAGTCTAGTCCGTCTTGTTGAAAATGAAATATCAAAAAAAATCTGATGAAAAATTACCTACAAAAATTACTTTTACCTTAATATAATTACCTACAAATATTATTTTCTTTCCTATAAATGTAATAATGGTGTCATCCCCATTGCACCACTTAAATAAAAACTGTCATAATATTTTTTTCTTCCTGTCACCTAATCTACAAAACCTACTAGGTTTCCACGACGCTCGAGTGAGTACATAATTAGCATCATGGGCTCCCTAATATACAGTCCGGTTTTCCTTCAGTTCGGCCTGAACGGTTACAAAATCGTATCGTCTGTGTACAATTTCGAGATCGCATTAGTCGGCCGGACGGACTAAAGCGATTCGTTCCAGTGTTGCCAGCTCTGTTTTTGCGAAACTACTAAACTCGTTTCGATTTCTACTACAAGAATACTGAAAACTATTAAATAAAGCTGATCAACTTAAGAATTTCTAAAACCCCCAAAAAACCTCTGCATTTTCGGTTTTGTTATATTAATTTTTTATTATGTATTGAATTATATTATAAATTTTATCGTTAAATTAAAATATACGAGTAAATATTACGTATATAGTAACTAAACGGGTAGTTTCAAGAAAATTACGGACGCAATATCGTAGCATTATGATGTATTATGATAAGGTGTAAAAAAAATGTTTTTTTGTGCCTAACCTAGGCAATAAAACACTACTAACAACTAAATTCCTACTAAGGAGGAAATAAAATACTTAGTGCGTAGTGCTTTAATACTCTCGCTTGAATTTCCCCACAGTATAATACCATACCGTAAATTAGATGACACGTATCCGCGATAAGCAGTTAGGGCGGCTTGTTTGGATGCAATTTGTCTTAACCTATTTAGAGCATAAACAAATCTGTCTAATTTGGTTACAATTATGTTAATATGGGCTTTCCAATTACGGTATTTGTCAATAGTTATTCCTAAAAATTTAGTCGTGGTAACATGTTCTATTATAAATTATTATTGTCATTAAAATTATATGTTATGTCAAATTTCTCTTCATTTTTATTTATGGTTTGAAATTTTATATATTTAGTTTTATTAATATTAATTTTCAAGTTATTGTTATTTAACCATTAAGTATTTTACTTAATTCCGTTATTGCATTAGTCTCTAAATTATTTTTGTTTTTACTTTTAACTACCAGCGTTATATCTTCTGCAAATAGAATACATTCCTGGTCCGTAACAACTGGAAGATCATTAATGTATACTTCCCGTTTTCTGATACCTGTGACCAAGTGAATATTGACAAGTTCTTCGGATACTTAGTACGGGCCAGATTGACGTGGTGTGAAGTCTCCATAGATATTATATATATACATTATATATATCAGAAATAATAGTGGTACCAATACGCTTCCTTGTGGAACACCGCAAATACTAGCGAGGAAGCCAGATGTACGTATGTACGTTTTTTGGATTTATTCTCTATGGTAGTTATTTCAACCCTTTGTTGGAGATTTTGAAGTTAACTTTCAATCCAGTTTAATTATTTTCCTCTCATTCCATATCTCTCAAGTTTCTGAAGCAATAATCTGTGATTTACAAAATCGAAAGCCTTGCTCATATTTAGAAATATCGCTAAGGCGAAAATTCCTTTATCGAGGCCTTAATCGAGGTTTAACCAGATTAAAGCAGGCAAGGGCTGTTGAACTATTTTTTTCCAAAACCAAGTTGTTCATTGCAAAGTAAATCATTAGACAAAATAAATGTCAGTATTTTATCTGATATAACTTTTTCAAATATCTTTGATATAGTCGGGATAATAGAGATAGGTCTGTAATTACCTATTTGATCAGAAGGACCGTTTTATGTAACGGCTTTATTATTGTAATTTTTATTGCGGAAGGAAAATGCCCTTGACACATTGATAAATTTATAATATGTGGTACGGATAATTCTTTGGCACATTTTTTAATAATTCTGGTACATATTTAATCGTATCCTGTAGAGTACGTATTTTTCAAATCTTTATTTTTTTATATATGTCATTTTGATTCACCGGTGTTAAGTAAATATATTTAGGATTATTAGGTATATGGTTAAATGAATTCGTATTATTTATCGTGTCAATTTTATTTAAGTTATAAATATCTTTAAAAAAATATTTCATTCGTTACTGACATCAGACATGTCGTCAGTAATTTTATTATTATTTAAATTTATTTCACGAATTCCTTTATTAATAGTTTTATTTTGAGAATTATATTTCATCAAATCCCAGGTTTTGCAAGCATGATTTGATTTTTCTATTAGACGAGTGTTGATTGCTTTTTGCGCGGCTATAATACATTTTTTAAAAATTTTTGAATAGTATTTATAATGTTTTTTTCAAGTTTATATTAGATGAATCAAGTCTGTAGTTTAAGTATATTCGACGTTTATTGATACAGCATCTTTTTATGCCCTTTGTAAGCCAGGAGCTTTTGATTGGCTTGTTAATAATAATAATAAAAATAAAACACTTATTCGACAAAATAAGACATTACATTACATACATAGATTTACGCTATAAGACACAATAACATGAAACAAACTAACATAATACAAGAAAAAAAAACAAAACAGATATTACGCAATCACAAAAACAGAAATAGGTATTATATAATACCCCGTGGAGTTCCTTAATACTCTAATTCTAACAGGTCTTTTACCATATAATCTTCGTTTGAATATTGCATCACCAGGTATGTTATTCAGAAATATTAAGCCTCTGAAATTGTGCAATGGTACCAGACTCCAGATAAAAGTTCTCCATCGCAACATTGTTAAGGCTACTGTACTCAATACATGTAATCAAGGGGAAACTATTCATACCTAGCATACCATTGATCCCATCAGAGTATCTATTTGTATGTAAAAGACTGCAGTTTCCCCTAAATGTATGCTTCGCCATCAATAGCATGCATCATAAGCTAATAGCATATTACACTCTTATAATAAAGTAGTCTTAAACCATTTACCATTTAATTTATTTTTAGCATAATAAATGTCTATTTCTAAAAATAATAGGAAATTAGTCACATCAACATCTACGCGTACGAAGTCGCGGGCAAAAGCTAGTCTAAAAATTCATTCAATGTTGTAGTTTAATTTTGTAACTTTTCCTTATCCCGCCTTTCTCGTCGCTCAGCGACAATATTTTTTCGAATTCCGTAGATTCATTTCCATTCAATGTGCACGAAGTCGCTGTTTGACTCCATCACCCCGCGCGCACCCCCCTTCAAATTGGTAATAAATATTATTATAATATCATTGATGTGTATTCAAGCAGTACTTAATGCTACCGACAGATGTCAGTGCTTCGACTCAATAGTCGAATATAATATTGTTGTAGATATAATACATATTATAAGATAAAAGACTGTATAACAAATTTTTTCACCAAAAGATCCGAATAAAATGTTGCTCTTATTGCTCTCACAGATGGAGTCGAGCTAAAGAGCGAGAGCCCACATTCGGATTCCGAACACGAGCACGAGCCTGAGCTGGAGCCGGGCGCCGAGCACGAGCACAACCACGAGCATGACCACGAGCGCGAAAACGAACATGATCACGAGCAGCTAGACGCGCTAGACTCCGGCCGACCGCGCAAGGTAAATTGCTCCTTATTACATAGTTACTGGTATCGACCACTTTTTTACTTAAACGTTAGTTACTTAAATCACATGCCGCGACGGTTACATATTCTGAAAAACTAACCTTAAGCAATGCATGCCGCACACTCGATTATTAGTCCTGATATTTTAGAATCAAGTGTAATTCTAATTGCTAACCCTAACATTGACAGTCAGGCACAACCCTGTGGCCCTGACTTTCAATGAATGAGTGTCACTTATATGTATAGTCAATAGTCGTGGTCAGTGGTCGTAACGTGTGTGCGGGTAAAGCAGGTGCGGCGCAGCAGGACGACCTTCACCACGTACCAGCTGCACGAGCTGGAGCGCGCCTTCGACAAGACGCAGTACCCCGATGTGTTCACACGCGAGGAGCTCGCCCTGCGCCTGGACCTCAGCGAGGCGCGCGTGCAGGTACTGCACCCTACGTTACATAATATAATATGTAGTTCATACGTACATCGTGGGGCCCTACTTGTCAAGCTAATATCTTGCGTGATCAGACACATCACACCCTCACATGGATTCTGTGATGGTCACAAATACAGTAGATACCGCTACTACCGAGCCTACGGGCTATCGCGTCTCATTCTATTCCTAGACCTCGCTTGTCACTACGCACTCGACGTGCTCAATGGTGATAATATCGTTAAAGTACTCGCTGTCGCGTCGCACACAATTATTAGCGGGAGACGAGCGCTAATGATGTGCTCCACATTATATTATAACACGTTTGTGGCAAGTTACCTCCCGCCGACAATTATTTTCAGTATTTGAACCGGTATGTCTTGCCGAGAGTCGAGACATAATTAATTTCTATTAAGTTATATTAATAGACGAGAGAAAATTATGTAGTTATCTTTGTGTGCCATGTCAGTCAACCGCTCTGCTAATCACAGTCAGTCAGTACATAGTAAATACATCCGTACTTTCTGAAATACTTATTAATTATTCAATATTATCGTAATAATCTCATGAAACACTTAGAGCCAGATAATAAATCAGATTTATATTACGTATTGTACGTGTTGCGGTTGGTGAACAGTGACGTAGTTAGCTGATGGCTGAGATTAGCAGAGGCGGAGCGCGGTGGACAGGCGGTAGTTAGGGCAGGTGTACACTATTCACGACGCGACGTTGCGTTGCACATGGTCTGTGTGGCAGAGCTGAAATTTATTGAATCATATTATGAACAAAATACGAGTACTACGTATTATTACAATTTATTTTTAGCCCCCGACGAAAACAGACAACCCGGTCTGAGTGTGTGTCTGTCCGTGGCATCGTATAGACGGATGGATGACCCGATTTTGATCTAGTTTTTCTATTTGAAAGCTGACATGATCGAAAGTGTTCTTAGCTATAATTCATCATCATCAGCTAGCTCACCGCTTTACAATTATTTTTTTAGTTAATTCAAATTTGTGATATGGTTTATTATTTAATGTTTTGTGTAGGTGTTTTATGCGCACTGCACTCTTTTTAGACATTAAATCTTAGAAATAAAAAAAATTAAACAATTTCACAAGTAGGCAACAACTGGTGTTGGTGAACATATTAGGTCTTGCTACCTATGAAATAGCCGTTTTGTCTGAAAAAATTTAAACGAATTTTTTTAATGTATTTTTTATTTGTATTGATCAAAGTAATCACCCAAGCAATCAATGCATCTTTGCCAACGTAGAGGCAGTTTATTGATGCCCTTCTTAAAGATATCAGCTGGACGGGAGGAAAAAAATTTTTCAAAGGCATTTTGTACTGCCTCTCGGGTATTGAATTTTTTTCCCGCCAAGAAGTGATCCAAATTCTAGAAAAAGTAGTAGTCTGTAGGCGCAAGGTCTGGTGGGTAGGGCGGATGACGCAGAGCTTCCAACCCCAGTTCTTGCAACTTGGAAGCCGTCTGCTGTGCAGTATGAGGTCGCGCGTTGTCGTGCAGGAGCAGCGGAGACGAGCGATTGACAAATGCTGGTTGGAGATGTGCCAGCTTCATTCATCATTGTGTTCAGTTCTTCATAGTACACATCTGCATGCATGCTGTAATGCTGACCCCGTTTGGTAAGAAGCTGTGATGAATAACACCGGCGCTAGACCACCAAACAGTGACCATCACTTTTCTAGGGGTAAGTTTTCGTTTAGGGCATTGTTTAGGTGCTGAACCAGGATCCAACCAACTTGCTGAGCACTTGCGGCTATCAAACAGAATCCATTTTTCATCGCAGGTAATAATACGGTTCAAAATTCCTTCATTTGTGTGTCTGTTGAGCAGTGCAAGGCACGTCTCGACGCGTACTTCGCGCTGGCGATCATTGAGTTCGTGGGGCACCCATTTGTCAAGCTTTTTTATCTTGCCAATTTGACGCAAATGGACCAATATTGTTTTGACGCTAACGTCGAAAGCTGCTGCTAATTCAGCCGTAGATTATGTATCATCAGCTTCCACAATTGCCTTTAATTCGTCATTGTCGACCAAAGTCTTCGGACGATCGCGAGGTTCATTTTTCAGGTCGAAATTTCCAGAACGAAAGCGAGCAAACCAATAACAGGTGGTGCGTTGGTTTGTAGTGTTAGCTCCGTAAACGTCGTTGATGTTGCGTGCCGCTTGTGCCGCGTTGCTGCCACGACGGTACTCATATTTAATAATTACTCGAATTTTTAACGTATCCATGATGAAAAAGATTGAAATGCAATGAAAATCTAACACTAATCAATAAACAAATTACTACTTTTGGAAAGAGAATTCCATGTTTTCAAAATAAAATTAATTTGAAATTAGAATTCTTAGCTAAACAAAAATTATTATGATTTGAAATGCCTAGTACTGCAGAACGGCATTTTCATAGGTAAAGACCTATTATTTTATAACGGGTGCTAATTGCGAGTGAAAGTAGATGCATTATCGTCCAACTTATTGTTTTTGAGTGGGTGTAGGCTGTAGTGACGTAACGACCCCCTCGCCGCAGGTACATGACGGGCCGGCCGGCGGCCGCACAATGCCCGCTAATTTGCGGCTCATTACGTCCTCGCCGCCGCGCTAATGTTTGCCGCTCGCGCTAAACGCCCGCGCTAAACGCCCGCGCCCACTGCCCGCTCCAGCAGCCGCACCCGCACCCGCTCGGCGCTCTCATCAGCGCCACATTATTACGTTACACTCGAGAAACTTGATATGCATTGAGCTTCGCTACAATGTTGCGAGTTTGAAAAGCGAGTGTAGTAAACCTGGATAAATAATATTTTGACTCGGGCGTAGTAAATGAAATTTACTGTTTTTATGTTTGTATAATATTTACCTATATAATTCAAATATATTCGAGATAAAATTTGAACTATATGGGCAAGCAAAATCTAGCACAAGTAATGAATAAAAAAGATTTACAACATACGCTATAATAATTATTTGCGGTCATGAATCTTAAGTTTTTTATTTTTAAATGCCTTTCTAATACACAACTACTCCGCCCGCGTAGATGTACTGGCTAGTATGTAGCAGTACGCAGGCGGGCGCGGGCGGTGACGGGGTGGGGCGGGAACCGGCACAACTAACAATGGTTTAATTAAGCGCGGTTTGAGCGCGGAGAGCTCTCGAGCTGCAGTTAAAGCGAGCGCCGCTGCAATTTGGTAATTACCGACTCCCCTCGGGTACTCTAGGGGGTGGCAGGCAGGGTGGGCGGGGGAGGGGAAGGTAATCTCGCGGACAGTCGAGTGGCTGGCGGCTGCAGGCGCTGCCACAGACAATAAAACACTTTAATATTTCGAGCTGTATGGCGCTAATGAGGAATTCATTTCGCCACTAAACGCTCCGAGCTCGCTATTTACTTTTAAATATTTAGCGCTTGAGCCTTTAATCATTTGCCACTCGCGACATTAATGTCTTTTGTTCTGTTCTAAATTGGTATAAATGAGGTCTTTCAAATATCGCGCGCTCGGATTGCCTTCTAGAGAATAGTGTACTCGGTTTGTTTACTGTTTACAGACATGTTTTATGTAAATATATAATATGAACTAATATAAGTTCACTTTTACTTAACTATATTTACTTTTAATTACTTCTTGAAAAATTAAATATCATAATATCCATAATATGATATTCGCTACGGCCTACGTGCTAACACGCAGTAGTGGGTCGTCTGCCGTTGGTCAGCCGCCGTCCGTCACCTTACGGCGGCGTTTCTCAGGGTTGGCGCAGTTCTAATTGCCGCTCATCTCCACATACCGGCCCTCGGCCCTCGGCTCTCTGTCGCTGTCGGTTCACGCGCCCCGTACTATAAAAAATTGGTACTTAGCTTGGAGGGCGTCACAGCATTTGAGTCGCAATAAAAATTAAATTGATTGGCCTGTAATAGAGACTTCAGATTAGGGCTTGCAAAATCGCAGTATAAAATTATACCAGAGCAAAAATATACAGTAAATACATAAATATAGGTGCATAGAGTACAAAATATATATACCTATATAGGTACCTACTTTATGAATTATATTAATATTGAATATTTTATCATCCTATCATTGTTAAAATTTAAATGTACTTTTATATAAATTTTTAATAATCACGCGATACATATTACTTGAATATTATTTGTTTTGTCGTCTTAACTTTATATTTACAGTTAATCTGAGTCAAATAAAAACGATAAATGAATTTTACAAGTAACAATAAACAAAATTACGTACAGCTGTTTATTGTTACTTTCTAAAGTAACAATAAACAGCTGTACGTAATTATAATATAATCCTGTTTATTTCAATACAAGACGTTATATTATTGCCTCGTATTAGACAGCCCTGGGGCGGCGAGGCTCCGCACGTGTGCACGCGCCCTTACAGCCCGGTGTTTGTGAACATCGGTGGAGCCGGTACTTGGTACAGCACTCAAGATTGATTGGAGACGCCTTCACTACACTTCACAAATTATTCAACATTTAAATGAACTAAGTACACAATATTTAGGATGTTTCTCGAATATACAGCGTGTAATAGACAAATCTGCATCATCTGGTACATTATTCAACTTCAAATTACAGTTAAATTGTTAGTAACTATACCTCACTAGAGTCGCCTAATAAAGTACCCGGGTGCGGTGGAGAGTCATTAGCGGTGCGGGGTGGGGAGGCGGGGGCGGGGGGGTCGCCTACGGATGTGTCATATTAAATCTCATGTCGAGTCACTCGCTGGAGAATATCAAAAGATTTTCAGCGACATTAAATTGCACAAAAGGCTGAGTGATCGCGACGGCTCAGCCGAGCGTTAAAGTCATTTGTAGCGTTTAAGCCGCCCCCGCCCCGGTGGCCCCCCTCCCCGGCCGCGTCCGCCTCTCGTTCACAAATTATAAAATTATACCATTTTTGCCTTTCGTCTGTAACAATGTCTTTTTTTAATCGCAATGCGCGTTGACTAGCTCAATTTGTTTCTATTCTGCTGGATCGAGCGGGCGACTGTTAGCCGTATGCGAGGGTAGTAGAGTTTAGTTTCGCTCGGCGGCGGGCGGCGCGAGAGCCACGTATGCGTAATTGCTATTCATTACGGCCCCATTGTAGTGGAGAGCGAGCGACAAATTGGCGACAATTATGCGATAAAAAATTAAAAGTGAACCGGAGACGGCGGCCGCGACCGACACGGCAGCGGACACGCTGTGATTGTATTATGCCTAATTAAATATAATAATATTTCTACTTTCTAAGAATTTCTCTTAGCCAATTAAATAAATCGCACAACCTTTGTCCGTAGATTATTTTATAAATGAGTTAAAACACTGCATAATCATGGTATTCGAGGATCTACCGTAAAACAAAAGTACACAGTAAAAAAGCTGTTACACGATGGCTTATGATAAATAACCTCGATTATACTGAAAATAAAAATCTAATACACTGAAATTAAATACATTTACATTATTATACACATTTTACATGACGAACATGTGTAATGTATGTACAAAAATACACATATAAACACACACACACACAAATTAATAATTTTATTTGTTAAAATGAAATTAAATGATATGTTAAAATTAATATACTACATACTTAATAAAAAATTGTACACATTTCATACTGCTTAAACCAGGGTTGGAGGCTTGTAGGCCTGGTGTGAGGTGTCGTGAGCCTTGACTGACTACAGTCTCCCCACAAAGACTCAATATTGTAAATTTTAATGTTTCATTTATTTGCAGAGCCGTGCAGAGAAAATAACCCTTTATTATTAATGAATACATCAGGACTCAGGAATGTTCTTCGTGGCTGGCCATTGAGGGCCATAACTCATAACTATTCAAAAGAATATTCTGAGCTATAAGTATATATATTAGTAATACCTACCTCTCTGTGATCCCTCTAGGAGTCCGACAATTGCCCTTGCCCATGGATTCTTATTATTGTGAGGCTGTTCATGTATAAAGTATGCAGTTCTAAATGGTTCGGTGTTGGCAGGTGTGGTTCCAGAACCGGCGCGCCAAGTGGCGCAAGCGGGAGAAGGCGCTGGGCCGCGAGCACGCGCCCTTCCTGCACCACGATCACGGTGAGTGACGCTGCGCACGGTAGCGCACAGTAGCGCACAGTAGCGGACCGTAGTGCATAACAGCACGTGGGAGCGACAATCATTATAACCGCATCAGCGACAAACCGGCCGCGATACTGATCTACGGGCGGGAGGGGAAGGGGGGTAGGGTGACATACGACGCGTTTACCGGAGCCATTAGCCGATGTCATTATCGGCACTGTGTAAGTGATATGGTTACAGACAACCGCCGCAGTTATTAAAAATCACTTTACTCCCTTTATAGATAACGACGACACGACACCGCCAACTGTTAATAAACTGATTATTACAGGGAGCTGCCGTGCGATCGATTACTTTACACTTTATTGCCCCTTATTAATGTTATCAATGTATTTTTTGTTACGGATAGCCGCTATTGAATTCAATGAGCTCTAGCAGTTTATTGTGATAAGTCTCGTGTGTATTTTGTATTTATTGACAAGATGCAACAACCACATATTGATATAACATTCATATCTTAAATCTATACAGTTTATTAGTTGTATGTACGAACAAAGACAGCCTTATAATAAATAATATTGGTGTCTCACGGTGTCACGACAGCTGTCGGTGACACTGGCACAGGTGACGCGACACCACGAGGCCCCAGTGTCCTCATATATCTAATGTCGATCGTGTGTCCCGCAGGTGTGGGCGAGTGGAGCGGCGGGGTGGGGGGCGCGGGCGAGTGGTGGGCGCTAGGGTTGGGCGCGCTGCCGGCGCCGCTCTGGCACGATGCGCCGCCCGCCGCCGCGTTCCGCGCACTGCTGCACAGGTGAGTGTCGATTGTCACACCCCCCCTCCCTGCCCCTACCGCGTGTCACACGCAGGCTGACTGACGGTGCGTGTGCGCAGGTACGTGCTGGCGCTGCCGCCGCCCGCGCCGCCGTCGCCCGCTCCGCGCTCGCCGTCGCCCGCGCGCTCGCCGCACGCCGCACCGCCGCCGGCCGCGCTGCTGGCCACCGAGCCGCTGCGGCTGCTGCACGAGCGGTATAGCGGCCGCGTGCATACGTAGCCGCCCGCCGCCGCTCCCGCGCCCGCGCCCTCCACCGTCGCCGCCTGTGACGCGCGCCCGGACTGCGGCTACGTCTACTACTCCGTGCGATGAAACATTGTGTAACGAAAGAACAATGTGAAATGACCGAAAAAACTTACTTTATAGTGGAATTGTTATCGACCATCGTATTACTAATGTGACTATAAGAAAAAGACGCGACCAGCATAATTGTTATTCAGTACTTTGAGTTTTGTAAATGTGTACAGTAATAAGTTACCCACGAATATGATTGTGCTATTTAAGTACTTCTGGGGTCAATTACCGAGTACATTAATATAATTGTACTACTTACACCTTTTTCACATAATTTGTGACGTATTGTGTTTAATATTATGTCAAGACATCAACATTCGTGTGCCTTACCTTACTATGGAACAGAATCAACTCGTTATAAGTTTTATTCCAACACCAGCTGATGCTCTGTTGCGTAGGTCTGTATGCAATTGTTAGTGATCAAAACATAACGGCATTTGTGGCACAATCTAGTATAAAAAGAGAATTTGGATATGATACGTTTAGTGGTAGTTCAGGATTGATTTTTTTTTGCACTGTGCTGTACAATTTCGGGTGCGAATTTCGTGTAAAATTAAGTATTGTGAATATTTAGGTGCCAGAGATTTTAGTGTATGTAAATATTGTAAATACTAAATATATCTACTCCTAAAGGCTTTCGTTGTAATTTATGATTATTAGTTTATTGGAAATTCGTATGAATAAAGTAAATGTTAAGTGTCTAATTAGTTTCATTTTTAAACGGCGTAAAATAATTGATGCAGTAATTGGAAATATGTGACATTCCATAGTATTGTAATACAAAAGTCGAGTGTGTAATAATATTATATTTAGCAGCACAGTTGTAACACAGAACAAAGAGAGAAATAAGACAAGGTAAAGGTCGCGGAGCACGTAGAAATTCGTACATTAACATTTAACTAATCGCTACTTGTCTCTTTCACTTGCGCCCCAATATATTGCTTTCACATACCTGAGTAGACGCCTGAGTAGATAACAACATATTCGTGCGCGACTAAAAGAGACAAGTAACGCTAGTCAATGTACGAAATTCTACATTGTCCGCGACCGCACTTTGAATACATTTCAAATCTCGCCTTTATTCTGCGACTGGGCTGCGTCTCGTGCCGCGCGGTTACAGAGTATGTAGATTGTAGATAGTTTATATTTATTTGTAGTGTAGTAGATAAGGCTATGGTGGTAGCTATGTAATAAACTAGATGAGAGCCAACTGTTTTTATTACTTATCCTATTTACTATCTATTTACTGAACATGATTGCCGTTCGCTATGCGACTGTCGCAGGGTTTGGCCTCAATCAATCAGTCGATCATCAGAACTCCACAGTCCCCTGACCTCAGTAGTGCACAGGCCTGCAGCCCGCGGGAGGACCGCAGACCCTCCGTAATCCCGCGCCTATTGTTTAACACCCCCCAAGGCCGCAGCGCCCTACCCCGCAGCGAGCGATCGGCGGGTATAAGATTAAAATTTTCGTCCCGATCACACAAAGACGGCAAGTGTTTGAAGAAAGATTAATTTAGTAAAAAATTGGGGGGCGCTGAGCCCACTTGCGTCGAGAGCCCCCTCGCCCCCCGCCGCGCATTCCACACAATACACTCTCGGGCGAGTGGGGGGACGGACGGAGCGATCACTTGTTTAGCGCCTGTAGATTGTGCCGGCGACGGGGTAAGGCCACTTATCAGATCTGTACCACTTGGCGTACTAGAGCACTGCTTAGTGGTTAAGCTTTTTGCAATAAAATACGAGAATATACATATAAATATCTTAATATGCACCTGGTACCGTCTTAAGTAACGCATCTAACCGAATTATTGGTGAACTTAATATGGGTTGCACTAAATGCTTAATATGATACTATGTACCACAGAGTAGAATATATTATATATACATTCGTACAGGGAAATAGCTTTCATAGAACGATCCAAATCGATCCAAATTTGATAATTTTGACTTCCCCTTCAATGGCTTACAAATTTTCTATACAATCGTGGACACGCCCGCGCCGTTTGCTTGTAGTCGTGAAATCAAATCGAAAGCTAACTATGTTTATCTGTGGTATATACGGTACATTAACCAAAAAAAATATTTTTAAAATTCGTATTTAACAAAAGGTTTGATATCATTAAACAAACAATGAAAAACCGACATCCAAAGTAAAAATGCACAAAAAAGTATGAAATAAAATTTATTTTCTATATAAATCCCCTATTTAAATTCGCCTAAAATTTAAACTATTTCTCTACTCAATCTTCATAATTTTGAGGTAGGTACCAGCCAACTTAAACGTGAGCTCTATTTTCTAAATATTATTGTTTTATCAGAATGTTGTTTGAGCTGGTTGAATTTAAAAGGGGAATTATTTAGAAAAGAAGATTTATTTCTTTTTTACTTTGGAAGTCGGATTTCATTTTTGTTTTTTAAAATATTATTAACTTTTTATAATATTTATTATAATACTAACACATTTTAAGAAAGTTATTCATACAAAAAAGCCTCTGCTATTCTCACTCTCTCGGCAAAACAAACTCAAGCGTTATTTTATGCCAGTTTTCTGTAGGCCGTGGTATTTCCCCATAATTCCCCAATATAAGCATTACCGATCTGTGGCCCTACTAAACAATCACCAGTGCTTATAATGATTAGACACTATATCATTAAATTAAATACCGTTTATTTCAGGCTGCACAGGCCCATATTATAAATACCTTATAGACTAACATACATATTACTATATATAATAAATTAACACTAAACACGTATAGTCTGCGACGTGGGGCGCGAAGTGTTCGGGAGTCGTCCTCTGAATCTTCTGTAGATGACTCCAATCGGCCAGAACTCCTCCTTCTCGAAGGTCGGTAAATGATGGGTTGGAACTCTCACCACAAAGGGATTAAAGTTTACTTTATGACAAGATTCCAAACGGTCGACCCAAGGCGAAGATAGTTCTGCTCCTGACTCCTGACTTGGAAATTTAACAACTTTACCTTTTTAACTGTAATAAATTACTACGTATAGAACTTATGGCTGACTCTGATGCCTCCAATCTACCTCGAACTTCGGGCAAATCTTCCTTCAGGAACTTGGTGTCCTTCAGCAGGCTGACGACGTCGATGTGGTTCAATATCACTTGCGGCAGCTTATGCAGTTCTTTGGCTACAAAAACTGGCATTTCATCCGGATCCGTCTGCTTCAACAGGGAGAAAATTTACAGCAAAAACTAATTTTGAAAATCGGTTCACAGACGGCGGAGTAATCGTTGAACTTACAAAAAAGTATATATAATATATAAACAGCCGAATGTATAATCTAACCCCTTTTTTGGATATCGATTTGGAGTCGGTTAAAAAGGAACAAATTTGTTAGCTTTCAACAATACAGTTTGAAACATCTTAAGCTATCGCCTATCAATACGCCATCTTCCTTTGGCCCCTCCCAAGAAAAGAGCAGGCGGCGCGGGGGGGGGGGGGGGTGGTTACCGGTCTCCAACTCTCTACCTACACCGACAGTTGACACCTGTTAAGCTGCGAGATAACCATCTTGGAATTGGTTTGAGGAGTTGTTTGGTAATAATAGTAATTGAGTAGAAATAATTAAGGGTCTCCCGTCGATTTCTGGGAAAAACATTTTTGAAGCTATAATTGTCAAACCTTCCATATTTTCACGCAGCTTAGTAAAATTATATACAATATAGAATTGTGGGACATATTTAGGGTGCTATCTACGTGGGGAGTTTTGAAATCTTAAAACTTAAGATTCATCATTCATCACGGGCCTTCGACAATACGCTAAAAATATTCAAGAAACTTATTTTAAAGGTATTTTATTATTTAAATCGACTTCATAAATACAACCAAATAAAATAAAATTAACAGAACGTTCAGGAATTTCAAACTATTTTGATCCTAACTACAGCGTCATTTCTTCAAAATTGCTATCTGCTCCCAAATAAAAAGAAACTTGTTAAGAAGTTATCCCTTTAAATTTTTCGGCTTTGGCTATTTTATTATTGCCTATCTAGTTTAATGAGTAAAAAAACATGAATAATCGCCATGCCTGAAAGTAGCACTAGTAATTTTAATATTACTCAAAAATTGATTTTCTAAATATTAAAATTATCTTATAATCTGCTAACACAATATTATGCAATATAAAAAACATTTGCAAGTCAAGTATAGAGACTCTCCGAATCAACAAGAAATTGACGAGAGACAAGACTTGGGGACTAAAATTTAATGAATCTGAAGTCCGAACCAAATTATTTTTAATATTCAAATAAATATTTCGACTATTTATTATATAATAAATAAAAGAAAAAGTGAAATAACATACTTTTTTTTTTAAAAATAAGACAGCAAAATTTTAACGAAAATCCTCAATTTTTCATAACTTAAAAGAGGGGCCTGAGGATATAGTTTAATTGAATTTCTATTCTTATTTTCTTAATCTACATTAAATTCTACAACTTTTGCGAGGTATTGTGTTAAGGTAGGTAATCTAAGGTACACATATTATAAAATATAAAAATGCTATGCTAAAAAGCTCGAGTTCAAACCAAGCCCGATTAACAGCAACATTTCATTTAACGCTGATTCAGGATTTTTGGAAACATTAATCCCACCGGAAACATTTTCATGTAAAGTGGTGCTAAGACGATACCATATGACTCGTACTGTCAAAAAGCTATCAGATCTCATGTAAGACCAAACTTATGACTCTACCAAACTTGTACACTACACGCCTTAACTTTACAAGTCTAACTACACAAATTACACCTTAGTCAAAATATTATGTAGCCTGGCTATTTCGCAACATTCGCTTGGGCGTAAGGTGAAAATTTTACGGACTGTTTTTCTGTTATACTATTCTTGTAGAAACGAAACGACTAAGCCACATAACTCGACTAACGTGTAGAGTTTGAGAAGTTAGGCTTGTAGAGTTAAGGCATATACAGTTTGAATTATCGGGTGACCTACTTACTGAACTATTACATTTAAATTGTTTTTTATTTGAATTTCACTACGTAAGTCACGGATGGTAGATTCCGATGCATTCAATCTACCTCTCATCTCGTCCATCTCTGCCTTCATACTGTTGAGATTCTTCAGCAAGCTGGAGACGTCGACGTGGTCCATCGTTATCACCAGCAGCTTGTGGAGATGTTTTGCCATAAAGACCGGCACGTTGTCTGGATCCGTCTGCTTTAGCAGGGAGATGATGTCTTGCACTGTTAACTAAACTGGAACGTTAGCAGAATCTCTGTATTCGTTTTGTGTTTGGTATAAAAAAGTTCGACCATATTTCAGCCTTTCGATCGAAACTCAAGTGGCTCCCTATCCGCCTTCGACGCAACTCCCATATCCTCTGTTTACTTAACAACATCTTGCATATTCCTCACTCTCCTCCATATCTTCTTAAACGATTCAATTTTTCTCGACCCCTCGATATTACCTGCAGGTCCAATGTCAGGACAAATCTTTCCCTCCCCTCCCATCGTTCCAACTTCAGCTCCTACTCCATCACTGTTCATGCAGTTAGATTGTAGAATTCGCTTCTTTGCACCATTAGAGACAGTTCCACCATTTATGTATTTAAAAGACGCTTGAAAGAGCCAAATCTGATTATCTCAAATCTGAATCCATATAGATACCGTTATTATTTAATATACATATAGTATTTATGTCTGTAATGTGTCGAGCTAGCGAACTGTTACATCCCTATACTGTTCCTAGAATTGCTGCCCGCCAGCAATTCTAGGAATCTAGTGCTGATACATCATCACTACTCTGTCATCTTAGTTAGTAGGTTTGAGCTGCGAGTCAGTTCAGAGCTAGACACGGGCCACCACGGACGCATATCTAATTTCCTAATGTATGGTATAATCCAGTAAAATAAATTTGTGTTGTGAATCTTTTCCAGTTCAATAAATTTTCTTTTTTTAAAAATTCTTTTAAAAAGTCCGTTCTAACATTGGTGGCAGCGGTGGGATACGTAAATCCCTAAAACACCCAATACGCTATCCGAAGACCTTTTTGTGTAAAAAATTGAACAGTGACAAAATTAAAATTTTCGTGAAAAATATATATATATATAAAAAAGTGCATCGATAGAGAAGTATACTCTTTGTATTGTGGTCTCGTGATCTGAAGTCACTAAAAGTCATATTCTGTAAATTCCATCAAACTAAAAGTATATAAATATTATAATAAATACAAATCAATCTCAAGTGTGTTCCTGTCGTTTTACATCATTATCCCTTGTGTCCACTGTGACATAAGATTGAAATAAATAAATTATATAAGTATCTTGTATATCGCGTACTTTATAAGCAACGCAATTTTATGAAATGCCTATTATTACTTTACATGTATATATATATGGGTGTGAATGTGTATATGTGTGTGTATATATATATATATGTATTTGTATGTATGTATATATATATATTTGATTGACAGTATGGAATAGATAATCACAGTGTATTTGCATATACATTGTGATTATTTGTTCTATACTTGGGTTGGTGTTTTATAATTAGTAAAAGAGTACTTTAATTTTTAGTGTAAAATAGTCCAATGCATGTTGAGGCCAAATGTAATTAGTTATTGTATCTAGCTGTAAATTTGAATGTATTCTATTATTCTACGTTATTATTGATGCAAAACTGTTTTTGGTCCATAAATAAATAAATAAATAAGTGGTACCCAGCTACCCAGCGGGCCGAGTCAGCCCGCAAGCGGTATCCAGCACCCGCCAGGCGAGGTGCCGAGTCCTGACATCCGTGACGAAAAACTATAATCCAAAAAGTGCAAAGTGCTAAAATTCAAAATAATATTAATCCGTGTGATCCCGATCGAGTTATCCCATCCAGCGAGCATGCAACGAGTCGCCGTGCTTATCTCCATCGCCCACGTATTGTTTATACTGTAAGTCTTAAGCTATTGTTTATATTAGGTCTATTAGGTTACTAAGATATTTTAGGGTTCAGTGGAATAATCCGAATTAAGAATTAAGTTTTAGAACTTTAATATTTAAATTTTAAATATGCCGAAAAGCGACAAAATTTCAGAAGGTCGAACTATAAATATTCCAATGTTGAATTCCGATGCCGGTTCGTCCCGCGAAATAAATCCTCCAGCTAGCTCTCCTAAGGGAACGACCCGGAAGGGAACTATGCCAGGTCCAGACAGGGTCGAGTTAGATCTCAATACTCTATTTAAATTCATTATACCATTTGATGGTACAAGAGAAAGCGTAAATTCGTTTATCATAAATTGCAATAATGCATACGATTTAGCAACAGAAATACAGAAACATATTTTATTCCGCTATATATATAGTCAGCTACAGGGCAAAGCTGAAATAGCCTGCTCTATTAAAGAATTTAAGAATTGGGTACAACTTAAAGAATTTCTACTGAACCAATTCTGTGAGCGCAAACATTATGCGCATATACTAATGGACCTACAGGAGTGCAAGCAGAGTTCAAATGAAAATGTAACCCAATACTCATTGCGCGTCGAAACTTACCTTTCTCAACTTCTAACGGAAAAAAAGTTATCTAATTGTACACTTCGTGAACTCCCCGGCCGTTCAGCGGCCATGGAAGATTTGGCATTACATCACTTCCTTATGGGTTAACATTCCCGTATTTCAAATACTAAGGCGGGTCAATAAGTCCGTGACTTTTTGAATTTCTAACCTCCTTACTGAAAAAGCAACACTACTCCTGTTAACAGGCATCTGTCAGTTGACTCCTATCAAAATTTGAACTTGCTGCGTCAGTTAGTTTGTGTTTTACAGCTATCTTTATCAGACTATCCAGTAACTTAAGGAAACAATGGAAAAAAGTGAATTTCGTGTGCTTATTAAGCATTATTTTTTGCGAAAAAAAACCATTACCGAGACCAAGGCTAAGCTTGATAAATACTATGGGGACTCTGCACCATCGATTTAAATATTTAAATGGTAAAAAAGTGGTTTACTGAATTTCGTTGTGGCCGTACAAGCAATGAAGATGCCGAACGTCCTGGACGCCCAGTTGAGGTCTCTACACCCGAAACAATCGAAAAAATTCACGATATGGTGTTGGCCGACCGAAGATTGAAAGTGCAAGAGATTGTGGAAGCCATAGGCATCTCGCATGGCTCAGTGGTTTCAATTTTGAATGATCACTTGGGCATGAGAAAGCTTTCCGCAAGTCGACCACAAACGCAATCGTGTAACAACTTCACAGGATGTTTCTTCGCAGAAGTTCGTTCTTCGTTCGTTCTTCACAGAAGAACGTCACAGTTTGGCGTTGTTTAATCACAATATGGAGGAGTTTTTGCGCCGTTTTGTAACCGTGGACGAAACATGGATCCATCACAACACACCAGAGACGAAACAACAGTCAAAACAGTGGGTTTCTAAGGGTGAATCAGCGCCAAAGAAGGCCAAGGTGGGTTTGTCAGCCAATAAAGTTATGGCAACTGTTTTTTGGGATGCACGTGGGATAATCCACATTGACTATCTTCAAAAGGGAAGAACAATTAATGGGGAATATTATGCCAACTTATTGGACCGCTTCAATGAGGATTTGAAAAAAAAACCGACCTCATTTGGCCAAGAAAAAAGTTCTTTTTCACCAAGACAATGCAAGGGTGCACACATGTGCAGTTGCCATGGCAAAAATCCATGAATTGGGCTATGAATTGCTCCCACATCCACCCTATTCTCCAGATTTGGCTCCGAGTGACTACTTCTTGTTCCCAAACCTGAAAAAATGGCTCGGTGGAAAAAGATTTGACTCCAATGATGAAGTTATCTCGCAAACAAGGCCTATTTTGAGGACCTCGACAAATCATATTTTTTGGAAGGGATAAAAAAATTGGAGAAGCGTTGGACAAAGTGTATAGAGCTCAAGGGGGACTACGTTGAAAAATAAAATGATTTATTTATCAAAAAATCTGTGTTTTATTCCAAAAGTCACGGACTTATTGACCCGCCCTCGTACATATAGTGCGCTGTAGGGACCCACGGAACTTAAATCAAGCTATCGATATCGCTATTTCTGAAGAACGCATACAGCAAAGCCTGTATAAGCGACCTCAATTAACAAATAATTATAATACTTATTCGAATGGTCAAAAATCATCATCATCACAATCCTTCCGACCATCAGAATCATCTCGTAGAATTCCAAATAGAAATGAGTCGAATTTTAAAACACAAGCAAGACCTTATTATAATAATCAGAATCCTAGTTCATCATCATCACGAGATGCACCATTTTACCGTTACTTTAAGAAATCAGGGCATGTGTTAGAAAATTGTAGCCTTCGAGAATACAATAACAGTAGGAGGTCGCAAAATCAAGCATTTACTCCGATTAATCCGCGTCCAAGAGTAAATTTTACTGAAATAAATAATAACGATCAAGGCGTCGATGAAACTGACGGCAAACAAAATTTAAACTAGATTCTGTCCCGTTAAAGTATCGCGCGGGGCAAGTCCCTCTTGTTCAAGTCGATACTAAATATAAAATAAAAAATCGTAATAGGACCAATGGACAGGGTAACCAGCCCCAAACTCACGGTCTTTCCCTAAATAATAATAGGACCAATGGACAGGGTAACCCAAACTCAAGGTCACTCCTTTAATATTCAAAAGATCAATGGACAGGGTAGCCAGCCCCAAACTCGCGATCTATCTAACCTAGAAAATGAAACCTGTAAAAAACAGATTAATAAAATTTATGAAATCCTTATTAATAAAAATAAACGAAAAAGAACTTACCTTTCTTATAGATTCTGGAGCATCATTATGTATAGTGAAAAACAGCTCTATAACTCGTAAGCCTAATACATGTAGCGAAGATAATATCACAGTCAAAGGAATTGACTCAAAAAATAATTCATTAAAAAGAATAGGTCATTTAATTTTGCAATTACAATTTAATCCAAATACAAATGTTTCACATACATCTCATATTTTCGATAATATTGATCTACCATACGATGGTATAATAGGTAATAATCTGTTTTTAAAATACAATTGTAAAATTAACTATAAAACACATTCATAAGAAATAAATAATTTTAATACAGAATTATTATTCGATGAACTCTCTTATATTATTGAACCAAGATCCGAAAAAGTAATCGAATGCACAGTTGATAATCCAGAAAGTATAAAAGAAGGAATGATATGTGATCATCATCCTTCTAATTCACTTTTAATATCAAATTGCCTGGTTAAAGTGAAAAACAATAATAGAGTAAATTTAACAGTCCTTAATACATCTGATGAGTCTGTCACGATAAAATCTAATCTGCTATTAAAAATTTATAATATTGATAGTGAAAATCAAATGCATAAGTTAATTAAAAACCAAAGTAGTATCGAAAGAAAACAACAATTATTAGACTACTTACGAACTGATCATTCAAATTCAGAAGAAACAAATTACATAGGTACATGATATCTGTAGTCAATATTCTATTTACTAGGTGACCGAATAACCAGTACAAATATAGTTCGACATGAAATCCGCATGTCCTCAGATCAACCAATTAATGTAAAATCATATCGCTTCCCTGAAATACATAAATAAGAAGTCCAAATACAAATAAACAAAATGTTAAATGAAAATATTATAAAACCATCTAAATCACCCTGGTCGTCCCCTATTTGGGTGGTACCCAAAAAACTTGATGCATCTGGAAATAGAAAATGGAGAATAGTAATTGATTACCGAAAGCTCAATGATATTACTATAGGAGAAACCTATCCAATTCCACAAATAAATGAAATATTAGACCAATTAGGACAAAGTAAATATTTTTCAACCCTTGACCTTGCATCAGGATTCCACCAGATTAAAATGAGCCCTGATGATGCGCAAAAAAACTGCTTTCAGTGTTCCGCAAGGGCACTTCGAATTTAATCGAATGCCTTTCGGCCTAAAAGACGCACCTGCAACCTTTCAAAGAACAATGAATACGGTCTTATCAGGTTTGCAGGGATTACACTGCTTTGTTTACCTAGATGACATTGTAATTTATTCACACTCTTTAGAGAGTCACATTGATAAACTGTCTATTGTTTTTGACAGACTTAGAAATTTCCAACTAAAATTAGAACCCGACAAACTATAATACTATACTACACTACACCACTACAAACTATAGAATTCCTTCGTAAAGAAGTAGGTTACCTAGGTCATATTATTAGCGATGATGGCGTAAAACCTAATCCTGAGAAAGTAAAGGCAGTAGTCGACTTTCCAACTCCTCAATGTTCCAAAGACATTAAAAGCTTTCTCGGATTAGCTTCCTACTATCGTCGTTTTATACCAGATTTCTCAAAATTCGCAAAATCACTTACAAATTTACTTAAAAAGGATATACCCTTTGTATGGACTAATACACAGCAATTGGCCTTTGAGCAATTAAAATCCAAATTAGTAACTGCTCCTGTCCTAATCTATCCTGATATTACAAAACCTTTCTTGTTGACATGTGATGCTTCGAACTACGCTATTTCCGCTATTCTATCACAAGGCGATGTAGGTAAAGATAGACCAATAGCATATTCCTCAAGAACATTAAATAAAGCAGAAACTAATTACACAGTAACCGAAAAAGAATGTCTCGCAATAGTCTATAGAACAAAAGTGTTTCGCCCCCTACTTATTTGGTCGCCGTTTTAAAATAATAACAGACCACAAACCATTGAATTTAACTGCAAAGATCCAGGTTCCAGACTAGTCCGTTGGAGACTAAAACTTGAGGAATACGACTATGAAATCCAGTACAAAAAGGGTAAAATAAATACGAACGCCGATGCTCTTTCCCGCTATCCTGTAAATTTAACCCAATCCGATAACCTAATTAATGTCCTTGGTGATAACGAAATACAGGAAGCTCCTCCTATCGTAGTTCAACCTGAAAATATACCCTTACTAGAAAGTCCCAGTTTACCAATACTTCCAGAATTACCTGAATTTTTTGACTTACCTGAAGAATATTTTGAAAATCCTGAAGTGCCGAGTGAAATAGTACTTCCCAGTCCTAACGTAGGGTCACCTGCATCTGATGAATCTTTAAGTCATAGAGACACGTACTCCGAATACCTGAAGAAAACAAATAATATGTCATCTACATCTAACGTTAAGATCCTAGAATATAATGAAAACTTATTGAAAACCAAAGTAAAAACAATAATTATACCTACCTCTATAGATATTGACGAGTCAAATGCTTACGTCGAAGAAATCCTTAATAATACACCAAACTCTGCTGCAATCCGAGATCATGAAAGAACTTTACACTCATTTTTAAAGTTCACTAGTAATAATGTCAATTATTATTACCTATTTGTTAAAATTTATCATTACGATAAAAACACGTACGAGGATATTTTTATGAGTCTCCAAAATCTTAGAAATGAACGTACGAGGATATTTTTATGAGTCTCCAAAATCTTAGAAATGAATTAGTGGTCGAAGGTGTAAAGGAACTTAGTATTACCGACTTCAAAAATTCTTTCGATAGTCATAGTTTTACTAAAATTTATAACATATTAATGTACCTTTTCAATAATAGTTACATAACTATTCATATATATAAAAACATCCTTATTTACCCCACAATGAGTGAAATTCCTAAAATAGTGAAAGAAAATCATAATATTCCTATTTCTGGTCATTTAGGCTCTAATAGGATGCTGAAACGTATTCAAGAAAAATATTATTGGCGAAATATGCGTAGTGACGTTGAAAATTATGTTCGTAAATGTGAATTATGCCAAAGTAATAAGGCTCTTCGTAAGAGTAATCGTGCTCCCATGCAAATTACTACTACGTCAACTCAACCATTTGAAAGAATAGCATTAGACATAGTAGGTCCACTTCCTGAAGCTGGTAGCGCTAAGTTAAAATATATCAGGCTCACCCTTCAGGACGATTTAACTAAATACTCAGCTGCTTATCCAATCTATAATACTACAGCCGAAGATACATCAGAATGTCTTATTCATTTTATTTCTCAGTTTGGTATTCCAAAATCTATTTTATCCGATCAAGGCACAAATTTCACTGCTGTATTGTTCAAACAAACCTGTAATTTTCTAAAAATTAAGCAATTATGGTCAACACCATATCACCCTCAAACTCATGGCGCCCTTGAAAGGAGCCACTCCACTCTGAAAGAGTACTTAAAATCTTTTATTAATGAGAACCAAAACAATTGGCATAGATATGTTTATACAGCGATGTTAACTTATAACACTACAGTTCATTCAACAACTAATATCACTCCGTATGAACTCGTATTTGGTCATAAAGCGATTATTCCAACCTCCATATTTGAATCTTCATTAGAACCAACTTATAATTCTTACGTCAGAGTCCTTCAACAAAGGTTAAAACTTTCTAGAGAAAAAGCTATAGAAAATATCCTAAAATCTAAAAACATTTCCAAAACTTACTATGATAAACATTCTAGACCGGTTAAATATAAATCGGGTGATATGGTTTATGTTAAAAATCATCTTCGTCTCCCTAAAGCATTGTCGGCAATTTGGAAAGGTCCTTACAAAGTTATAAAAATAAACGGTAATAATCCACTTACCTTACTAGTAAATAGAAGACACGTAAAATATCATTACGATGAAGTCAAATTTTCCGAAACCGATACTGAGTAGATTAAGATAGTATTCTAGTTAACCTTAAATCATAATTTTATTTAGTTTTAAATAAAATAAAATTAAAATATATTCCAGGCTTGGTGCAACAAGCGTCTGCGTTTTCTCATTGGATATGATACAACCTATAAATAAAAGTATTGGAATATATTTCGATCCTGTCGGAACAGTCAAGGTCTCTGATGATCAACTACATGTCTTAGTCCCTGTAGATATTAGCTACATAAAACCTAATATTGAAAATATTCAAAACTATTTAGATTCCACTGAAACTTTCTGTAATTTGAATTATAACTTTAATTTCACGTATTGTAATAACCATTTAAAACCATTGATAGTTCGCTATGATGGTATTCTGAGAGACTATAACGCCATTTCTCATTTAACTTCTAATAGAAGTAAAAGATCAGCACGGTTTGCTGGAGTTGGTACTGTATTTAAGCAAATAATTGGAACTATGGATGAAAATGACGCAATCCGATATAATAACGCCATTCAAACCCTGTATTCCTCAAACAAAAACCTTGTGTTACATATGTCAACAGTAAGATGTAACTGTCAATGTCATTATTGACATTGACAGATGTCATGAAGTAAAGCCTATCGAGTAAGTTTATTTCAGTTGGCCAAAGGGCTATATAGTGTAGGCGTATATTTGTGTTAGACATAATATCTCATTTGTAATACGTATCTGTGTAAGCACCAATAAAGGAGAATATAAGAATTGTTGCTGTATTATTATCATCACCACTCAAGCCTGAGAAGGACTTGCATATCAAAATTTTTTCACACTTGACACCATGTAACGGGCTGCGACCGTTACATGGTGTCAAGTGTGAAAAAATTATCAAGAAAACGAAAATTATGAACGCAAAAGAGGGTACATCGAAAACTGACAATCTGATTGACAATGAGACAATCTGAGTGTGGGAACTTAATAATGGCAGGCAACGCAGTACAGAAGCTTGAGATCTCTACAGAAATTATCAACAATAATGCTGAAAATTTCAAAAAATGGACGCAGTCATTCGAGATATTTCTACTGGCGTCGGGAATGGTGAAAACGGAAGACAAAAGAAAAATTGCAATCATGCTGCATTCCATGGGAGAAAAGGGTTTAAACATATACAATTCCTTCAATTTGGACCTAAGCACTGCTACTTTCCAAGAAGTCAAGGCAAAATTGGCCGAGTATTTTGAACCCAAAAAGAATTTGACGGTGGCGCGGCACAAATTCTTTACGTTGAAACAGCGTGTGAACGAATCCTTGGAAAATTTTCTAATGGAATTAGAAAACGCAAGTCATGCCTGTGAGTTTGGTTCGCTACGTGATTCCCTTGTAAAGGACATTCTCATTGCTAATATGGCCACAAACTTCTCGCAATTTCGTCAAAAGCTCCTACAAGAGCAAGATCTATCCCTAGAAAGAGCCAAACTCCTCTGTAGAACACTGACAATGACGCAGAAAAGTGAAGAATCAATCAATGCAGCAGATGGAAGAGAAGCCACAATATACAAGCTACACAAAAGTCGTCGGGCCAGTTCCCCCTCGTACCAGAAAAGAAAAAACGCAAGATCTCCATCATACCAAGGTCACACAAGGTCAGCTACACCTGGATCAAGAACAACGTCGTGTGTAAAGTGCAACACATCGCATGGTCGCCGCAACTGTCCAGCTTAGAAACACAGATGCAGATCATGTTTTAAATATGGACATTTTACTCATTTATGTTTCAAGAAAAATAATGTCAGGACTGTTGTTACTGGGGTAGGTAGCATAAATCTCGATGATGAATCAAGCCCCAAAAGTGCTGAGGCTGAGGCTGAGAGATTTACAATAGGGGCATTTTTCAACATTAAAAACATAAAGTCACAAAATGCTAGTACAAATTTGATTTGCACAACAGACAAGTCCTGGCATTATTCTCTTAAGATAAACAACAAAAATGTAGATTGCCTAATTGACACTGGCGCAGACATAAATGTGATGTCTTATCAAGTATTTAAAGAATTGAATCTTAAATTTAACAAACAGAGTAAAGAAATGTGTAAAAAATATAATATATTTGCCTACAGTGGGCACAGAATACCGATAATTTCAGTGTTAAACATTTGTTGTTTAGTTGAAAACAAAACAAAACCAGAAAACATTACTTTTGTTGTAACAAAATTAAATTGTCCAACTGTGATTGGTTTACCCACTTGTATAAAGCTAAAAATAACAAAAAACTTTTCTCTATCAATGGAAAATAAAAAAAATGTTGAGCAAAATGTATATAATATGTATCGAAAAACTTGTGACAAAATTGTGACCAGATATAATGATGTGTTTCAGGGTCTAGGCTGCCTCCCATACGAACACAGCATCGTGCTAAAAAAGGATGCTATTCCGTGCGTTGATCCCCCTAGAAAGGTACCCTTCGCGTTGGTTGAACCGTTAAGGAAAGAGCTTCAACTCATGGAGAACATGGGAGTCATACGGAAGGTGAACAAACCTACTCTCTGGGTGAGTAGTTTAGTTATAGCCATGAAAAAGAATGGTGGATTGAGAATTTGCTTAGATCCTAGAAATTTAAATAAAAATTTATTGAGATGTCATTATCCAATTAAAAATATAGATGAAGTCAGGTCTAAATTGTCCAAAGCCTCTTATTTTTCACATTTCGATGCGTTTTCTGGGTTCTATAACATAAAATTAACTAAAGAAAGTAGTGATCTATGTACATTTCAAACTCCATTGGCAGATACAAATTTTTAAGATTACCTTTTGGAATAAACACGGCTACAGAAATTTTCTATAAAACCATGATAGATCTTTACGGAGACATAGAAGGTATAAAAATATGGTGTGATGACATTTTAATATACGGTGAAACAATTGAAATACACAATAAAAGGTTAGAAATGTTTTTGGACAGGGCTAGGCAAGTTAATTTAAAATTAAATAAAGCCAAGTGCAAGTTCCTTCTAGAAGAAATAGCATATTTGGGCTATATTTTTAGTAAAGAAGGTGTAAAAATTGATCCAGAGAAAGTTAAAGCGATAAAAAATATGCCCATACCTAAAAATATTAAAGATTTGCAGAGATTTCTAGGCATGAATAATTTTTTAGCACCGTTTATAGAAAATCTAGCAGAAAAAAGTAATACCCTAAGAAATTTGTTAAAAAAAGATATGTTATGGTTATGGGATGAAAATTGTCAAAAGTGCTTTGATTTGTTAAAAGAAGTCGTATCTAAAGCACCTGTGTTAACTAATTATAATTGCAACTTATCTGTGATTTTGTCGGTAGATTCATCAAAGAATGCACTGGGAGCGGTCTTGATGCAAGACAAACGACCCATTGCATATAGTTCAAGAACACTTACCTCCTCTCAACAAAACTACGCTCAGATTGAAAAAGAATTATTTGCTATACAGTTTGGATGTAATAAATTTTACCAATATATTTATGGCAGTAAAACAACTGTTCATACTGATCACAAACCTTTAATTTACCTTTTTAAAAAACCTCTTCATGAAGTACCTGCTAGGCTACAAAGAATGATGTTATCGTTGCAGGGTTATGACCTAGAAGTAGTTTATGTACCTGGTAAATATATGTATATAGCAGATACTTTGTCAAGAGCCTCACTTAGTGATACATACATACCTCAGTATGAACAAGACTTACAGTATCATGTTAATTCAGTATTTTCTAATCTCTCAGTTTGTAAGCCTTATTTAAAATAAGATTAAATAAATTATTAGAAAGCAAACATGATGAATCTGTAAATCTGCTCAAGTCTTATATTCAGAGTGGTTGGCCAAGAAGCAAAGACAAAGTAAGCTCTCTTGTGAAACCATATTGGAACATTCAAAATGAAATACATATAATGAACGACTTAATATTTAAAGGCAATAGGCTTATTGTTCCAAAGTCCTTGCAAAGACAGATTTTAGATAAAATACACTGTGGTCATTTAGGTATTAATAAGACACTAAACATCGCTAGAGAAACAGTTTATTGGCCAAATATAAACGCGGATATTAAGAACTTAATTGATCAATGTTCCGTCTGTGCTAAATACAGATCAAATCCACCCCGTGAACCGTTGAAATGCCATGAGATATCTTATCTTCCATGGGAGAAGGTAGGTATAGATTTATTATATTTTGATGGAGAAAATTTCCTTGTCTGCATGGATTATTATTCCAAGTACATAGAGTTAGCTTCTTTGCATAAGAATTACACTGTCGATAATGTTGTTAAGAATCTCAAATCGTTCTTCGCTCGACATGGTATACCGAAGGCATTGGTGTCTGACAATGGTCCACCATTTAACTCCTGCAAATTCAAGTCTTTTCTTGTTGATTGGGATGTAGAACACATAACTACTAGTCCGTACTGGTCGAGGTCTAATGGTCAAGCTGAAACAGGAGTTAAAATTGTCAAAAACATATTAAGAAAATGCAAAGAAGATGGCTCGGATATACATTTGGCGTTATTACACTATCGCAACGCTGCGAAGGGAGATTTTCCCAGTCCGGCCGCATTATTAATGTCTAGAAACTTGCGAGTAAATTTACCAATTCTTAACAGAAAATTAAAACCTAAAATTGTAAAATTTTCGACATTTGAAAGATGTCATAGATATAGCAGAGATAAGATGTCTTTTTATTTTGACAGTTATGCGAAGCACACATCTTATGAGTTTCAGCCGGGGAATGACATTTACTTCAAAAAAAAACCTAAATCATTCTGGTCTCCGGGAATAATTAAAGAGAAATTAGGATGTGGTAGATCGTATTATGTTGCGGATCCAAACGGTGTTGTGTACAGGAGGAAAAGGGGACACATTAGACCTAGAAAAAAAGAATTTAAAAGAAATAAATCCTCCACCTTCTTTTTATGGCAACGACAGCACTGACAATATGCCTCCCATACAGGAGAGTATAAATCCCATGAGTTCGGTACAACTTGGAAACGGTCCCATTCAAAATTGCATTATCGATGATAGCTGTGTTCCTATGGAGAGTCTAGAAAATACCGGTTACGTAACCAGGTCTGGTAGAAGTGTAAAACGTCCTAAATTGTATATGCATGAGAAATTTGAGTAGATAAGTAATGTATTGTTATTAGTTATGTACTTATGTTATTAGTTTGCTTTCACACTCGAAAAGGGAGGTGTTACATATGTCAACAGTAAGATGTAACTGTTAATGTCATTATTGACATTGACAGATGTCATGAAGTAAAGCCTATCGAGTTAGTTTATTTCAGTTGGCCAAAGGGCTATACATAGTGTAGGCGTATATTTGTGTTAGACATAATATCTCATTTGTAATACGTATCTGTGTAAGCACCAATAAAGGAGAATATAAGAATTGTTGCTGTATTATTATCATCACCACTCAAGCGTGAGAAGGACTTGCATATCAAGAGGTCGCAGCCCGTTACAGCTTGCATCTTTATTAAAAGATAATATTTTAGTTACTAGTTCAGCTTTAGAAAATTATAATAAAACATTAAAGTTAACTAAAGAAAATGAAATCCGTTTGAATAGCGCTATTGACTCTATAAGTAAAAATATGCTAAATATCGAATTAGATACGAAATTTAATGAACTTTACGAAGAACTTTCATCTAGTTTATTTACATTGTCGTTCAGAATTGAAAGTTTAATCAATTCTATTATGTTAGTAAAAAGTCATTCAATCCATCCATTTGTTTTAACTCCTAAACAATTATATACGGAACTTGGAAGGAATATAAAAAAATTACCGAAAAGTCAGGAACTACCATTAAACTTAAATTTAAACAATATACATAGCATTATTGATATGGCGTAATTGTCCTGTTATTATGTAGAAAATAAGATTGTATTTGTTATTAAAATTCCTTTAGTTTTAAGAATAGAGTATAACTTATACAAGCCATTCCCACTTCCTGTATCACATGATAATGTGGATCCTCAATCATATGCTATCATTGTAACTTGTAGTTATATAGCTGTAAGTAAAGATAATAATTCTTATATCTGTCTGAATAATATTAATAACTGTGTGAAAAATATTAATTCTAATTATATTTATAGTCATATGGACGTAAATTCAATTGAAAGTACTCCGATTTGTAAAACTGAATTATTATGTAAAATATTCAAAACTTTCCCAAAACAATGTGAAACCAGGCTTATTTATGGACAAATAGATATTTGGCAAGAACTTACAAATAGTAAATGGATTATTTGTTGAAACTCAACCCATAAAAATCGATATAGAATGTCCTTCAGAAGTGTCTCAACATAGATTAATTGGTACTGGAATATTAAACTTACAGGCAAACTGCAAAGCTTATTATAAAAACAAAATATTTTCATATAAATCCTGTTCTAATTTAACTATTAATAAATTGCACCTGGCTTTAATCTTATTGATGATCCGTGATGCAACGCATAAAAAAATATATAATTAGAAATATAAATATAATTAGAAAAATTAAATAATTTAATATAAAAATCAGCTCCTTTAAAAATATTAGATATAAACTCAGAAAAACTTTCTGATATAGCTAATAAGCAAATAATTACCGATGTTAATAAAATCATAAAAAAGCCTGATCCACTCTTAGAATATAATTCCCATTTTCCTATTCTAACATATTAAATTATGGAAGAAATTAAATAAGCGTCCACTCTTGGCTAGAACTTAAGATTTAAATTCAAGTATACAAACTGAACCACCTGGTAATAAACCAGTTGTAGAGGAGACTCTTTTACCCCAACTTAGAAGAGTTCTATAAAAACTTACCCTTTACCGGTAAGTTTTATTTTACGCAGGGGGCTGTTACATCCTTATACTGTTCCTAGAATTGCTGACGAGAGTGCTGATACATCATCACTACTCTGTCATCTTAGTTAGTAGGTTTGAGCTGCGAGTCAGTTCACGAGCTAGACACGGGCCACCACGGACGCATATCTAATCTCCTAATGTATGGTGTGATCCAGTAAAATAAATTTGTGTTGTGAATCTTTTCCAGTTCAATAAATCTTCTTTTTTTAAAAAGTCCGTTCTAACAGAACGGTCGCGCTCCGCGTTATGCGCATGTAGCAAATATTAATTATTTAATTAATATTTTGTTAATCGCGCGGCTGATTGCCGCTGCACGTGATCATGGCGCTCGTGGCCAATGAGTTGCTGGCGTTTATCCAGCATGTCATCGACACCATGGACGAGGTCAGCATAATGCATATCTGCAAGTCTTCCTTCACAAGCGAGGAGATTTGAGAAGGCAAGCATTTGCTGCACGAGACGCTCGGCCAGAACGCAAACATGCCTTCGCGACGGAGAGATGGAACCGAAAGAAGCATGCAGGACACCATCTCCCTGTTAAAGCAGACATATCCGGATGAAGTGCCAGCTTTTATAGCGAAAAAACTGCATAAGCTGCCACCGGTGACACTGGACCACGTCGACGTCGTCAGCCTACTGAAGGACATCAAGTTCCTGAAGGAAGAACCGATCGAAGTTCGAGGTAGATTGCAGGCATCAGAGTCTACCATAAGTGATTAACGTTGTGAATTATCACAGTTAAAAAGTGTTAATTCAATATGTAGGTCACCTGATGCTGCAAACGTTACTCGTCGTCGAGGTGCGCAGGCGGTCACGTTTAGCCTGTCAGCATTATCCGACGGGTCAACGAACATCGTCACTGCCACCCCTGCTGCCCGCTCCCCGCCTGCGAAGGAGCCGGTGCCAAGTTATGCAAGTGTCGCAGCTTGCGTCCCCCCGCCACCTCCCTCGCGTCCGAAAAATAAAGGGAAGAAGGAGGCCCCTTCAAAAGAGCGTCCTCTTTCTAAAAAGGACTGAACGTGCGATGATGACGGGTTCATCAAAGGAAGATAAAGAAACCTGTCGTCCGCAACCATCGCGGCACCGCACCCGAAGGATCCGAAAGCTGTTGCGGTGTGGAACTCCCGCGACACCGCTATACGTGTCCAGTTTGCATTGATCTACGACAGTCGAGCAGGTCGTGGACTACATCAGGAGCAAAACCAATTTCGCTTTGAGGGGTCGAGCGTTTGGAATCTCGTCATAAAGTGAACTTTAGTTCTTTTGTGGTGAGAGTTCCGACCCATCACTTAACGACCTTCGAGAAGGAGGAGTTCTGGCCGATTGGAGTCGTCCTCTAAGATTTAGAGGACTACTCCCGAATACTTCGCGCCCCACGTCGCACACAATACGTGTGTAATGTCAGGGTTAGTATATTATATATGTATGTAGTATCATATACTATATTTTATTTTATTATGAAATAGTTGAGTTATTGTTTCTGCAATTGTTCACGTCCTAACTGCTATATTTTATCCCATTTGTCTCCGTAGGCTGGAAGCAATTTCTTTTTAGAAATAAGCAGTCCTTTCTGTCGTCTTTTTTGTTAATTGTATTGTAATAATTTTCTGTGTGTGCTATAAATTGTTAATTAAAAATAAATAAATAATATTTCTTCTCTTTTAAGTTATATTATTATTATATTAATAACACATTTTAAGAAATATATAAATATAAACAAGCTTCTCTCTTTCACTCTCTCGGCAAAACAAACTCAAGCGTTATTTTAAGCCGTGGTATTTCCCCAAATAAGTATTACCGATCTACTAAACGTTCTACTAAACAATCACCAGTGATGATAATGATTAGATACTATATTATTAAATTATTATTATTATCTATTGTAATAGTCGACAGAAAAAATGTAGCAGTAAGCATTAAATAACGATATTATAGTGATGATGATAATAACGAATATAATTTGAGCAATAACAAAAATTCAAAGACATTGATATCGGCACACAAAACTCTGATGAGTAGGGAGTACCTATGTCATCATAATAATATGTTGGTGTTTCTTGTGAAGATTTTTGTGATGATGATGATGATAACTGTAAGTGGTATGATGGCATATGCTTGCAGTTCTTTAAGCGAAGCTAGAATCCCCCGCTTCCTTTTTTTGGAAGTCGGTTAAAAATACTTTTCATTTCGTTTTTTCATAGCATAAAACAACTTCATGATCGAGATACTATTTCTGTGGATTTATGGCCGATTGTGCTATTACAGTACGAAAATTCTATCGCACTTTTTTGTTAAAATGCACTATCGGTGCGAAGTAGAATATAACCCATCTAACATCATGTGGCATTTAGTTTTTGAGACTTTTATTATTTACGCATGCGCTTACGCATGAGCTTACGCGTGCACTCGAGTTAACTTAAAAGAAAATACATAGGTATTAGGTAAATAGAAATAGATAAAAAATAAAGGTTGTCGTAACTTTTATAAAATTAAACTTATAAAATCTATAACCCGACTACGTAAATAGGGGTCTAAAACGACCGAAACAAGAAAATAATCCAGATAGAAGTCCAGAATTGCGTAGGTACAAAAATGATCAAGCTAGAGCCATGGTTACACCCACAAATGGCATCCAAGCGTTAGTTCACACCAAGATGGGTCGCGCCTATACTAGGACCCAGGTATGAGCTGTCCCTAAGGCCTAGATAAGTTTCTAGAATTATACCCCAAGATACAGACGGCTGCGATTTGACATCGACTGTGCTGAACCTTATAAAGTAGGTGCGACCACGGCCTCTACCTTGACCATTTTTGTACCTATGCATTTCTGGATATCTGAATTATTTTCTTGTTTCGGACTTTTTAAACCCCTTTTTACGTAGTTGGGTTATAGTTTTTAAACTTATTTTTCTTATTTCGTATTTGTCCGTTTCCCGAACGAACATATTTTTGGAATAATAATAATATATTAAGTACCTAATTAAAACACTTGTAATTAATAATATCTTCTTCACGAGCGCGGAGCGAGCAAATATTTTTTCTAGATTTAAAGAACAATTAAAATATTATTGTATTATGATAATCAAGAATCGCAATTGAGAGTATTTAGCAGTCAACATGAATTCACCCATTCACCGTATAATATTAGGTCTTTACCTATGAAATTGCCGTTTTGTATGAAAAAATTAAAACGAATTTTTTTCATGTATTTTTATTTGTATTAATCGAAGTAATCACCCATGCAATCAATGCATCTTTGCCAACGCAGTGGCAATTTATTTGATGCCCTTCTTAAATAAATTAACTGGACGGGAGGCAACAAATTCTTCAAAGGCATTTTGTACTGCCTCTGGGGTATTGAATTTTTTTCCCGCCAAGAAGTTATCCAAATTCTGGAAAAAGTAGTAGTCTGTAGGCGCAAGGTCTGGTGAGTAGTCAAGGTCCGCTGATAACGGAGAGCTTCCAACCCAAGTTCTTGCAAACTTGGAGACCGTCTGCTGTGCAGTATGAGGTCGCGCGTTGTCGTGCAGGAGTAGCGGAGACGAGCGATTGACCAATGTTCGTTGGAGATGTGCCAGCTTCTCCATCATTGTGCTTAGTTCTTCACAGTACACATCTGCAGTAATGCTCACCCCGTTTGGTAAGAAGCTGTGATGAATTACACCGGCGCTAGACTACCAAACAGTGACCATCACTTTTCTAGGGGTAAGTTTTCGTTTAGGGCATTGTTTAGGTGCTGAACCAGGATCCAACCAACTTGCTGAGCACTTGCGGTTATCAAACAGAATCCATGTTTCATCGCAGGTAACAATGCGGTTCAAAATTCCTTCATTTGTGTGTCTGATGAGCAGTGCAAGGCACGTCTCGACGCGTTACTTCGCGCTGGCGATCATTGAGTTCGTGGGGCACCCATTTGTCAAGTTTTTTTACCTTGCCAATTTGACGCAAATGGCGTTAGCGTCAAAATAAAAATTTTGACGCTAACGTCGAAAGCTGCTACTCATTCAGCCGTAGATTGTGTATCATCAGCTTCCACAATCGCCTTTAATTCGTCATTGTCGACCAAAGTCTTCGGACGACCGCGAGGTTCTTTTTTCAGATCGAAATTTCCAGAACGGAAGCGAGCAAACCAATAACAGGTAATGCGTTGGTCTGTAGTGTTAGCTCCGTAAACGTCGTTGATGTTGCGTGCTGCTTGTGCCGCGTTGGTGCCACGACGGTACTCATATTCCATAATTACTCGAATTTTTAACGTATCCATGATGACGAAAAAGATTGAAATGCGATGAAAATGTAACACTAATCAATAAACAAGAATTCCATGTTTTAAAAAAAATAATAATTTGAAATTATAATTCTAAGCCAAACAAAAATTATATTGATTTGAAATGGTCAGTACTGCAGAACAGCAATTTCATAGGTAAAGACCTATTAATTAATGTATACTGCGGTTCAGAAATATGTAAAACCTGTGTATGTATAGTGAAGAATAAGTAATAAATGTACTAATAATTCAATTCATCTGCATTATCTAGTTTTTTTTGTTTGAAAGCTGACATGATCGAGACTGTTTTACTATAATTCAGCAACATCAGCTCGTTCACTGCTTGACAATTCAGGGGTTATTTAAATTTTTATTTAGGCATGTATTGTCTATAATAGATTTAAACGTGTATTTTGACATATTTGTGCAAGCACATAAAAATTAATTATGTAAATATATATATATATATATATATATATATATATATATATATATATATATATATATATATATATATATATATATATATATATATATATATATATATATATATATATGCGTATGTAATTTTATATATATACATATTTGTGAAGTGCTTGCTAAGACCTTTCTTTTTATACCAAAGACGTGAAATTTATATCGGTTGAACTTTTGTAGATGTTAGAATCTGAGGTTCAATTTTCGAAATATAAAATTTAAAAAAAATATATATATAGCCTATGTGCCCGCGGCATCATTACGAATCTATAGACACCTCATTATTCTAAATATTCTAAATCGGTCTAAAGTTTAGACACTAGTTTTTTACGAGGGAACAAACATACATACATTAAACTGCCAAAATCATTACCCTTCCTTTTGGCTTCCCGTAGTGGGGTAAAAATAGTTTCTTACTAAAATTGATGATTAATATTCTAAGGGTAAACGTTGGTATCCGTATCGAATAAAGAACTCATATCAAAGCGCATTGGGACGTCCGCGATATCAAATACTCTATATAGATGAGGGCGACCACGGGGAACGACGTGCAAAGGGGCGGGAGGAGTGGTGTATTGTTTTCGCCGTCAGATGCAAGAGTTATCAGCGGGGGTACAGACCACATTGTAATTACCGCTAAGAAGCTATCTATAGATGCAATACATATGAGACAGATGGAGAGCGGTGAGCGGATGACCAGAGATAATCGTGCTAACTATCGAAGTTGTGTAACTCTGTAGTATAAGAGCAAAGCATTCAGCAGATAATTAGTTATTGACACTGCGGTACGATCACAGAGAGAAACGGAAAGTTTTATCTCAGTAATGACGCCACAGAATCATTAAAATGAATGATAAAATCATTAAAATGAACCAATTAATGCGTATCATGTTGGTGAAGTTCGATCAACCTTTCCTACAACTTCGTACGAACAAAGCAAAATCACGCGGCAACTATACCTATGTCCTTCCTTGTGGTCTACTCTCTATCTGTGCCAAATTAAATCAAAATCGGTCCAGTAGTTATGTCCTATTCAATGCAAGCAAACATGCAAATTTAGTGTAGTGATGCAATAGTCTTTATAACCTTTTAGGTCAGAATTTTGTTTATTTTGCGCAACAGTTTTATTTTATGTATGTTCATAATTATTATGTATTTTTGATTACTAATAAACTGGATCCTTAATCGACTTGACGTTTCTATCAACCCTGACCAATGTGGCCTCACTAAGTCACATCTCAGTGTCTACTCCTAGACACATCTCATGACGACCCTGCCATCAACGTAAACTCCAACCTGTAACTCTACCATCAACGTGATCCTACTATCAACGCGACTCAATCGACGTGACTTGTCTCTCCCTGGACTTCGAAGATTATGGGCAAAACGCAGAGCAAGGAACAAGTGGTGATTGCGTAGACTGCTGGCGGTGACAACCACGCAAAGGCCGCAGCAGACCAACAACATCCTTCTTTCCATCATTTGTGCCTGTCTCCTACTGGCTGTACTAGTTGGATTCTTCTGGCTGTACAAGAGTCTGCACAGTGGCTGGATGCAGAAGCAGATGTGGAATGAAGTCCTGGAGCGCGTCCTGTCCCGTATGAGCTACCTTCGTCGCCGGAAAAACCAAAAAGGTGCAATGAATGAGTCAAAGGTGTAAAGAAGAATGTTATTTTAGAATAGATTTTTTTTGTTTGTTTTTGCTATAATAATTATGTTAACTACATAATTATTATAGCAAATAATAATAAAGCAATATATTATGAGCTTAGAATTATAATTATCTGAAATTTATGAAAGGTTAAATTATTATAAGGATTATATTACTAAACTAGGACCTTCGAGAAGACAAGGTCAAAACTTTGATACTAAGATTTCAGAAGCTTTGTATTTGTATAGAGATTTTTAAAATATTTTGAGTAATTTGTATGAAGATATTTCTAATAAATTATTAATTTTGTGTTGTTCTATAGAAGAATGCTATACTATAGTATTAAATTTTGAAACGGATTCTAATTTAGATCCAGAAAGTAGTATATCAATAAAAATGTCGACTGAAAAGTTTTATTTTAAGACGGCTATTTGTTAGCCTTTTACCAAAAATGAACATTGACGAAAATGTAACTCGAGAATTAATTGACGCGATTGAGTTATATGAGTCAATGCTTGATGATAATGGTAAGCAGATGTTAATTAAACTTGTTTTAAAAATTGGTTAACCTATGGAGCAGAAATGCGTTTAGCTACTTCTTAAAATTCGGTTGAGTCATTATTAGGATATATGCGTACATATTTACTAACTCGCAAATCTGACACGGCAAGGTGAAAAGTCTCTTAAAGAGTTTGGCGAGGAAATTGAGAAATTATTTGTAGAACTATTTCACAGGCAAACGACAATGAAAATGCCTATAAGGTATTGTGCCCTCTTAACAAGTAAAACGCTATTAAATATTTTCCAGAGGGTTTGAGAAGCCAACGCTTATCGACAATTATCGCACGGAATTTAACATCTTTAATAGATGCTATCAGAGTATCCAAAGATGAGACTACTTCAACTTTGGACCACCAGTTTATGTCTTATAAACGCCAACCACCTCGTTTTAATAATAGAAATCGTTTTATTTATAGAGGACGTGGATTTCGAGGACAAAATTATTATAATTATTTTCCAAGCTACAGGGAAATGTCGCAATCGCAATCGCATCAATTTCCAACTTCGTCGAACTGCGCGGGGCGAGGAGGCCGCGGTGCCAGAGCACGAGGTGCGTCAGGTTACGGTGCAAGGTATGTTCGAGGGAATCGTGCTCATTTCGCAATGCAGTCTAATACTAATGGGTTTTTAAATCATATTATTTATTAGAATTTTTAGTAGATACAAGGGCCTCCCTATTGGCTATTAAGTATGAACTTTTGGATTTCAATAATTTTGAGTTACACTATTGCGATTTAAATATTTACAGTATAGGCGGTAGTTTAAAATCGGTAGGTTATGTTTACTTAAATTTGTATTATGATAATGTATTTTTAAGCATAAGTTTTACGTTTTTAAGAATTTATCTTGCAAAGCGATAGGAATATTAGGTCAAGATTTTATTAGACGCTTCTCTGGCGTGATAGAATATGAAGCGGACGCTTTTTCACAAAAAATAAAAAGTTGGGCAGTGTAAGGTAACTTTACCTTTGAATTATTATAATTATTATAGTGTATGTGTAGAGCCGCGATGGGAAGTTATTAAATATATTCCTGCGCGTATTAATTATGATTGTGTAATTTATCCTAAGGAGATTAAACAGGGTATATTCTTAGCAAGTGTGGGTTGCTAGGCCAAAAAATGGTAAGATCCCTGTACGAATATTAAATACGACTGACGAGGAGGTTTCTTTATGTTTGAATGAGCTCGAGATAGATAAATTAGAAAATTATAATTTTTGTAAATTTGATAGGCCGGATATTAACGTAGAAAAAATAAAAACTTTATATTTTGCATTACTAAACTTAAGTTCATATTTAAATAAGGAGGAACAGTTCTCCATCGAACAAATTTGCGCGAAATATCCAGACATTTTTCACATACCGAGTGACAAACTTAGTGTTACAAACGTGTATGAACAGTATATTCATTTAAAAAATAATGCTACGCCCGTATATAGAAAAAATCCATTTGTACAAAAAGATGAACTAAATAAACAAATCGAATATATGTTAAGGGACGGGATTATTGAAAAAACTAGTAGCGAGTGGTCTAGTCCTCTTTTGCTAGTTCCCAAAAAGTTAGATCGTAGCGGCAAACGTCAATGGAGAGTTGTTATAGATTATAGACAGTTAAATGAAAGACTGCAGGATGACAAATTTCCCCTCCCTAATATTACAGATATATTAGAGTCCTTATCCTGTGCTATTTATTTTAGTCATTGCAATTTATGTCAAAGTTATTTTCAATGTAATTTATCTAAGGAATCTAGAAATTATACTGCATTTACCACCGACAAAGGTGTGCAGATTGCCCATGGAACTGAAAATAAGTCAATCTGCTTTCAGTAGGCTAATGACTGTTGCCATGTCGAATCTTAATTATGAGAAATGTATTGTTTATCTAGACGATCTGATAATATTTGGTCGAAATTTAACAGAACACAATAAAAACCTAATGTCAGTTTTCTCCCGTTTGAGAAAAGTTAATTTAAAATTGAACCCATGAAAATGTGAATTTTTAAAGCGACAAATTCTTTACTTCGGTCATACAATATCAGCGGACGGAATTTTACCGTATCCAGAAAAAATACGAGTCATTGAAAGTTATCCGACACCGACATGCGCCGACGACGTCAAGCGTTTTGTGGCATTTAGTAACTATTATAGAAAATTTATAAATAACTTTGCAACTATTATAGAAAATTTATAAATAGCTTTGTCTTTAAATAAATTATGTAGAAAAATCAATCTAAAAGGATGAATAAATTACCGGATTTGACAGATACCTGGGATACTTCTTTAGATATTAATAGGTCTCTAGATCAACCTAAAATCGTAGAGGTACTAAAGAAGGGTGATACGGATGTGGAATGAATTATTTTACCTGAAAGAAGTCTACGTAGAATATTTAATAATAAAGATTTAAAAATAAACTTTTCACATAATAATAATTTTACTTATTATGAAAATAAAAATAATTTATTTGCAAGCTCATCTTCCTTATCAGTAAACTCGCGAGACGTTTTGCTGAAAGAAATGGCATTATTTTGCAATAAATTAAATATTCAATAAATTATAATTGTTAACACGAATAAAAATAAAAAATATATCGAGTTTTATCAAAATATATTGCAAAAAATCCACGTGGTTTTCCAAGAATTTGTATTGTAAAGGACGTCCAAAGAATTTATTCAGATGATGAAAAGAAAGTTATAATGAACGATTTTCATTTATTACCTTGTAGTGGCCACGTAGGTATTAGAAGAATGGTAAATAAAATTAAAAAATATTATTATTGGCTGTCATTCGGAAAAGACTTAGAAACTTAGAAAGATTCTGAAATTCATAAATAACCCCTATCTATTACAACAACAGCATCATCATCATTCGAAAAAGTTTTTTTATATAGTTGGACTATTAGATAGAGATGATTTAGGTTTCGTTTACATTTTAACACTGCAGTGCGAGCTAAGTAAATACGTCAACGTAATAACGTAACAAGCATGTCCATTAAATACTAAAACAACTACTACTACGGAAGTTGCTAAATCATTTGCTGAAAATTTTGTTTTACGATACGGAATTCTAAAACAAATAGCTAGTGATAGGTACCGAATTTATTTCAAAAACAATGTCAGAAATGGTGGTGGCATATGGATTATGTGTTACCGCTAGTTGTCAGCTAAAAAAAAACAATATCATAGTAAGGGTATTTAAGGGCTGTCGCGAGATGACAGTCCTTTCTTTTGCTGAATCCATAATTTATTCAAGTTTTTCTGGATACAAGTGTATCATATGTCTTAATCCCGTTTTTACGGTGAGTTTTTTTTTTAATTTGTGTTGTGAAGTTTTATTTGGTAAATCACTCTTGTAATAAAACACATTATTTTTTCATGTAAATTATCACATCGTAAAATTAGTTGTCAAAATTTGATTGGCCAAACCACGTGCTCATTTGTAGTTTCATCTTTCCGTTCTTGCATTGTTATAATATTAGGATATTTGTATTACTTTAATTGTTCTTTATGTCATCTTTTATTTTGCTTACCCTTTATTTTGTGATGGTCACATAGCCCGTGATCCTGAATCGACTTGACTTTTCTATCAACCCTGACCAATGTGGCCTCACTAAGTCACATCGCAAAGTGTCTGCTCCTAGACTCATCTCACAAACATGTAAATCTTTCCTCTTTATATATACTCGTATTGGTGTAAGTCGCTCATTTAGGGAGGGAAACGAGGTGTATTATTGGTAGTCATCAGTTATTTGTGTTGGCCTGTAATTTTGGGACACATTTACTTTTAAAATTGATATAAAATTAAATGCGATATTTGAAAGTCATTAGTTAATTATCAGACAGTATAATATCAGTATTGACAGGGAAACTGCCACCGAAGTATTATGTTGTAGAATTAACAAAAATACCACAAATTACTTTAGACAACTCTTGAAAGCATCTTACTGACAAGGGTTCTGTTAATGTTTGCGAAATAGGGATATTTACTACGGGATTGGAGCAGTGTGTAAAAAGCATATTATAAGATATAATTATAAAAATAAATCTGATATTTCTCCCGTCATCATATAATTGTGTTTCCTCCAAAATAAGTACACATAATTTGTTCGACTCCCACCAATCAAACACGACCGGGGAGACCGGGGGACCGGAGACCGAAGCAAATAATGTGAATATTAATAAATTACTGTAATTAGCCGCGCGGTGATACAGTTGTTGTATGCAATTAATTTGTTTTGGTGATCCCCGCCCGAGCGGCGAGCGGTTTAATAAAGTTCGCGTCCCTGCGGGCGGGCGCGGCGCAAATCGCTGAATAAACTAATAAATGTCGGGGACTCGCCCGCAGATAGATGAAATTATCCTTGTGACAGCGGCTTATGAGTGGAATCAATACGCGATCATCGCAATAAAAGCTCCAGATGTTTGCCGACCCCCGCCCCGCCCGCCCTGCGCGCCCCCGCCCACCCCGCCGCGCCCCGCCCTCGGCGCCGGCAATTTGTCCGATATTAAGTTTATATTGCGATTTGTACCCTTCTTTACACCGGCGCAGCTGGGGCGCACACTAAGCCACACAAAACACTACATTGCATATCAAAATGTATTTAATGGCTTATTCCAAAATTTTTACCACTAAACTAAGTAATAACATTCATAACTAAATACTCAAAAATTCAAGTTAGCAGTTCAATGGTATTTTTAAATTATACTCGTAAGAATTCAAATGAAATTATCTAAATAAGTAAATTTTTAGTTCATTCGAACATCTCGATTCTTTAACCGAATAGCAAAAGTGATGGTAAATTAAATGCTCAATAGTAAGCTCTGGACTAATTTTAATCATATTATGAATTGATCATTGTTTTTAATCCATAATATTTTAGTTTACAATATTTAGAATTTTTTCTTAGTTTAATTTGATAGAACATAGTACTATCTTTATAAAAAATTAATATTTTTTATAAAGATAGTACTATGTTACTCGTAAAGAAAATTTTCAATTGAAAGCTGTTTAGTTTTCCAATTAAAATTATAAATTTAAATCAATCATCGTATATTTCAAGCAAAAAGTGAACAGTGTGCGTTGCGCCTACGGCCCGGATCAGTTTGGGTCAGAGACGAGCTTCGTCGTATTAACGTATTAAAAGTTCATAAACTGTTCGCTCCACGCTCGCTCGCTCGCTCGGCTCGGCGCGGCGCTGTGGGGCGAAGGTCGGCAACTAATAATGTAAAAAATAATGCGGCGTGATGACGGCAGAGGGTCGTGTTCGGTGTTGTCAGGTACGAGGGATTTACATCTGTGTTAGCACAAACTACGATAATACCCTCTGGACTCATTTAACCGCCCTTTTTATGTACGCATAAGAATACGCAGGATTAAATGCTTAAATATTATGTCAAACGGTGCTTCGTATAATTTATGTTACATTTTTATATTCACCTATCAAATAACCTCTTACTGGGGAGGTAAAGTAACCAAAGATTTAATAAAATTTTACCGTTACAAAAATGTTACGACCGTCTTTCTAATTAATCGACATAGCGAAGGCTTTTGACAAAGTCAGCCACGACTTGTCTACAAGTGTACGTGACGTGAACTGAACGTGTCAATTAGTATCGAACATCCTAAATGATAATATTATTATTACGATTTATTTACTTGGAAAACAGACAAACTTTTATCGCTATCATGCCCGTTTTAAGCTGGAATGCCTCAAGCCTTCATTCTTGGCCTCTTACATTTTATAAATTTATGTCAATTATAAAAAGCTTAAAGCTAAGTTTAGAGCTTGTTACCGTTTGCGATAAAGTTCTAATACGTTTTTGCCAAGTGACTCACGAGTCACGAGGAAATTTATTTTCATAGTGCGATAGGAGCCTTATTTTCCGTTTGACATACTGTTAGTTTTGGGTAGACAGTGTTGTGGCACAATGCCCCCCGGCCGCTAATCGAGTGAGCGCGGAACAAACACCAGCTATTGTGCCAATTAGCGCCGCCACGCCTCGCGCGACGGTCGCCAGCCGCCGCGACATGGTTGACACTCGCAAAGACTTGATATGATTGGCCTAATCAGACTTCTTCATTAAACGAGCCTAGCAATTATAGCAAGCTTTTAGCTCATCACACAAGGCAAGTATCTTAGGAGAAAACAAGTAATTTATATAAAAATAATACATACAATTAAAAAATGATTACAAATGTTGATAAGAAAAAAGCATATCTAACAGTATAACATAGTTGTCAACACACAGTCAAGTAAACATAGAGTTCATAAGTTCCATAATTTACATTCATTCAGTAGCGTGAGCTAGATTATTAGCTATTTAATTTATTATAAACATAAAAGTAACTTGTGTCAGCCCTAGGGCGCACGAGCACTGCAGGCCGGGGTAGATCGCGGGCGCGTGGGAACTCTGGCGCAATTAGCGCAAGTGCAGTCAGTTGGCCCCGCGCGGATCATTTCATTACCCTCCGTCAAAGCGCCAGCTCTGCGCAAACTGCGAATTGCTTGTTGATAGCACAATTACTTACCACAATGCCTCCTGAAGATATTGGCAGTTCTCACGAGCACGGTATATACACTAGAATTACACGGAGAACACAAATACAGAGACCAAACAAACAAAGTCATATAATTGAATTAATGCCAGCTGACTGACTATCGCACGGAAATTTCAATTTCATTCACCGTGATTGTAAACCAGAAACTGTGAATTAAATTTCTAAAAGATAAAAAATGTTTTCCAAATACAACGTATAATGTCGAATATGGTCAACTCTCTCAAAACTTAGAAGTTGTTTTTGAAATAAATCATAATCATAATAAATTAATAGATGACAAAGATCTGATGAGAGTAGAATAAATGCTCTACTTACGAATGTTGCAAATATTCCACAAAAACATCTTTGTTCAACATGCTTCAAGTGTGACAGTATTAAAATATAATTAAATAAGTAATAATTCAATAGGGCCGATGTGATAAAGATAACCACATGCAATTAAATATTGTAATAATATAATAGTAATAAGTGATGAGCTGATACGTTATCACCGTACACGTGCGTGGTGTGGGGCGGCAGGTGGCCGTTCCCAGAGATATTAATATAACACTATCATTATTTAATGCCCCAACCAGCTTACACTTTTATCGACGGTAAATTGGGCTATTTCCGTAATCAGATCGTAACAAATGTTGGGGATTGTCTATCTGTCGTAGATACAATAACGTGATAGTAATTTGTCACGAAGGACTAACGGGAATATTTCCGAATAATTCATGTAAATTGCTGCGGAATTACCAGGAGAGTGGAAGCATCTTAAGTATAACATTTGTTAAGAGCATCTCGTTTAACTTACAAAAGGTTTTAACACCATTCAAGATTGTGTCCTCCTCCTCCATCAGTCGTGCTCTTCATGTCTGAGGGTCGTGATCACTACTTTCCATGGTCTTTGTCCCCACGATGTTTCTCCACTTTTCCCTGTCCTCGCCTACTCGAAATGCATAATATACTGTATTATCGAGTGTTGTGTGGATCTGATCGCACCAACGCATCGGATTTCGACCATGGAGTCTTTTGCCTTCTACATTTCCAGTAACAATTAGCTTTTCTAGAATATCTCCATCTTTTCTGGCGATATCTCCAAAGTATTTAAGAGCTCTCTGACGGCAGACGGTCGAAAGCCTGACCTTGATGTTGAGTCTTATAATTGCGATGCGTTAGTCTGGAATGCCGTCCACGAAATGCAAAACATTTTTCTCCAACACCACATTTCAAAGGCATCGATTCTTTTGCGATCCGCGGACTTCAAGGTACATGTTTCTACTCCATAGAGAAATATTTATTTTATTTAGGTAACAAACAGTAATTTACAAACATTAATCAACTTTATAACTACAACTAGACCTAAAGTACCATAATTTAGAATACAATTTAACATTCAGTGGTTACAATGGTATAATGTACCTTTACCTTAACAACATAACTAATATCATAACTATATCAAATAACTAATATTATAAAACATTTTTATGAGCCAAATATTAGGTAATTTTAATTTATTTTGTACTTTCTTAAGTTGTTAGAAAAAATATCAACTGATTTGAGATAACTATTGTTGTATTAGCACGATCGCTTGAAGAAGGTATTTCTCGCGTAATTTATATGATAGGGAGGAATATAATATAATAAAAAGTGTCCATGGTACGTGAGAATGGTCGCGGTATTTTAAAATAAATTTTGTTTAACAGAGTGGACGAATCAACTTCATTGTGCAAAATTTTAAAAGGAAATACACTATCTATATATTTACGCCTTAAGTCCAACCGCTGAACATTATGTCTTTCCACACTTTCCCCATAATCTATAGACGGAGAGCCAGACCGATAATCGTCTACAAAAATTATTTTGAACCCTTTCGATACGGCTGATATTTTAAGCATACTGTGGACTCCAAACCACACTCGCGAAAACAAGTATACTGCGAACGTAGGCATTATATAGTAGCTTAAGCGTTCTCACACATTTAAAGAGTTGACCTATTCGAATAATTGTGCCTAGTTGTTTGAAAGCTTTAGCTTAAATCATATCGATATCATACTCGACTGAGGGTCCGCCCGCCCAATCGTATAGTCATAAGTGATAGGAATTCTCTTACGCGTGAAAGTTATAACATGAGACTTGTCAGTATTTAAATATAATTGGTTAGATATATTGCAAAATATGAGTTGAAACAATTTAGATCGTTTTACAAGGCCATACAGTCCTTACTTGTTTTTATAATTTTGTATATTCTTGTGTCGTCTGCATAGAGAAGGTTATATGAGTTCCCAAGATATTTTCTTATATTATTTACATATAATATGAAGAGAAAAGGTCCAAGGATGGATCCTTGTGGATGCCAAGATGATAACAGGTCTGCTGTTAACAGGGAAAGTAGTTTGATACCCCTTTAACGCGACGGCCTAACTGCGGTTGGTCACATAGGAGTATACCCATCGCCGACGCCGTCGAAGGTCGCCGTGTTTAATGACCTCCAGAAGCATCCCGATGAGATCGGAGTGGCTCATTTTATCAAATGTTTTTGAAAAATCGGTATACACGGCGTCTACTTGCTAACCTTCATTCATGGCATAAGTATAAAGTCCGTATAGGACACTAGGTTAGTAACAACGCCACGACTGACGGAAACCATGTTGTTCGTTTATTTGAGTCCCCAATGTAGCGATAATGATCTTTTCAAAAACTTTGCCAAAAACACAAAGTTTTGATATAGGAGTGTGTTTTTATTATATCGTGTTTATAGCCACCTTTAGGAATGGGAGTCACTAGCGCCTTTTTCCATATGTTCGGAAAACATCCTTCAGCGATTGATTTACGATAGATTAATTATAGATAATTAGGTAAGCGTTATTGAAAATTCCTTAGACAGTCTGCTGATAAGAACGGGGTGCAATTTATCATACCCAATACCCTTGTTAACGTTCACTTGTTGAAAATAATTTGAGACAGTAGGTTGAGAGATTTAAATTGTTGATACACTAACTGATAAGGAATTATTGACAACGTTCATATCAAATTGTATCGCGCTTACATTACAAGTTAGAAACACTCAATTAAAATAATCGTTAATAATATCACAAATGTGTTGCGGGTCGATTGAAGTTTCACCATTCAGATTCATGTGTGTAGGTACAAGTTAGATCCTAGCTTTGACTTTATGAATGACCAAAAGTATCTAGGCGATGGGTGAATTTTGTCTTCGGAAAATTTGATAAAGTTGCTATAACATTCTTTATGAACCAGTTTCTCTTTCGGGCGTAATTTCCCTTAAGAGTTGGGGATCATAGCCGTAACTATATTTTTTCAACCTACTGTGAATTTTAGTTTTTTTTTATTTTAGTGCTAAGAAAAGACAGACATATTATGTGTCTGTCTTTTCAAGTTTTGTTTAACTGAGACATGACACTCTTTGCCCTTCCAATCCTTCTTCTCACCTCTGGTTCGCAAGACCCATTGTTTGTATCCCAAAATGGTGTGTCTCAAATTTTTTTCAGAAACTAGATGTTGCCAGTGACTTCCAAAGAAATCCCACAGAAACCGTACATTTTGCTGCGATTAAAAGTAGCTTATGTGTTCAGATAACTACTACTATACCTAATTCAATAAAAATCTGATGAGTAACTATTACGTGAAGGAGTAACAAACATCCATACACAAGATTTAGCGTTTATAAGTTATATACTAGATTTTGCCAGCGGCTCCACCACCGCAAATACAGAATCACACGGGATCACTGTACTTAGCGCGGGGACCGAATCCAGAAATTCCGTAACGAAAAAACCTCACGCTCCCCACTCCGACGGGCACGGAGGTGTGGCTTGAAGGCCGTGCATCGTCTAACGTCGTTTCAGTTCGGCAGTCTTCGACACGGCGTTGTGTGCGTGCGATAATGCTATGCAATAGCTTTACCGCGGCAGTCCCCGATAAAAAGTAGCCTATGTATGTCTTATTTCAGAGCTTAAACTAATACCTCACAAAAATGCAGTTCAGTGGTGTTTGCGTGAAATAGTAACCAACATTCATCTATTCATCCTTAAATATATCCATCCATCCATCCACCAATCTATCCATCCTCGCAAACTTTCACATTTATAATAGTAGTAGGATTAGTAATGACACTTCATTTATGCCTGGTTTCTGAAGGTCGGCTAAAGATGAGATTTGGTTTATAAACTTTATATTACTCTACTCTTAATAATCTGAATTTATCTGGCGCCGGGTTTCTGACAATATACTATAGTAATTAGTTGTGGAATCAATCACTAGTTCTTCAGCTGACCACAAGATGGATCTTTTCTAAATTCGTCGTCGTTTGGGCCTGGTGACGACCACTGCAGGACATAGCCCCCATAGATTTGCAGTGCGACTGAATAGTAGTGCAATCAAATCGAAAGTTACTATGTAGCTGTCTCTTTGGTACTAGCTTTTTTTAATCTGTGCTGTGGTCCTAGTGGTCCCTATATTAAATCCCACATAATAATTAATAATGTATATTGTAACTCATATGTCAATAAAAGTTATCACGGATGATATTAATATGAATTCCAACAAAATTGATGAGGTGGTGTGGTGACGTTAGTAGTGTGTAGTGTGCGCACACCGGCTCGGAGGGTGATAAAAAACAAATTAAATACAATTGATGGTGATAGTGTAATCGATAAAGCATGTCGCAACTCGCAAGCGATTACACCACGCGGTAATTATACTGTAATTACATTGCAATCTACACGTCTTGAGCTTTACTAGTGCAAGTGTCCATCGTCAATAGATATATTTTTTATTAAGTCAGGAGAGAGGTGTCAGAAATTGCAAGTAGTTCAGAAGAAAAATGTCCAAAGAATTTTATTTCTTCCTGACATCTTTACATTTTCCTTTCGCTTGGAAAAGTGTGAGGTGGATGAAGTGGAAAACTTAGGCATTTAAACACTTAAGTAGTACTTGCCCAATGCCCGAAAAAATACTAGCTTTCCACCATTCAGTTTTCCAAGCTACTTTTTATTTTGTTTTCAAAATAAAACGTAGCCTATGTATTGTACAGAGCTCTACTACATACCAAATTTCATCAATAACCGTTGAGTAGTTTTTGCATGAAATATTAACATACATACATCCGTCCATCTATACATCCATCCATCCCTCCATCCCCACAAAGTTTCTCATTTATAAAATAGTAGTTGGATAAATAAACGAAGGATGTAGCTTTATATTATAAGCACAAAAGTACCAACAGTGGTACTTTGTACTTGGCAATATAAATGGTCAATATTGACATATCATTCATTTATTCATCTATTTAATAATAATTGAAAATTAAATTAAATTAATTATTCTTTAATGAAACACAATAATATACAATACAATAAACATGTAATATACATAACATCAATCTAAAATCCCATGCTAAGTTAAGAATGTTATGGCAATCAGACAACGGATATACATTTAACAATTCTATACTATAATATATTATTACACACACTCTCACACTACACACAACACACTAAAACTAAAAAAACTCAAACTTAAAATTTTTATTTCCATGTTAGTTATAATATAACTCTTATTTTCTCCGCATGTGGCAACATCATAAGCTCGTTGATATTTTGTTATCTCCCGATTTTAAAATTTATTATAATTAATTTATAGGCTTAATATTGATTGTAAATTAATAGAAACTGAATAATAATAGTGTTAAATTATTGCAAAACTTAGCAGTGTTCGGTCAAGTTAGTTTAAATGTGACAAGTAACGACTAGGCAAATTTAAATTGGAGCTGCACTTGTTCTTGACTGACTGCTAAATCCCGGGGAGTATTGTGTTCATTTACCATTATAGTAGTCACAATCGCATAAATAACACCAACAACATCTCCACAGCACATTGTTCACCCTGCCACGTCCAAGATTCACAATTTGGCAATGTCAATTTCTTTCTTAGCTTGACATACAGTGGAAGTGAAGTTGAGTATAATACAACAAGCTCAGACACTCACTTACCGTTTCACACTATACATTCATCACAGTTGTACAAAACCATCCTCGAATTTTAGTTATAAAATCTTTTAGTATCACTGTACAGGTATAAGTGCTTATATTACTTATTTATTATTTATTTATTACTTCAGACCAATAAACAAAAAATATTAAATAAAGACCTACAAAACTGTTCTTCAGTTTGTCTGTAGGATCAATGTTACAAAACTTAATATTATAGACAGAGTATAAAAATAAAATTAACAAGATACAACATTAATAATACTAATAATACAAAATTAGATATTGTAATAACAAAAAAAGCAAAATAAAATTAGAGTAATGATTAAAATAATGTTTTAGGTGGTGAAGGATGTACAATAAGGTAATAAAGTAAAAAGGTGTTTGTACATGTTTTTTTGGAAGGTTTTTCTTTTGGTCTCGTGTCGAATATCGTTGGGCAAGCTATTTAACAGATATGGTATCCTTTTATTTAAAGTTCAGTCCCCAAAGTAGTTAAGAACTTTGGGTACCTTATATTTGCCTTCCGATACCGACCGAGTACCATAGTTGTGCTGCAGTATTTCTAGGTTATGGATATTATTATGGTTGTGGTTGTTAATCGCCAAAAGGTATTTGTGTTTTAAATTAACAGGAAGAATTTTACAAATTTTAAATAATTTAGAATAGTCGCCTTTACAAATAGATTTGGTTTTTTTACTGACTATGAGTTTTAAAAATCTTATTTGTAGAGATTCAAGTTTATTTAGATAACTTCTAAATGTCAGACCATAACTATCAAGGGCATAACCTAGAATTGAGTCAACTAATGCAAAGTAAAAACACCTTAATATGCTTCTCGGTACTTTTAGACTTAGATGATAAAATTTTCCTAGGAGAGTTCTTAATTTGTTTGCGATGTAGTCTATATGACATGACCAAGAAAAATGTTTGTCTACTTTGACACCAAGGTAAGTTATACAATCAACTTGTTCAATAGGCTTACATTGACAATTTGTATGATTATTATTAAAGCACGCAAAACAATGGCTATACATAGGGGGCATATTTGAAGTGCATAAGTAAGGAGAATGTATGACAAGTAATTTTGTTTTTTCTGAACTTAGAAGTAAGCCGTTGTCGTGAGACCATCTGACCACAGTATCAATGTCTTGTTGTACTAAGCGATATGTTTCTACCAGATCGGTACCAGCGTGTAGAGTACATAAATCGTCCGCGTACATGTATGATGAGCAGTTGAGTATTCCACATAAACTGTTGACGTGTAGTAGGTAACACACTGGCCCACACCCGGAGCCCTGTGGAACCCCATATTTGACCGCAATATTGTTGCTGAGCGTGTTGCCTACTTTTACACGATATGAGCGCGAAGTGAGGTAGTCTCGAAACCATTGGTTCAGCGGTTGCCCCACTCCACATTCGCCCGTTGCATTCAAGAGGGTTTCTGTTTCAAGGGTGTCGAATGCTTTTTTGAAATCATAAAATATTGCCACAACAAATTTTTATCCCCTAAATGTGAGTTAATTTCATCGGTAAATTTTGCCAATAATTTGTTAGTGCTTTTACCTTTCTGAAAACCGTATTGACATTCGGTCAGAACTTTATTTTTATGTAGGAAATTTCCAAGTTGATTTACTACACATTTTTCAATAACTTTGTCGATACTAGACAGTATAGCTAAGGGTCAATAATTAGTGACGATTTTGTGGTCTCCTCTTTTGTGAACTGGACGGATGATTGCTTCTTTCAATTTCAGTGGAACTTCGTGCTGAGTAATAGATAAATTAATTAAGCTGGCTATGATAGGGCTAACTTTGCCGGCGACAATTTTTAAGTCTGACATGAGTACCAGATCATACCAGGTGATTTGTTTACATCCATTTTATCAATGACTCTTTTGACGTCCTTAGAATTTACTGGTTGCCATCTCATGCATACATCTGATCTAATGATATAGTCATTTCTTGTTAACCATTTATCAGCGCATTTATGTTTTAATTCGTCTATCTCTCTCGAAAAGCTTCTTGCAAAATTATCAAATCTTCTATACTTCAATCTGTCTATACTGTCTCATCTCCCTACTCTGTTCTATTATATGTTTATTTGTATAATATATATTTTCTATAACCACTTGTCATTTTGATATTATTTTCCCACTGTACCCGTAATGGTAAACATACAAATTTGAGGCTGACTTATACTACAAAAGCAGATTGGTGACAAAATAAAATTTTGTAAGTATAACTGTTATAGCCTTTCTTTTATATTATTTTCATCACTCAGGAATAAATAGCGAAATGATGATCCGTTCAGAAATGGCTCGCCATACGGAGGAAAAGCTTCGTGTAGGCTCCCAGATGTGAAATAAAACGACTTGGTACTTATATAGTGGACTGTATTATAAAGATATGTGTAAGTTTAGTCGCCTGCGTTGACAATACTAGAATGTTGAAAGTAAAGTATAGCTATCGCCGCGCAGTGTGCGCTGGCGAATAAAGCGCATGCGCAGGCGCCGCGCGCCCCGTTGCGGTGTGGCCGCAACACTTCGGTTGGCACTCCAGTGTAGAGTTATAGACATATAAAAACCACTGGCAAACACTGCTAAATGAAAAAGATGATAGTGAAAAAAAAATGCTCACTGTATTAAGAAATAATTCATATTTAAAGTTGGAATAAAATAAAATAAACCAGGAATATGAAAGCATACATGAACAAAATGTAGAACTTCAAAGGTTTGTTGACGGCTTTTACCAGTGTAGGGATGAGTATAAAGATTGTTTGAAGAACTCAGCGACACTTTAAATCAAATTAAGAGAAGCCGAAGAATATATTATATCAAAACTGGAACAACAATTAAGTTTGCAAAAATACACCCAAACACATAACCTCTTCGACAAAATATATCAGCAATGAATGACTTGCTTGAGATGATTCATTACCTCCTCATTAGGTTACCTCCTCGTTAATTCTTTATTGAGAGTCAACGGTACACTTGACCAAGGATGTCATTCTATAGGCTCCTGTCAGAAGGCTCATACTGAATGCCAATCATGTAAAAGTTTATTTACTGATGAGATAGGTAGGGACCTGGGTAAACACTTAAACAGACTGTGTCAGGGACAATTGGTCACAACTCACAAATACTTGTATGCCCGGAGCAACATATGATGAGATAGTAAAAAAGGCCTTAACTGTTACTCATGGTCCTAACTCAATTCTTATAATATAACCAGGGAGAAGGGGAAAGGTCAAAAAAAACAATTGAGAGAACATATTTTAGACTTGTTATTAAATATTTTTAAAAATATACTATTTACTTTTCCCTACATTAATTATTATAGATGATATAGCTTAAACAACCTTTTGTATAGCGCTGTATATAATGATTGTAAGTATTAACGAACAACAAAAGTGTTGAGATCCATCCAAAGATCCATCAATTCCGCGTAAAGGAACACATCGCAAATGTAAAACATCGTCGCAACAATAAATCTGCAATTTGCGAACACACTGGATCAACCTCGCCATTACATAAGATTTGATAAGCCACAAGTACTGGCGAAGGAACACCGTTGTCGTCCAAGAATGATACGCGAGGCTATAGGAATTAAAAAGTACCCTAATTTTAACCGAGAAAATGCCTTGCCATCTAGTTGGGATCCAATAATTAACAAAATAAAATTCAATTTAAAAACACCGCGGCTTCAAGATAATGTTAGTATTTTTTGCGTGGATCGGAACACAAATAATAATTGAAGAATATTCGGGTACGAGTAGTTTGAACAACTTCAACAAATAGGATAATTGACACCTCAGACCTCCCGTGACCACGGCTGCTGGAAAGTAGCCGAAACGTTGGGAAAAAGAAAAGTGCACCGCGACACAATCAAGTGTTTAAAACAATGTTCCAAATAATTTTTTAAATTAGATTGTAAGACAAAAGAGGATGTCTCTTGCAAAAACTTACATAATAATTTAAAAATCCTACCAAACCCGTTAATGATACGAATTTATGTAATAATAATATGAAAAATGTAATTAACCTGGTGCATCAAAATTTACAATGAATGGTAGGTATATAATAACTTGAAGTTGAGTTGTTTCTAACGCAATTAAATATCAACATTACAGTGGCGTGCACAGGATTATGACACTGGGTATGCGGCGAAGTACTCGGTCACAAAAACTTTTTCGTTTATAGGTTTTTAGCATAGCTACAGCCAAGCGACGGATCTAAGTCGAAACCATGCCAACAGAGCAAGTCTTAGATGTACTACTATTCATGTACATCTTCTACGGCAACGCAGACAAAACAGCGATCGATCGTCGCGGCGGAAGAAATTCTAATAAGTAAAATAATAAGCATATTTTAAAATATTATAACTACTCACCAGTCAGTCAACTTCAATTTTCACATATTCAAGGTTCCGGTTACTTGAGATTACTATATCTGGATGTAAATAATATGCAAGGAAAACAATATAAACAATATCGTGTGTATACAACCACACAGCCAGTTATACGTTTCATAACTTTTAACATGAAATTTTCGAGTTACTTATTCGTTACTTTTTTTTTTGCTAGTTTAATGGTTGTAACTCGGGTACACACCTACCTTTAGACAGAATTTGAATCTTTTCACTGAATGACAATTGTGAGAACTTGATATTTTTAATTTTTAATAAACACACATTATCAACGCAAACCTCACAATCAAATAACATTTTATAAAATCAACAAACGCGCCTTGTAAAAGCAAATCACTAGAATTATTATAGAAACTCAGTAAGAAACTGTTAAATGTACACACTTTCAAATGTTAAAATGAAAAATCTTTTAAGAAAACTATAAATAAACAGGAGCGATTAAATTGTAAACAATGCTTATCACATGAAATATGCAATATGGCCCCCGCGAAACACAAAACATTTCTTCTATTTAAACAAATGAAACCTTACTAAACAAAAATGCATAATGTGCATAGATGATTCATTAGATTCGCGTCGTTTTGTTTTTACTCGGATTATAGGCAACGAATAATTTCTGACAAGCCAGTTCGGCGGTTTTCGGAAGCGATCGGATAGCCTAACCGAAGCTCTCGGCTCGGCAGAACAACAAAAAATTATGTTCCCATGTGTGGTTAGGACAATACAGGCTGATCACCTGATTGCAGCCTCCGTGGTCTAGTGATTAGAGTTTGGCTCTCGACTCGGAGGTCGTGGGTTCGATTCCCGCATTATAACAACAAAAAATGTTGTTTCTAAGTTTGGTTATGATAATGCAGGCTGATCACCTGATTGTCTGACAAGAAATATGATCCATGCGTCGGATGGGCATGTAAAAAGTCGGACCTGCTCCTGATCTCTCGCCAGTCGTGTCGGTTATCCATCCCACTAAGTTATGAGAGTAAAGGAACAGAGAGTGTTCACATACTTGTGTACTGCGCTTATACTTGTGCACTATGAAATTACTCCTGCGTAACTGGCCTGGATTCAATGAAATCACCTTCACCGAAATCGGTGTGGAGGGAGTTATTATAAAACATGAATTCACTCTCAATTTTAATGACTACCAGGTTGCAAGTTCGTTTAGTAGAGAAAAAATTATTAGAGGAGGCTCTTTGATATTATTTAGAAATACTTTAAAATTAAATGAACGTAAATATATTGTGAACCTCTCTACTGAACGAATAACTGAGGTAGCTTGTATAGAGTTGAATCATCTTATTATTGTAAGCATATACAGGCCTCCATCTCGTTTATATGATTCATTTAATCAAATTATGGAACAAATATTTTAAAAAATATGTGCATCTAACAAAAAGGTTCAAGGACTCAAACTCCACCACTGTTAGATTCATATCATTGTTAAAATATTATAATCCATTTAACTTATTTAATGAACCAACAAGAGTAAGTTATACAACTGCTACCTGCATTGACAATATTTTTATAAAAAAGAAATAATTATTATGCTTAGCTCTGATCACTGTGGGCAGCTAGTTCTGATCATTGTGACAATAATCCGAAATAAAAGATTGTGTTTATCCCTATAATTAAAAAACGTATAGAGAAATTTAGAAGTAAATTAGCTGAATATATTCAGTACTGGAATGAGTCCAGCAGAATCTTTTAATAATTTATTTAAGTTTGTAAGAACACAATTCAATTCCGTATTTACTTCTAAAATGGTCCCAGGTCCCCAACAGTAATAAAATAAATTTTTATGACTGGGAAAATGCAGGAATTAAAAAAGTAGTCAAAAATTATACGGCGGGCATCACCATCTCGAAAAATCGATAAATAATACTCAAAGATTAAAAACATATTTAAAAAATTATTAATTTTTTTTAGAAAAGTATGTTAAGCAGCTAAATCTCTTAATATAAAAGATAAAATCATAAATTCTAATAACAAAATAAAACCACATGGAAAATAATTACTAGGGAGACTGGAAAAGTCACCTATCGTAGCTCTGACTTTGAACTTCGTATTAATAATAAAAATATTACTTCTGACTTTGAAGTTGTGACAGTCTTTGAGAATGTTTTTTCTGACATTCCGGACAAGCCTAAATTCTTCGCCTGCTGCTGCTGAAAAGGTACTCAGAGATAACGTCAAGGAATGTAATGTCAATTTTAAAATTATAGAAATTGAATCCAGAGATATTATAAAACATTTAAGTTTTTAAATATTCAAAATACTACCGATCTCTGGGGTATGTCTACCAGAATGATCAAATCAATAATTTATATTGTAGCTCCTTACCAAGCCATAATATTGAACAATTGTATAAAATGGTGCGTTTTCTGACTTAATGAAGCATAGTAAGGACTCTTTTCAAAGCTGGAATTAAGTGTGACCCAGCAAATTATAGACAGACATTGAAAAAAATATCTTAAATCAACTAACAGTACACTTTAATACAAATAATTTATTGTATACTACACAATTCGGTTTTACTAAGGGTCGGTCTACTACAGATGCATGTATCGAGCTTCTTTGTAGTATATTCGAGGCTTGGATGGAGGCGCAGGATGCATTGGGATTTTTTGCGACCTATCTAAGGCATTTGATTGTGTGGACCATGCTACACTAGTCAGAAAATTACACCACTATGGCATTAGGGACTCAGCTCTTAATCTATAGGACTCAAAGGATAGATGTTAATAGTAAATTGTACGCTGGGACTAAAATAGAATTAAGTGTCCCAAAGGGATCTATTTTAGCTTCATTTCTTTTCCTCATCTACATTAATGGCTTGCCTTATCTAGTTCAAGATAGGCATGAGATAGTACTCTTTGCCTATGAATAATACTTAAAGTGAAGCGACAACAATCAAATTATGACGAGGTAAACGGTGCCCTCTCAAATATAATAAACTGGTTTAGTGTTAATAATTTATTTTTAAATGCAAATAAAACAAAATGTTTATAGTTTAGCTTGCCAAATGTTAGGCAAGTACAAACCAATTCACTACTCAATGATAAGAAAATGAACTTGGTAGACTCCGTATAGGCGTCTACCAGGGTCTGTATTCCTAGGTATTACGCTAGATAGACTCAGTTCTGCAGCATATGCAGTCAGAAAAATTTGACAAATTTCAGATAAAGAAACGGCACGCCTGGTTTAATTCAGCTACTTTTGTAGTATTTCAGTTATTTCCCCATATAAGTATGTCTTATGGCATACTTACATGGGGAAATTCTGCCGACATAAATTCAATATTTGTGCTGCAGAAGCAAGCTATTCGTGCTATTTAAAATGTCCCCTTTTGAATATCTGAGAGAAAAATTTAAAGAAATAGGTGTACTGACCGTAGCTTCTCAATATATTTTGGATAATTTATTATACGTTAAAAAAACCTTAAGCGATTTCAAGAAGAAAAGTGATAATCATTGTATAAACACTAGTTAGAATAAACAAGCATAAGTTAGAGGTACCAGCGATAAGACTTAGCAAAGTAAGTAAATATTTTAATGGCCAATGTATACGCCTATACAATAGGCTCCCAGAAAACGTTCTAAACCTTTCTATTAATAAATTTAAAAAAGTAGTCAAAAAACGTACTTTTTGTGCTAAAGCTTATTATAAAATAAATGATTTTGTTAACAATTGCACACCTTGGGAATAAGATGTTCCCCGGTAAGGCTCTCTTTATGTACTTGTGTACTTTTGACTTTTTTAAATATTTAACTTACATTTAAGTTTACAATGTAAAATATATATTTCTTTCAAAAGGACAATTTTCCATCTTTTTGCTAAAAGATGGCCCCGTGCGAGCTCCTTACGTCGGTTCTTCTCGGCGGGTTAGGGTTTAAAAAAAAGAAAAAAGCTTGTTAAGTTTCATTTGGAAATATTTTTTTAAATTTCTTTTCATTTCATTTAATTTCTTATTGAATTTTTCTACGTGATGCCTACCACCGGCTCGTAAACTAGCCCGGCGAGGAGAACCGGCGTAAGAAACTCACACGGGGCCACCTTTTAACAAAAAGATGGAAAAATTGGTCTTTTCAAAAATAATATTTTTACAATGTAGTAACTTAATCTATATAACAAAAGTCAAGATACTTAAGTAATAGAAGAGGGTCTTCTATTACGAGGGCTCAGCCTTGCAGAGGGTCATCTTATTCCCAAGGTGTGCAATAAAAAAAAAATGTTTATCACGTAGGTATTGTCTCTTTCGGCGAAATGATGCACGCTTCGTTGGGGAGTCTGTCTGTCTGTCGCCCCCGGAACCTTCGGTAAACTATACACCCGACGGCCAGAACGACTCCACCTCGAGGGTAGACAAAAGTTGTGTCGGCACTCTCACCACAAAGGAAAAGGAACAGAAGTTCACCTTGTGGCGAGACTGCAGACGCTCAACCCTCAAAGTGTAGGTGATTTTCTCGATTTCTCCACCAGAATGAAGCCCTCCTCAATGCACCTCCTGCTCTTGTCCTCGACAGGTCGAGCAGATTCAGCCTTGCGGCTCTCCTTGGCCTTGGGGCTCTCCTTAGCCTTGCAGCTCTCCATCTCCCCCTTTGATTTTCGCGGCGGTGCGGGGTAAGCAGCTACACTGGCATACTTTTTCTGCTGTGTCAGAGCTTCAGCTTCAGCTTGACGCTAGAAACAAGGTCATTAAATTATGGCTACCGCCGACCGCGTAATAATAAATCGAGATGAATAAAATGACGGATAGCTAATAGAGCTTATTACCAAAATATAATTCACATTTTGTGTTTGTAATATGGCGGTTATCGCGGACAGAATTAATGTCGCGGCCGCCGCATCCATCGCATAATAGCATAATGTTGTTAATTAAATCCAGATGATACAGAGTAATTGAAATAATTCAGTCATTCCGAGTAATTTGCAAATCTCATGCAGAATTCGGGAGCCAGCGCCGGCGCAGTAACGAGCCCCGTTTATTGCACTTTTAATTGGGGATTACAGCGTACAGGGTGTGTAATCAGCGGTCAATAGTATTTTAGCTTGGTTTATTTTAATACTCGATTTAACCAATCAAATTGGCTTTTGGATCTCAATATAAACAACATTTAAAACAAAGATATGAATCATCGTGAAAAAAATGTATTATTGAAAAATGGTAAGAGATAGTACTAGTTTTGTAGAATAATTTTTGAATTGGATACATTAGGAATATTTCAATTGTGAATAAAGTCTATATGTAATTTTATCACATTTCCAAGTTACATCCTGTATACGACGGTATTGCCAATCCGTAGGTAATTGGCTGCATCAATTAGCGGCTTACAACTTCACTCACACACACGAACGCAACACACGATATGGAGCGTATCATACTGCTGCTCGTGGCACTCGCCCGGATCGCCAGCACCTATGATGGTAAGTAGAACGTAAGCTAATAGCAGACAGTGCTGAAAGTGACACAACAGCTGATACTGGTATGGTCAGATGATGTCACAACTCATGGTGTTCCCCGCAGAGCGACGTAGTGTGCCGTTGTCGGGTTCGCTGAGCTCCGTGGGCGGTGGCGAGGAGCACTCTCCCCCCCACTACCGACCCGGCTCGCAGGCGTAAGTAAACCTATATATACATACAATTATATATATACATAGGCAAAACGTGAGGTAAAATATCGATTTGTGTGTGGGTGGGTCGACAGATACGTGATCTCGCAGTTGGTGAAGCCGAAGGCCCCGCACCAGTACTGGGCGGAGGAGACGGCTGTGGGCATGCCCCCCGAGCGCCGCAACTGCCTGCTGTGCGAGCCGCAGGACTCCGGCGCCTGCCGCGCCATGCCCTCGTGCGTGTACTGCGAGCCCACCGTCACCGCGCTGTGCGAGCGCAGCTCGCCCTGTCTGCGCTGCACCGGTGAGTACCGCAACACCGTTGGCAGCTGTAGTAACGCTATAATAAACTAATTGTGCTCTCCGCAGTGATCAAGAACCCGTTCTTCAAGTGCGTGCCTGGGGAGAAGTACATGGACGAGTGCGACTCGTGCCGCTGCTTGGACGGCCACAGCGGCTGGTGCACAAACCAGTTCTGCGAGTACCGCGCGCTGCACCTCTACGCCATGAAACTCTCCGACGGGGAGTTCTACTGATACATAACTTATATATTAAAGCTCTCGTTGTTTACTTGCTACTAATTCTAGTCCTGGCTGTAGTCCAGACATCTTAATTCAGGAATACGTTGCGTATTCCCTACCTCTTATCCGCCTTGATCTTTTTGTTTTATTCTACATATTTCCAAAACTGGCATATGTCATTTGGAGACTACATTAAAAAGGTACCTGAAAATTATTATTTACTATACGACTACTATGTGCCTCATTACGAATCAGACAATAACTAAATTGTAATTAACTAGCGGAAGTCCCCGTACCTCGGCGATGTTATTCAGTCGCAACAACCTCTATCTCCGGGCAACACAACACAACACAATGAGCAACAGTTTCAAAGGGCCCGAGACATCGCATTGTTGTACACGACCCCAGCCGTTAATATATTTCATTACGCCAAATACCTTTATGATGTTCGGTGCGCATGGATTGAGCTTTATTAAATTTTTGTTATTGACTTGTAAATAGATCTCATCAAGCAGGAGCAATCATTGGGGGAACTTCGGATTGAACTGGTAGTTTGAGATAGTAAATTGATTACGTGCTGACACATCATTTGTCTTCTCTTCTGAAGTATTGCTAGACATAGGTATTAAGTATTTAATTGTGATTATGTCTGTTGAATTATCCCTGATTTTCTGGTGAATGTCTACAAAATCTATTTGGTATAGCTTCTACAGGTCTAAAATGGCCACATTAAGTGAATCAATTGAAATCGAAAGCTTTCAAAGAAGTCGCTCTTACAGTAACTTTTAACAATTCTTTTTTGGTAGTATTCAATAAAAATGTGTAAAACGGTACACTTTTTTTAAAATATAAAATTAGGGAGCAAATGGATCATCACCTGACGGATTACTCCCATTAGCGTCGCCCATGGAGACTCGCAACATCAGAGGAGTTGCAAGTGCGTTGCCGGCCTTTTAGGAGGTAATACGCTCCTTTCAGGTTTGCAGGTCGTAATAGTCCGGAATTATCGCTGGCGACAGTTAATTCTAGAGTTTTACTGTGTAAAACGTTGGAGGACTGCTACTCATCAAGGTGACGAGAACGATTTTGATTTTGTCGCTGGTGGCGAATAGTTGCAGCAGGTATAAGTACGAACAATTCCTCGGAGCACTCCCCGAAATATAACCGATAGAGGATGCACATAATGAAAATTGTATAATTGGCAGTTAATAGAAGCATTAGAAGTTACTGGAAAAGCATTAGAAGTTACTGTAATAGCAACTTCTTCAAAAGTTGATGTTTCATCGTACGATTTACTAAGGATTTACTTCATGTGGCCATTTAGACCTGCTAGTCGTCAGAATCCAACGAGTGGATATGATATATACCAACCTCCAACGAGTTCAACGAGTGGATATGCAGTCAGAGTTATTGCAATGAAAAACTTATAGAATTGAAAGTACGGACATACATTGGAAGAATAATACTGAACTCTTGCATTTAAGCCGGTTACTCGGGCACACTGCCGCAGCAACTACTGCGGCCGCTGCAGAGTCAATGTCGTCTGTAACCAGTTTACCTTAATATCGTTACTAGTTATAACAACTGCAACTCTATGTCTATGGCTCAAGGTGCACAATCACTCGCACCGCCCAGGTATTGTCCCGATGTGCTACTAGTAGCTGCTAATTGATCAAATATTTACACAATTAAAGTCAACTGAGCGTTCACGCGTATATCCCCCGGCGGTGCGATATGCTCTGGACTCTACCGCCTCGACATAAGGTGCAGTATCGGGCGGGTGGGCGGCTGAAGCTAGTTGGGTGGGCAGAGGATTACCGCGCGGCTCGGTTGACGGTTCCCAGGAAGTGGTCAGTTGCAAATATTGTGTGCACGGGAATTATGCTCTGAGTACAACTCTTTACTATTTGAGATCCCGCAACAACGGATTATCCTCGCGGTTTGTATTAATAATACTTACCTGTGTATCCGCGTATTTTTAAATCGACAAAAATTGGTGTACGTTGGAGTAGCGGAGCCATTTGGATGAAATTAATTTCCATACATAATGTCATCGAATACATCTATCAATTTTATAAAAATGGTGGCTTTATTACATAGGTTATTTCATTTCAAAGTTCTCAATGAAAAACCATTTATTAGTAACTAATATCAATGACTGGTATTAATATCAAGCAAAAGACGGCAAAAATCACGTTTGATGTACATACACACATGTGTCGCCTTAAATATTTATTTCATTTTAATTAATTTTATGTTATTAATTTATATTATGAAGCAAAAAATATAATATTTATTTTATTCTGTTTTTATTTATTTTAATAAAGCGATAACAGAAATATGTCATCTGTGATAATTTCAACTGTCTAGCTATCGCGGTTCATGAGATACAGTTTGGTAACAGACAGACGAACAGACAGCGGAGTCTTAGTAGTAGGGTCCGGTTAAACACTTTGGGTTGGAGCTCTAAAAATGGTCACATATTTAGGAAATGTCTTTGTTAACCTAATAATATGAAATAGACGTAAGCTTTAAATGGTACAATAAAAATATTTTTTTGTCACTCACCTATTCATGTAAAGTAGAAATGATCTTTTTCTGGATTCCATTGTGTGGGATGTCGTTTAATGAGACTTCATCAAATATCAATAGTGTGTGAATACCTTTCATCGATTTGGAGATCCGTTTACTATAACTTAAATATAATATATAAAATACTTTACTTTGCTGGTGTTAAATCAGTTAACTGATAACATTAAAATATGTAATTTTATAATCATTTTTACCTTCCTTTCATGATAATTTAATCCATCAATTATTTGATATTATTTAGTAATTAATTATTTATCTTTCAAGAGAAAAAGTAAACTTTACACATTACAGAACCTCAATTCTCGTATTTAAAGTACAGTTTAATTTTACTTTGATTAAACTGTACTTCAAATACGAGAATTGAGGTTCTGTAATCTGTAAAGTTTACTTTTTAATTACTTTTACTTTACTATACTTTTTAAGTTACGCTGATTTAACGTTTACGGGAATACCGGTTTGGCTTTTTTTTAGTTTAGTAGTTTTAGCGTATCGGGACTTGATTGTAATTGTATTATTGCAGGTTTTATTTTTTATTTTTATGAAATGAACCAGGAATCGAGCAGACGGATCGCCTGATGGTAAGAGATTACCGCCGCCCATGGACACTCGCAACAACACCAGAGGAGTTACACTTGTAACTCCTCTGGTGTTGCGACTTGCGTTCCTGGTCCTTAAAATCCCCAATCCCTTGTGCCTCCGGTAAACTCACTCACTCGGCGAAACACAACGCAAAAGTTATTTCACGCAGGTTTTCTGTGAGGTCGTGGTATTTATCCGGTAGAGCCGGCCCATTGCCGGTGCGTGGCTCTCCCACAGAATTGACCCTCTGATCTTATTTAGTGACTTGTAAGTTGTAACACACTTTTACATACATGTATCTAACGATTCAATTAAAGTCCAACAAAAGTAAGTTTAACAAAATAGTAAGTCAGATAATCGTTGTTGGAAGTCCGCGTCAGTGCTACGGAACCTTACGATTTCATCTCGCCTCGCTCTTGCCAAATTTTTTTAAAGTGACAAATCATCTGTCTCATTATTGTCCTACTACGGCTGTGTTCGCCGGCGGACGGAAGCGGGGTGCGGGGTGCGGGGTGCGGGCACAATGCGCGCGACTCCGGTATCAATTACAACCACATTACAACACTTTAAAGTTTAAACAATTTTTTGCGAGCGCTTCGATGTTCTATTTCTCGATTCTCACGTTATAGATATACTTTACATTACATTATTTTACATTAAGGTTAGGGACATCACAAAAGCTCATCAATGTGAAACACAAAATAGTTAACGAGGAAACTTATTCTTATTACGATTATAAATTTGAAAATTTGTGAGGATGTATGGATGGATGGATATTTGTTACTCTTTCACGCAAAAACTGCATAACGTATTATGAGGAAAATTGTAATGGTAGTAGTTTAAGCTCTGGATTATGTAACACATACTACATTTTATCCCGAAAAAGTACAGTGCTCCCTTGGGATACTGTACTTACGTTGCCGGAGCCGCGGGCAAAAGCTAGTATTTAAGAGTTAAGAAGATGACGCTCGTTGATATTTTTTATAGACTTCAGGTTCTTAAACTGATTACAAATTACTTAAAAATGATGGGTAGTTAAATTAATAATCATTCTTATATTTCAAACATAACGATTCCTCTTACGGCCAGTTTCAACAACCTATCTACCAATACCTATTTGTTAAAAACGTTGTCTTTATTTGCCGGTTTTTTGCGATACTTTGACGTTTTTAACAAATAGCTATTGGTAGATAGGTTGTTGAAACGGGCAGTTGGAGGTTTTATACTTATGTGTCGTGCAGCAACTGATATAATACTTGTGCTTTTACTTTGCAAATTATTATTATTACAGATTCGCACCCATGCATAAAGTGTATTGTGTATTGTGTAGTATAATAAACTAAAGATGTTTCAGATATATCGTGGTTTCAAATACTCAATCTAGGTATTGTACATCGACGGTCTGGCCTACATTTAAAAATAAATCGCGCAAACTGTGTCGCGGTATAAATAGGTCGTTGCCAATAGTAGAGCTGAGACGATTGTCAAAAGAGCCACAAACAGCTAACAACAATATAATAATGCGGCTTTCACACACACAGACACACACACACACATGACATTGTGTGGGGGCGGAAATATAAGCCTTAGCTCTGCAAAGAACCGCAAATAATGCATAAATAAATTTCAGGACTGACCATTGAACTTGGCACCCATTTAGATCTCACTTGTTCTGTCGTTAAAGTCAACAAACAAGGCATATTTCGTAATATTGAACTCTCATGTCACATTTATTATTAGATGGGATTTAGACTTCATAGACTTGTGTCAATAGTCACGCTTTTAGATTTTAGATAATTAGTTATTTCAATTCAGGATAAACTCATAAAAACTTGTAAAGACGTAAGGATTTCTACTAATAAAGTTGGGTTAACTTTCAGGTTATCAATTATCATGTAACAATTGAGCTCCCCTTAAAAATCATTTCTATATATATATATATATATATATATATATATATATATATATATATATATATATATATATATATACTATTTTTTATGAAAAAAAAACCATACTATTATTACATACATTAATTTCACTGTTCCGTTACGTATCCCACACGCTACTGTGGTGGGCGGCCGTGGTAGGCGGCATGCGCGCGCGCACCGCCCCGCTTACCCCGCGCCCCGCGAACCAAAACAAACACCGCGAAGTACCATGGAGCGGAGAGGGGGACAAGGGATTATATTTTATGGTTATTATGTTTAAAATTATTGTTGGGTCCCATGCGCAGGCGCAGCGGTAAATTGTTATTACCGGATAATGACGCTCGCATTACATTGTAAGGGTTACTCGTTAATGGAAAAAATATTAAAGGGTCCTAATATTTTGGTAATCATCTTCGCACAAAGGGGTTCTTGCTAATAAATACTTATTAGTTTACTATTTTGAAATGTTTTTGTTGCGGTAAAAATCGATAAAAGCTTTGCTACTGTTATAGTTTTTTTTATACAGCGCGGCGGTTGTATAGTTACGAGCAGGCAATTACACTTGGATTGGGTATGCATTGTACTTGAACACCCATGCCGGAAACTGTGCCGGAATTCATCAATCGTGTTTCATAAAGTAGTCTGTGTCTGAATGTGTCGTCGCAATCCCGACATAAAGCGCCACGTCGCATCGGGGTTATACGCCGCCTCAATATCATTGCCAAATTATGTCCTTATTAAGAATTAAGATTGAGTTGTAGAGACGTTTCGCACATTTTTTGTACGATTATGTATTTTGTATATCACTAGCTTTTGCCCGCGGCTTCTCCCATGCAAATACAGTATCCCACTGGAACACTATACTTTTTCGGGATAAAATGTAGCCTATATTTTAATCCCGAGCCTAAACTACTACCATACCAAATTTCATCAAATTCGTTCAGTAGTGTTTGCGTGAAAGGGTAACAAACATCCATCCATCCATTCCGGAAACTTTCACATTTATAACAGTAGGACGTTTAATTTAATCGAGATATCGAGACTAAAATCTCCATACCATCGTCAACTGTTTAGAAATTATTCAGAACTTAATTTTATTGTCATTCTTAGTTTAATATTAACTACCAATATTGTAACGTTACAAATTGATTTCATCAGTCTCATTTACCAGGGCCAAAATGGTTGTCAACAATATCAGGTAAATCATCAATAGCGCATTGTTCGGTATTGCGGTCGTGGTGTGTCGGCGAATCAGTGGCGTGTGATGTGCGCGAGCATCACTAGACCAGGGCCGGCGCCCCCGGGGTCTCCGGGGTCCGCAACCCACATTAAGCCCCCAAGTGAACATCAGACTGCATTTTTTTTCCAAAAACTCAAAGAAAGACCGCACGGATGTGAAGAGACACCCACCGCTAAGCATAATAGCATATTTTTTCCCAATACAAGCTTTATTATAATTACAAAATAGTTTTTTTTATTACATATTCCGATTTTATTTCAATATCAATCCCATCGTGCAAGATAGGTTCAAACTAATATTTTCTAGTTACAAAACTATACAATAATTTAGCAGATGCTACATGCTACATGAGGTTCACGCAACATTACATACAAATATATTCATATCCATATTCACTGCGGATATTTTAAGGGAGTTAAGTAAATCGTTTCTTTTGTCAGTGTATCGAACACATCCTACCAAGACTCATCAACTTTCCTAATTATTGCAGCCAATTTCATACCGATTTTCTGTAAACAAGTTACGTAGGCCTGTGCTACCGTTACCAGCTAATCTTATCGTTTTACTTTACTATCTATCGTCTTTACTATCTATCGTCTTTACTATCTATCGTCTTTACTATCTATAGTCTTTACTATCTATCGTCTTTACTATCTATCGTCTTTACTATCTATCGTCTTTACTATCTATCGTCTTTACTATCTATCGTCTTTAATTTATTTTACCGAGCCGTAGATGACCGCGTAATCACGGTACCGGTACGCACGAACAATGGACACGTGCACATACATAAAGTTGTCGAATGTCAATTTTATAGGCGCTGTCATACTTTTCATCCAATTATCTCTCGGTAACGTTACGAATACGTACTAGTGAATTATTCGTGCTAGCGCGGCGCCACAGTACATCTCGTTTGCGATTGGCCGGTGTTGTCACTACGCCCAAATGAGGTACATAACATCTCAGCTTGCTGAAACAAATGTACCATAGTAATTATACTTACTAAAACGCTTAAATGCATAAAAATAAATAAATCTTCTTCTATGTATTCGAATTAGCAAAAGTTGTATGTAAGTATTTTAAATTGGTACACTAATATGACATTTCATTTTAATTGTGTTGAATAAGAGGCATTATTTTTATTGTTTGCTAGGCTTGAAATGTGTTATATGGTGGTAATATGAATAGATTGAAACTGTTTTATATTCGCCAGTTACTTCTAGAGAAACATCTCACCTCCTTGGGGCGCTGAAATAAATAAAATATATATATACAGTTACAGTATTAATAGGTACTGCAAATATAAAATGAAAATGTAAAAAACTTAATATGAATTAATTAATTCATAATTAATTAATTCCACCTTAGGCGGAAGGTAGCATGATCCTCGCCAAAATATTATATTTGATAATCATAAAAATAGCTCGTCGAATAAAAGATGTGACACTAATAGATTTCTCAATTGCTTATAATTTATATTTACTTCCTTCATGGTTAAAATGTTAAAATATTGTGCACATGCCACGTATAAGCCATGGTGCTGTAACCTCTTTTAGTTTTATTTTTTTTATTTTGACACTAACAGCAGCTACACACTATGAATCTTTTTTTAATATATTTTTTAAAGAATCTCTTATGACATAATAGCTATAAGTATAAGACTTTGTATGTTTGTATAATGTTATATTTCATGGCTGTTGGCCGTTGGGGTATACGAGTATTTTAATGTTTTTCAATGCTATTTAATTATTTGCATACATTATTATTACTAATTGATTGTTATGGTACTGGGATTTTGATGACAATTGAGATGTTTTGTTCACTAATATGATTCTATTTTTTTTTATGAAACTATGTACTAATATTATTCCATGCCCATAAGGGCCGAAATTGTGATCAATTATAAAAATGTAACATCTATATAACCAATTTCTTGGAATAAAAGATTCTTATTCTAAAATAGGCGATGTAGAAAACAGGCATTAAGGTAACTGTCCCACGTCATACCTAACCTTTTTTTTTTTTGGTCCAAGGACCAATCCGTAAGGGCGGGGTGAATTCAGAGCATTGAAAATAGAACTCTGCGCTAGTACAATAGAGCTGAAAATCGAACACATGAGTGGCAAGTCAAATGTCAATGTTGTATCTAAAAACTCCTCACTCATGTATTCGACTTTGAACACTATTGTATTAGTCCAGAGTTATGTTTTCAATGCTCTGAATTTTCTCCGGCCTCCCGGATTCCGGATAATAATATAGTCCCAGCCTAAGACCACCACAGGTGTCAACTGTAACCACAATAAGGCAATATAAATGTTGCTACGAGGTCAATCGAATTATGTAATAGAAATGATTCGAACGTCAAAGGTAGACATGTCTACGAAAAATTGCGACTTGTTTTATCTTAATTTTTCGTATAATAGAAATTTATCGAACGTCAAACTTATAGTTCAGTGATATAGACTACACCCGATACACATACACGCTTCGGTTAGTACACAAAATACTTTGCCGTACTCATGCAGTACACTTTACGCAGACGATCTGTTGTATAGGCAATGGCGTGCGGCGCGCTACTGACTCCGCTGCACTACACGCTACACGCTACACTACCACACTGCCAAAATACACAATACGGCTGCACCACGCGCTAACCGAGGGTTAACACGCGTTTAGTTTCGAACAAGAGATACGAAATCTTACGTCGAATTATTTTTATTATTTATTTTATTTTAGACTAGCTTTTGCTCGCGTCTTCGCCCGCGTGGAAGTGTTCTGGGAGAAAAGTCTTCTTCAGCAAAAGACTCTACTCACTGCTATATACATCTGTATACAATATTGAAAATGTTTTAGGGTTTCGTACCCAATGGGTAAAAACGGGATCCTATCACCTTGACGCCACGTGCGAGACCGCTTGATATATTATGTATTTTTCTTGCTTGAATATAAATTTTACGATATCTTGTAAGTATAGGATATTAATTTAAACTGTATGGTTAAAAGGGCTACTATAATGAGTGTAAATGGTAAAGGGGAGGGACATCACCATCGTCAAAGGAGTGATTACACGTCTCTGTATTTTACTTTATTTTTATGTGAAAATCATTTTATTAATTTAGTTACAACCGTGAATTGTGTGCATTGTGTCCCTGCGATTTGCGAGGCTGTGATGGCTCTAGTTTATTTATAAAATGAAATAATCTGCATAATTGAACGTACATTAATTTCCCGCGCAATAGAGGGTAGACGTTGTGTGGAAATCGACCCATTATCTGGTCAGGAGCGACATCTAGTGGCGAGTTGCGGTACATGTACGAGCCATTAATTATCGATCGCCATTGTCAATCTCAGTATCGCCATCTGTTGGAGGATCGCCAAACTACGTTGTTGAAAACGCCGTAATGGATAGGACGGCCAAATGTGGTGCGTGTGGCAAGTTGTTAGGAGAGGCCCCGATAGGTGTAGCTGCCTGTAGCACCTGCAATACAAAGTTCCACAATAGTCGTCTTGCCCTGTCCGCTGAGGTGAAGCCGCCAAGAGGTGGCTTTTTTGAGAAAAACCATCGTGGATTTGTCAATGCGGTTGACCAGCGTCCAAAAAGACTTAATGTGCTGAAACAGGGTGGCGCAGGCGGAACGGGCGCGGAGAAGGTTGATGAGCTGGAACACACAATAGTGGTATTAGAGGGAACGGTTCAGCAGTTGAAGAAGGAACTTAATGACAAAGACCGGAAAGCTTTTGTTGAGAACTAAAATTAGTACCAAATCCCTCAAGGTTGGGTTGTATAATGCAGGCTCTTTAGGCACAAATCATGATAATTTTGTTGCTAAAATTCATGTGCTTGACCTAGATGAGCCATTAATGAGACATAGTTAAGATCAGGGCAAGAAGGCCGAGCCCCCCATGTAATAGGATACCATCTTTGTCATAAGCCACGTCCACGAGAGATACGTTCAAGAGGTGGAGGTGTTGGATTTTATATTCGTAATGGCTTAACTGTACATACCCTGTCACCACTCTTTGATCCACTTTATAGAGCTGTTGAGCATATGTGGCTTAAATTAAGTATGAATGGAAAAAAAATAGTTATTGGTACTGCTTACCGGCCCCCCTGGTTGGATATTGACACATTTCTAGATGCTCTCACGGATGTGATTAATGCAATACCCAGTAATGACTATTTAATATTGACTGGTGACTTTAATAATTCCAATAATATATTAGGTCTTTACCTAATAATACATTAGGTATAATAATATATAGGTATAACCTAATAATATATTAGGTCTATACCTATGAAATTGCCGTTTTGTATAAAAAAATTAAAACGATTTTTTTTCATGTATTTTTTATTTGTATTAATCGAAGTAATCACCCATGCAATCAATGTATCTTTGTCAACGCAGTGACAGTTTATTGATGCCCTTCTTAAAGAAATCAGTTGGACGGGAGGCAACAAATTCTTCAAAGGCCTTTAGTACTGCCTCTCGGGTATTGAATTTTTTTCCCGCCAAGAACTTATCCAAATTGTGGAAAAAGTAGTAGTCTGTAGGCGCAAGGTCTGGTGAGTAGGACGGATGACGAAGAGCTTCGAACCCCAGTTCTTGCAACTTGGAGACCATCTGCTGTGCAGTATGAGTTCGCGCGTTGTCGTGCAGTAGCAGCGGAGACGAGCGATTGACCAATGCTGGTTGGAGATGTGCCAGCTTCTCCATCATAGTGTTCAGTGATGAATCACACCGGCGCTAGAACACCAAACAGTGACCATCACTTTTCTAGGGGTAAATTTTCGTTTAGGGCATTGTTTAGGTGCTGAGCCAGGATCCAACCAACTTGCTGAGCGCTGTCGGTTATCAAACAGAATCCATTTTTTATCGCAGGTAACAATGCGGTTCAAAATTCCTTCATTTGTGTGTCTGTTGAGCAGTGCAAGGCACGTCTCGACGCGTACTTCGCGCTGGCGATCATTGAGTTCGTGGGGCACCCATTTGTCAAGCTTTTTTACCTTGCCAATTTGACGCAAATGGACCAATATTGTTTTGACGCTAACGTCGAAAGCTGCTGCTAATTCAGCCGTAGATTATGTATCATCAGCTTCCACAATCGCCTTTAATTCGTCATTGTCGACCAAAGTCTTCGGACGACCGCGAGGTGAACCTCCTGACCTGAAAAATGAATTTTCAGGTCGAAATTTCCAGAACGGAAGCGAGCAAACCAATAACAGGTGGTGCGTTGGTTGGTTGGTGCGTGCGTAGTGTTAGCTCCGTAAACGTCGTTGATGTTGCGTGCCGCTTGTGCCGCGTTGCTGCCACGTCATATTCGTATATATTCGTATATATATTACCACAGAATATATAATAGTACAAGGTACAGAAGTCTCTCTGTTTTGATCTTCACAAATGCCGCTTTTTTATGTGCCTATATAATTATTATTAACAAACGGACCGCACGCGAGCAGCCGAAATTGAGCTCTCTGGCGCCGCGCGAAGGTCGACATTATTACACACCTTGTCAGATATTCCGAAAATAGGGTTGTCACTTGTCAATAGTTTTTATTAAATATCTTAGATTATACTATCAGAGATTTATACTAGACGACGATATAATATATAATAATGATATAATACATATTATATAGATACCATACAACATACCGACCGAACATAAATACCACGCAAGGTATACAAGCGGAAACTGTTATACCTATGTACCTATTAGGTAAATGAATACCGAACATATAAATCAGTTTACACAGACACGGCACGTGATTCTCTTTTGATGTAGGTATGGATTATATGTATGTATATGCAGCTACCTACCACCTATAAATAAGCATATAATATAAAACTTTTGTGTGTATATTTAATAATTATTGTTATAGATTTAGGTACCATGACAGTAGATATAAATGAGTAATGATTATCGTATCATTCGCTATCTTTCGCACTTGCCGGAACCGAGAAAAACTGACAATTGCTATTTTTTTCATTGTCCCGACAATCGGCTGCAATGCAGTATTTTTTTGGATACATATTTTTGCCAATTAAAATATGACACGCGTTTGCGACGTAAAGTGAGTCGTACTGCGTAAGAGGCGCACGCGTGCGCCACGGCCGGTCAGTGCGTGGCAAGTGGCAACCATTGAATCGCCCCAACGTTGGGGAGTCTCGGTATGTACTTGTAGCTCGGCGGCGGAACGGCGTAGTGACACCCCCCTGATATTACTCGAATTTTTAACGTATCCATGATGACGAAAAATATTGAAATGCGATGAAAATGTAACACTAATCAATAAACAAAATGACTACTTTTGGGAAAAGAATTCCATGTTTTTAAAATAAAATTAATTTGAAATTAGAATTCTTAGCCAAACAAAAATTATTTTGATTTGAAATGGCCAGTACTGCAGAACGGCAATTTCATAGGTAAAGACCTATTATTATTTTACTTTGTCCTAACCATGCAAAGTCAAACAAACTAATAACTTTTTTAAGATGTCTGAGCCTGTACCAATTTATTACGAAACTAGAAACTAAAAAAGAGTATTATTAAAGCTTAAAAACACAGGTAAATAAGGCAGTACCACGAAAAAATAGCATACTTTAAACATGACATTAATAAAAAATCAATGAAGCAAAGCAATTATGGAAAAATATAAAAAAATAATTTTACATGAAAAGAGTACATACAGGATCTGAATTTTGATAATCCTAATTGTGAAGTGTTTATTAATCAAATAAACACTTCTTAAAAATACCTACAGTTCCCATCACACAGCTTTCGTACATTACTTATTTCGAATTCCATAAATTTACTACAACATTATTGATGCTACGATCTGGAGACTATTTCCAAGAGCACCTTGATTAAAGCTATTAAAACACTAAAATTCAAAGCGGTAGGATGTGATGGCATCAGTTTAGATATGATATTATTATCCTTACCAGATTCCTTCGATACTAATCAATGTGTTATAAATACGTCTATAATAACTGGCGTGTATCCTGGCAGCTTGAAGCAGGCTGTAGTGAGGCGTCTGTCAAAAATTGCAAACCCTCTTGAGTTAAAGGACCTTTAGCCTATAAGTATTTTACCATGTCTATCTAAGGTCTACTGGAGAAAGTGGTATGTGAGCAGATTACAGGCTACCTGGAAGGGAATAATATGTTACCAAAGAGACAATCAGGTTTTAGGAAGGGCCGGAGTACGGTAACCGGATTGCTCGATGTCACTGATAACATACTTAGTACACATGACAGTGGTTATTGTACTCTACTTGTCCTACTGGACTTCACTAGGGCTTTGGAAACATTTAATATAAACATCTTGCTTGCTAAATTAAGTCTCTATGGATTCGACGCTAATACTATAAAATGGTTTGATAGTTACCTTAGTGAACGTCGCCAATGCGTGCAGCTCTCCCATACCAGTGGTTCCTTCTTGGTATCTGACATCTTGACTGTTACAGATGGTGTACCACAGGGTTTTATTCTGCGTCCCATACTATTTATTTTGTACACGGCCGATGTTAAAAATCATATTAGACATTGTAAGTTTCATTTTTATGCTGATGACGGCCAAATTTATTTAATTTGTAAAGCAAATGAAATTAACAGTGCGGTTAGGTTGCTTAATGAAGTTACTAAATGAGTGAGTGAAAAAACTGCTTATGTATTAATCCAGTAAAGTCAAAGAACATTATTTGTGGCACCAGCAAACAACTCAGCCGTATAAATTCTTCGCCCGACATAATGCTAATGGGTGAACCCATTGAACATACATATTTATCACGCAATCTTGGTCTCCTTCTTGACAGTCATCTGCGATTCCAAGATCATATCAACAGCCTAGTCAGTTACTCCTTTTACAATCTAAAGGTACTATATAGAGTAAGACCATATCTTTCGAAGGAGCTACGTATACGTACGCTACGTACGCTAGTGTAGTGTCACTAGTTCTCTCGAAGCCTAATTATACTGATGACGATTAGTTTCTACAACTAAAAAGTTGGTACAGAGAGTCCAAAATGCATGTGCCCGTTTTTGCTTTAATATACCACCTAGAGATCATGTTACCCCTTATCTGAACGAACATTCGATGCTAAAATTGCAAAACCGGCGAAAATTACATTTAGCTTGCCTTCTGTTTGGAATGTTAATATCCGAGGAGCCTAAATATCTCTATGGCAAACTTACAAGAATGACTAGTCTTAAGTCTAGCGGGTCACGGAAATGTTCGGTTCAACTAGCCATTGCAAAACATTGAACGGCTTCTTTTAGGGGCAGCTTTCGATATTCGGCATCGGCATTCGGCAAGTGCTGAAACAACATTCCACCACCCATTTGAAATGCGAAAAATCCCTTCCTTTAGGAATAAACTGCGATAATTTCTTTTGACTGAGTAGAAAACAAGAAGGCTTGTCCCAAAATATCACTATAATATAGACATGATAATTTTTTTGGCGACTTTTCACGATTGTGTGACTCGGTTAGCGTCCTAGTTATGTAGTTAGTTTTTATTTTTTAATATTATTGGTGTTGGGTTTGTACTTTTTGTCCAATTTTAGATTAATTTTGTATGTAATTAGTGATACGAAATAAAACGAGGGAAGTGCTTGACACAGACTAACTATATTAATTACCATAGATAACATTTTTACCATATACCACAGATAACAGTATAAGTGGCGCTAGTATCTATACTATTATTTCAATGCACACTTATAACACCACCACTCATTGAAATAAACTAATAATCTAATTAAATAAACCCAAGACTGACAAAAATTTATAATGTTTTACACTACACAAACTTTTAGTAAGGATGTCCGCTGGCATACTTGTGGTAGGCAAATATACAATTTTTACTAAATTATTTGATACAGCTTCTCGTATAAAATGGAAACGAACATCAATATGTTTACTCCTTTTGTAAAACATACAATTTTCAGTAAGTTTTTTTGCGCTCTGGTTGTCATTATACAAGACAATAGGACCTATATCTTTTCCAGTTAGATATAACAACAAATTTTTAAGAAATATGGCTTCTTTACTAGCTTCACAGATTGCCATATACTCTGCCTCAGTGCTGGATAGTGCTACAGTTTGTTGCTTTCTACACTCATGTGATATTATAGCTCCTGAAAACTTGAAGCAAAAGCCAGTATAAGACCGTCTGTCAACTGTATTAGAAGCCCAATCCGCATCCACATAACCAACCATATCCAAATCATCCTTAGTATAGTTTAAACGGTAAGACTTTGTGTCTTTTAAATATTTTAACACTCTCTTGGTATGCTGCCAATGAACTTTATCAAAACTATTATTGAATTGACTCAAGAAACTAATACTGAATGAAATATCAGGTCTGGTGAGCAATGACAGGTACATAAGGCTACCAATTAACTGCTGGTATGGATATTTTTTATTACAGTGATTACTTTTATCTAATTTTAAATTAATTTCCATTGGAGTAGTGGCTGTTTCATTACAATTTTCTGGACCAAATTTACTTAACAAGCTGTCAATGAATTTGTTCTTCTTGATCTAACCTTATTCTATTTTTACAAAACTCGACTCTCATTCCTAAGCATTTCCTTACTTGACCTAAATCTTTTAATTTAAATCTAGAGCTTAGCTGACATTTTAGACTACTTACTTCATTATCGCAAGTTGAAAAAACAAAAAAGTCGTCAACAAACAATGCTATATAAGTTTTCTTAGTTTCACTTATAAACAGACAAGGTTCATGTTGTGTTTTTTTATAATTTAATTTCTGCAAACATTCATCCCCCTTCATGTACCAAGCTCGAGCAGATTGTTTTAGCCCATATATAGCCTTTTTCAGTTTTAAAACTTTACCCTTAAGAGCCAGGTTTGGAGGTGGTTGCATGTATACAGTTTCTTCCAAATTACCATTTAGAAATGCAGTTGTAACATCATAATGGGTAACATTCATATTAAATTTTACACTCAAGGCAAATAATAACTTTAAAACAGAATACCTTAGCACGGGAGAAAAAGTTTCTTTAAAATCTACACCTTCTTTCTGTGTGAATCCCCTCGCCACCAATCGCGCTCTGTATCGCACTGTATTGTCACTATTAAGTTTTTTCTTGTATACCCATTTACACTTAACAATGGTACAATTATTTGGTTTTTCAACTATTTCCCATGCGTCACACTCACTGAATGACTGCATCTCATCCTTCATAGCACTACACCATTCTTTTTGTTCTGGTCCACTTATAACATCTGCATATGTTAGGTCTTCTTCATCAATACCTTCTACACACATATTTCCAAAACCAAATCTTTCTGGAGCTCTTTTCTGTCGTTTTTCAGTAGGTACGTTGGGTATATTTTGGATTTCTGTATCACTGAGTGTGTTGTAGAATTCATCAGAACTCAAAGAACTTTCTGTGTCATCTGGCACATAGGTCATATCCGGAGTTGTATCGCCTTCAACTGATGTGCATGTCAGATCAGATGAGTTCGCGATGGGTTGTGTTTCTTCAAAGTTATCACATTCTTCCTCTATTACAGCTTGAGTCATGTCGGAGGTACTTTGAGCATGTTCCATGATAATAACATCTCGACTGGTGATAATTTTGTTAGTTTTGGGATTAAAGAGCCTGTAGCCCTTCACATTAGTATCATATCCCACTAGAATAAGTTTCTCAGCTTTCTTATCCCATTTTTCAGTTTTTATTTCGGGAACATGGGTTGCAGTGCTGCCAAAAACTCGAACGTGGCTGACATCTGACTTTCTGCCTGTCCAGAGTTCATAAGGTGTCTTTGTCAATCCCGATGATATGGTCCTGTTGCGTAGATATACAGCAGTGTTTACTGCTTCTGCCCAAAATTTCTTTGGCATATTAGCATCAAATAACAAACACCGAGCTCTTTCCACTACTGTCCGATTCAGTCTTTCGCACATCCCATTCTGTTCCGGGGTGTATGGGTTCGTTTTTTGATGTGCAATACCTGCTTTTTGCATAAAACATTTCATTTCTGAAGAGCAAAATTCACCCCCATTATCCGTTCTCAAAACATTAAATTTCCTGCCAGTTTGTCTTTCAACAAATGCCTTAAATTCTCTAAAGTAATTGTAGACCTCATTTTTGGCTTTTAGGAAATATATAAATGCTATCCGGCTAAAATCACCGACAAAGAGCAAAAAATAACGAGATGATCTAATTGAGACTTGCTCCATCGGTCCACATACATCAGCATGAACCAGCTCAAGCACAGCTTCACTCCTGGTATCCGTGTGAGTAAATGGCAGCCTAGCCTGCTTGCCTTCACAACAAGTTATATACTTGAATTTATCAATCACTGCTCTGTTCGGATAACTAATACCTTCTACTACACCATTCTTCATAGTGTTAAGGTCTTGACTATTGATATGTCCCAATCTTCTATGCCACATTTCACTTGTTGCAACTGTCGCTGACCCAACAAACAATGTCGGTGACTTGATACATAACCTATAAACACCATTCACCAATTCGGCTTTACCAACCAGTATATTCTGTCTATTGCGTATATAGCAAACATCTTCTTCAAAACTAACACTGTTTCCATTTTGAATAAGCTGACTTACTGATAGTAAATTGGTAGTCAGGTTAGGTATGCATAACACATTTTTCACGGGAATATCAAATTCTGAGTCGTCAATCACTGTCCTTATTCTCGTATTTCCTGCGCACAGCACGGGTATCGTTTCTTTGTTTGCAACTACTATCTTCTTCACTTCGTGGCTGAGTATAACATTCTCCAAGCAATTTTTGTCAACAATCATGTGTCAACTCGCTCCCGAGTCGATGTACCAGTCCGAAACTCGAAACTGATTTTTTGGATTTAAGAAGATGGCGCTAAATGCATTTTCTGTCTTTTCGCGACTGTTCTGGGGGCATTTATTCATATAATGTCCTTGTTGTTTACAACGATAACACCGAATATGTTTTGTCTTTTGATTTGACGTTTGTGCTTTTGACATATTGACATTGACGTCTCGCTTCTTGTTACGCTGCAGCCAACTTTTTTGACAAAAAAGCTCCGTCAGTACTGCCAACTGCGCTAGATTCCATGTCAAGTAACTTGGCCTTGATGGCGTCGGTGCTTATCTTCATGCCGGAATGTTCTATGGCCATTATCATTGGCGCGAATTTTTCGCTCGGCCCTGCTAATAATAAAGAGCCAACCCACTCATCTGTGATTTCAAATCCTGTGCCTTTTAGTTTTTGAGCCGTATCAACCATCTGTGTTACATATGCCGTCATAGAATCACTGTCTTCCAATCTTATTGATATAAGTTGACGTAATAATCCGATTCAGCCAGAGTCATCAAAGAGCGTTTTCAATCGATTCCATACTTGCTTCACTGTACCTTCATTCTTGATATGAACTATCGATGGTCATGATGAGCTTTGCTTTGGCCTTTTTTTGGTCTGCCGAGGCCGTATCTCCTGCAGATTCTTCATTAATGTCAACACCGTCAAGTAACAGGAAATTTTCAGCCGCAAATGCCCACTCGTCATAGTTCTCTCTTCCTTTTAGTTTTGGCACATTTACAATGTAACTGCCGGCCATTATGACTGTTCAAATACGTTGCACAGATTTATGAAAATACTATTTGTAATCACTTTATAACTATTGCAATTTGAAATATTAATATTTTATGATGTATTGTCCACGAAATAACGAATATATACGAGAATTAACAACTTTTCACGAATTATTAGTAGCCCATAACCTGATACGAAATAAAACGAGGGAAGTGCTTGACACAGACTAACTATATTAATTACCATAGATAACATTTTTACCATATACCACAGATAACAGTATAAGTGGCGCTAGTATCTATACTATTATTTCAATGCACACTTATAACAATTAGTATGCATAAAAATCTAGTTTATACTTTAATGCAGTGCATCAAATTTGAATTCAAATTTTAACTTTCTAAAATTCAAAATGGCCAATGATAGACTCTCGACTCTTGAGTATTAACAGCTGTTGACGGTCAACAATTGTTTACTTGTTAGCTAGGAGTTGTCGCTTGTCACAAATTAAACAACATGTTACGCGCGACTGTCGTATTCGGGAAACTGTCGTAAATACGATTTGAATTAATCGTATTTACGACAGTTTCCCGAATGCAATAGTCGCGCGCGTGTTAATTTAATTATTTTGTTTTTATTTGTAATTTACATTCTTTAGTATATGTTTGTTGGTTATTATTTTTGTTTCCTATTTCATAATATGTGTCGTAGCTTAATAGTTGATATAGGTAGCGCTTGTGTGACGCTTGTGAGGTTACGAAATGGCTCTTGCGGAATATCGGCGCTGAATAGTCCTTGGTGTGCCAGCACTGCCGAGCTTGAGCCAATTTGCAGCTGCTAATAAAATTTAGTTGAAATTTAGATGTACCTACTAATAGTTTAAGTACTTAGTTGCAAATAAGCTTTTATTTATTATTTATGAAATGCTTAAAGTGATTTACCAATTCAATTTGATAAGGATCATAGTTACTGTATCCGTCTAAATAGCTTCTGAAAATAACATACATGATAATAGGTATGAACTGAGCACGGGCAGCTAGTTTTGTTAAGTAAACCGCTATGTCCCTGCATTTCAAATCTGTAATATCTTCGAAAATATTCATTTAAATTACATGCTGTAAAGGGCCATATTGATATCTATATTAAATGCACAATGTACTTAAGGTGCTTTAATTGGATAAGAATTAATGCTGTATTGCTTAAATCGCTCCGTAAATGAGCCAGTATCTCACGTAAAGAGTAAACAATAAAAATGGTTATCGTGGGTTATCCCTAAGAAACAGACATAAACCATCGCGGACTTTTTTGTAGATCTTTTTAAGCGGTACAATACTGTAATATATTGTTTTGATCTATCTCGTAGGGTTCAGACAGAGTTTACAATGTAAGCGCAAAAAATGTGTTTATTTACGACATTAGAAACCTCTAAAATTATCAGTGTTTCTCTACTATATTAATTTATGCATTTTATATAAATCCTCTTCCTCTTCCTCTTGAATCACTTTATCTATTAAAAAACTCGCATCAAAATCCGTTGCGTAGTTTTAAATTAATATTGTCTTATAAACTAAAAAAATGTTTATAAACACACTTAGTCGATTGAAAGCAAAAATACGAGTATATTTTGAATACATGATTACAAATTTATTCGAATTGTTTAATTAAAATGGTTTTAATTATTCCTGATTTAATTTAAATACATGACATATATGTATATTTTTAAAATCTCATTTCTATTTCCTTTACATTGATAGGTTTAGTTAAAAATTTTAATAAAAAATGTTTTGTTTTGTTAATAAAAAAAATTTGAACTACTTAAAATTTGGCGCCAAAATCCGCCGCTTAATATTTTTTTTCTTTAAATAAGGAAATTAAATAGGCTATCTAAGGACATTTGGGTTTTTGAGACAAATCTGACGATGCCTTAATCGTCGAAATCCATCCAGCCGTTTCGAAGATACGTGGGAATAGAGGAATTTGCAAACATACATACATACATACATACAATACAAGATACGCATGAAACAAATAACCCAGTCGGGTAATAACAGTATGCACAACAAAAAATTCTCGCTATTTACAGAACAATAATAATTGCAGTAAATCACACGCTTTACATCAGTGACAACTCTCACTAAGTATGGAGGCTCAGTGCGAAGGCTTTGAAGGTTACGTGACTGCCGCGCAATATCAGCGGTTATGGAATGATCCATTCTCATTACGCTCCTTGAATATCTATTTTATTTTATTTATTTTAAATACACCTGTATATTCTTACAACATATTTTGTTTGTAAGAATATCTAATTATACAAATCAAGTGTCTGTTTATAATTTTAAATTACCAGCTTTTCTCTTAGAGCATATGAAAGTATATACGGACCTGACAATAAAAAAACAATTTTAAAGAAATTTGTCTGCCCGTCTGTCTGTCTGTCTGTTCCGGCTAATCTTTGAAACGGCTATACCAATTTTCACGGGACTTTCACTGGCAGATAGCTGATGTTGTAAGGTATAACATAGGCTATTTTATATTAGGGTTCCGTTTAAAAAATAGGGTTCCGTTTTAGTTAGTTCTACGCAAACGAAGTGGCGGGTGCCAGCTAGTAGCATTATAAACTGTAAAAATTGCCTATGTCCGCTTACATTTTAGAGTAAGCATCGTTTTTTTATATAGTTTTCATAAACAGATTCAAGACAATGGATAAGCAAGGGCAAAAACTTTTTACAATTAAACAAACTTAAAATTTTAATGATAAAGAAATACTATAGATTTAAAAAAAAGAAACAAAAATCTAATTAAATTTAAATTATAGCATGTCTGACTACATTTCCAAGAGAAAAATGTTTCGGCAATTTAAATTGTTATGCACATATTACGTTATTTAAAATTATAGCCTATCTGAAGTCGTGATCAGAAAGATGCGACACCCGGAATTTACACAAAACTAAGAAGCGAAGAAATCGTTAGAAGTGAGAAAATATAATATTAAATTTAAATCATCATAGAAGAAGCGCAATGCTGAGTTTAGTGAGATTGAATTCACATATATTTTGACACCGTATAATTCAGGTAATTGTAATGCTGTAGCATAGTAATAGCTAGAAACAAACTGAAAAAATAAGATTAATCTCATAGTTTTCTAACGAAAACCAGATATTTAAACGGAGTTCAACCGGCGATTATCGGTTTGTGAAATCGGACAGTGCTCGCAGACGCGTCGTCATCGCGCGGCCCACGGGAGACCAGAGATAATAATGAACCCGCGCCGCGCCTTTTACGGTGCGCGCCCGAGAAGGAATCCAGCATCAACATCGTCCCACAAGTGACACAAGTGTAGAGTATGATGTTACGGCCACATGAGCAGGCTGAACTGTAGAACTCCACTGACTTACAAGTATATCGCACGGACGGAACGACGGACGGAAGGACAATTCTCAAAATTGACTTACACTTTAATTTTACTTCTATTTAAATTATAAATGAGCCGTCTTGATAACATAAACTGATTTTTGTAGTTGTAACCCTTCATAATGGGTTAGATGTTTGTTTGGCGTTTATAAAAATACCATTTTTCAGCTTTAACATATCGGGACTGGATATTAGTGCAGGATTTATTAGCAGAATTGATCTTCAGAGCTCAGATAAGGCCTTGAGATAAATATAACTACATTTCTACCCACAAACAACCCTTAAGCTTTCCTAAGGCCTGTTTCACTACCTTTGATAAAATATGATAACCTATGCGTTATGACAATATTTTACCATATTATGTAACTTATTATGTAGCTTATTATGTAGCTCATTCACAAACTAGATGTTAATAACGTATATTTTACATTAACCCTTTTAAGGGTTCCGTATTTATATAATAATTTTTGTCATTCATTCAGTCTCGGGCTCTCATAATATTATCGTCGGGAAGAGGATTTAAATGATTGTTTGTAAATATTGATGATGATGATGTCATCAGAAGTTTCTCGTTTTAAACAAAATGAAAAAAACTTTTCTTTTTGTAATTAGGTTTATTTAATTTTTTTGTATACTTAAAACTTTAATTGGATATTAAGTAATGCAAGATATTTTAATTCAATGACAATTGTCATCACATTTGGCTATCTATTTCATACTTTCAACCTTGACTCACGTAATGAGGGTTTGATCTATATTTAGCAATAGCAAATATTTTTAGATCGAGAATTTTTGCTACATAATGGAGCACATTACATAGTTTTATTATTATTCTAATCTCTTTTATTAATACGTGAAACAAAAACTTTGTACACTTTTAACAAAAATTATGCGAATTGCCAACAGAGGACTACTATAAAAACTTGGCACAGTTAAGTTTGTATGGAGGAGGAGAACTGCAGACAGCTAACAATATTTTATAACGATTCTTAAGAAAAACATTAAATTAGTAAAAATAACATTCTACACTATCATACTTTTGTGAATGTCTTTCACATTCAATTCATAAATTGTATATTTTTAATCGCCTACTTTTTTATTTATTTCGGAGGTATACCTACAATTTATTCAAATTTTTCATTTAAATATTAGTTTATTTTTATTTAATTTTTTAAACATTTGAAAAAAATTGCAAAATTAACTCAGTAGCCATTATGAAATCTTTGATTATGGAGGCGTATCCTTTGACAAAAAAACCATTATAAAGTTCAAACTTAAAAATTAAATGAAGTATGGTCGAATTTCGACACTGGACGACCACTTTTTATATTTATTATCGCATTTATAAAACATTAATACTAACAATTACATAAACAATTAAACATGACCATCCAGCTGACCAAATAAGTCACGCTCGCTGCGCATTCTGCAGTTCACTATTAATATCTAGCAACTGGCAGCGACAGGCGACAGTGTACCCTACGCCCTGGCCACAGAGCCCGGAGTAGCCTGGCAGATGTCGGCGTCGGGTCGGTCGGGTCACGGTCGCGCCGCAGCGACAGGCCTGTATTTGGTCATCGATCTCCGTACAGATTCAATTTTATCTGAACGTAAAAAAGACAACAATAGTACGCATATACCATATAGATGCTACCAATTTGACGACCTCTGTGGGTCAGTGATTGAGCGCGTTGGTGCTCAAACCGGGAGTCGCATTTCGAATCCCACCGAAGGAACAAATAGTTTTATGTATTCCTGGACCATAGATGTGTATTAAATATGTGTATTATATAATTAAAATCGTAAATATAAGTGTTGCATAAAAAAGTTTTTGATATATTTACTTTGTCTGGTACCCGTAACACAAGTTCTTCGAGAACTTGCCACGAGACCAGATTGATGTGGTGTGAAGCGTCCATAGATATTATATATTATAATAATACAATGTCACATTAATTTGATCCAATTTAAAGTTTTTGTTCACGATTGGATTACATAATTGCATATACATTACAACTCATTTCTTAATGCCTCTCAGTAATCATCGTTTTTCTATGGCAGTGACTGACGATGTATGGAAAATTAAGTTTCCTAAAATACATTATGAAAGCAGTTCCTGATGCCAAAACCTGGCGTGTATAAATGACACTCCTATGTTAAGTATAAAATACATAATGTAGGTACCCAATAGATATATTAAAATACTGTCAGCATATTGCGTGTCAGAGAAGACTGATAATCGTTATCTCGGGCCGTTCTACTATACCAACGTAACAATCATGGTGGGTGGTCGATACCCTCATATTGCGGAGTGGCACTAATCTCCCTAATGGTGTAATCGCCTCGAACACTAATGTGTTCGCTCGTGATGATAGTGCCACTGTCAAAATAAGCTCGTGATACATCATTCAAAGAACGAGGCAGTTACATTTGTAGTTTCCACCTCGCCGACGTCAACCTACGTTATTTTATGGGTGGCAGTTCGCCCGAAATGGCGCGCCCGCTGCAGTCACTCTGTCTCACTCCGTCATATGCTGTCTCGCTCGCACGCGCGCGCACGTGCGCGTGTTTACGCGCGCCCACGAGGCCGTGCGCTTGCCTTTTATGTATGAGCTACACCCAGACTAAAAGTATAGGCAGTGACTCATTCTGATGTGATTATGCCAAATAATTTGACTATTGATATAGGAGAACAATATCATTGAAATGCCCGCTACGAGTAGCAGGTGATAATACGAAGTCGGGTACAGTACAGTACAGTACAGTATGCGAAGGCGGCTGTAGTCAATTTAAGCACAGCACTAACTGAGGTCTCTCCTGCTCCTCCTCCTCCTCTAAGATCGCTAATTGCCGACCTTCCATTCGCAAGGAACCCGTCCACTTACTACAGATAGCTTGTAATATTTTGACGACCTCTGTGGCTCAGCGGTTGAGCGTGTCGGTGCACAAGCCGGGGGTCGCGGGTTTGAATCCCGCCGAAGGAACAAAACGTTTTTCTGTGTTCCTGGGTCATGGATGTGTATTAAATATGTGTATAATATAATAAAAATCTTAAATGTATATATAGTATAAAAAGTATTAAATATATTTCCATTATCTGGTACCCGTAACACAAGTTCTTCGAGAACTTACCACCGGACCAGATTGACGTAGTGTGAGTGTGTGCGTCCATAGATATTATTATTATTCATATTATTATTGCGTTTGGAGAAATTTTGTTACGTAGCGGGATACACTTCAAAAGAAAATCGTTTCAAACGTAGCCTGCTACGGCAGCTACGTTTGCCGTAACCGAACCGTTGCGTGCTACGTAGTTCGCCTTACGTAGTACACCTGTTGCCTGCTACGTCGTAGCATATGCGCTACGCATATGCTACGACGTATTTATTGATGCTGTAGATTTAGTAGAGATTGTGATAAGTGATAAGATAAGTAAGTAAGAAATATCAGTTATGATAAGAAACGAACAAAAAGAAAGAAAGAAAGCTATAATCATGAACGCTCGCAACGCCAGAGGAGTTACAGTTGCGTTGCCGACCTTTAAAAGCTCTTTAGACTGCTCAGATGTCATACTTTGAAAAATGTAATATAAATGTAGGACCGTGCAGTGCTCACTGAGCCTGGGAACTGGCTGTGTCGGTCTGCAATATCGGCGACAGTCAGGTGTTTGTTCTGCACAACAATGGCAGACACAATAACAACAGTGCTATTTATTTAATGAGAGTCGATCAGCCCGACGCGACCCTCTGTTCTCATGGTGCAGTGATTTGCGGACAACTCGGTCGGAGATAATTAAAATAACACGTTAAAAATGTAGTTGCTTGGAATAGAATATAATTTCTATGATCTTTACTGCTGACTCAAAAGTAATTTGATTTAGTATGGCCAATTTATTATTTAGCACTGCATAATCGGTTTGAACAGTACATTACGCACATATTCGACAATTTCTGTGGCTCAGTGGTTATTGTTATTTATATTATGAGGCTACCGACTTCTTCAGCTTTCAGACTGAAAACAAAATGATATTATGACGCAAGAACCGTTAATTACACTAACAATATACAATTATAATATTGTGCATCCATACCTTTACCTTAACACGTCCCAATAGTAACAATTGCTAATACAGATATTAGCGTCGAATGCTGTCGCTAGTGTCTCCCCGGGGAACATCCCCCCCCCCTCCTCCCCCTCCACCCCTCCCCGTCGTAAAGTCCTCAATTAGCGCTGCGATTGCGGCGGTCACGTGGCTCGCACGCGCCGCGCGCCGCACAGCCCGTACTAACGTCGCAGAAGGACCAAAATTTTAATAATAATAAAATTAAATTAAACATTAAAAAAATATATTTTATTAGAATCTCATTTTACCAAGATAATGCTGCCTATTAATTAATTTATTTACTTAAGAACCAAAAACAGTTTTCCACAAAGAGTTGCATAAATATAAAAATACATTCAAATATTTGGCCTCAACGTATTTGCGAACGAACGAACTATTAATTTTTGCTTATTATTATATATTTATAAATTCGATAGTATAATCAACAATTGATATACATAAATGTTAATTGTTGCCTTTTACTACCGAATTTCTTACAGGTACTCGTACACAATGGAAAATTTTTACGCATCCATAATTTGCGGGATTACTGCTATTTGCAGTGGTACCTCAGACTCACAACTCAACATTGGCATCAAACAACAAGTGACCCTCTACAGCCGACACTGTATAGTCTATGCCCAGTAATTTGCCAATGATTTAATTTGTCCGTCCGTTGGTCCGCAATATACTTACGTCGTTGCGGCACGTGCCGGCGATCAGCGCACTGCTCACTTGCAGTACAGCGGCTGCTCTAGAGATGCTCCTCCCTGATCCTACTCCCTGTAGTGTAGTGTAGGACGCAGGTGCTGATGAAGAAGTATATTTCTTCTTATTATGAAAACTCTTTAGGATTATGATAATACTAGCTTTTTCCCGCGGCTCCGCCCACGTATATATAAAATCTCACGGGAATACTGTACTTTTTCGGGATAAAAAGTAGCTTATGTGTTAATCCAGTGTCTACTACCATACCAAATTTCATTGATATCCGTTCAGTAGTTTTTGCGTGAAAGAGCAACAATCATCCATCTATCCATCCATATATCCTCACAAACTTTCACATTTATAATGATAGTAGGATAATACCACCGTAAACGACTGACTGCTACTGAAAAAATTGTATTTGCGATAATATGCTGTGTGCATTATTTTTTATCTACCTTGCTCATTGCAATACTTAATTATGATAAGAAACTTAATGATGACAAAATACAATCCCATTCGCGTACTGTTAATAAATGAACACAAAGTATTTAATTGTATAACTACCGTGGCTCGCTTCAAAGCCCTCCGCACGCACGCGCACCGCATCTGATAAGGGCGATGTTATCAGCTGTGTTTTACCGCAGCTTGTACCAATTACGGTGTACGGTTACCGTAGGGCTGATGTTATCAGCGGATGCTGTGGGATAGTTTTTCGTGGGATGTGCGATAGAGAACAATAAATAAATTACTATCATTTTGATTAAGCCAACAAAAGAATAAAGCTTATCATAGTATGCAACTATACAGATAAAATAGGTCTTCCTTATTTTTTAAATTAAAATAGTTGATTTAGAACAAATAGAAGATATATAAGATTAAGAAATAAATGTATGTGAAGTGACTTAAAGAGAAAATTACGAAGCAAATAAATTGGAACGAAATAAAGTCCTTAGAATGGCAGCTAGTTATCTAACGTTAAAAATAACAACGGGCCGTAACAAAATAAAAGGATTGTGCGTCCTCAAATGTAATAAATCGTATGGAAAGCAATTAAGACGGAGCTCACGCGCGGGGGCGGCGGGTCAACCTAATAAAGTGAATCTGTCCAGTTAATAACGCCGGCACGCGCGCGCCGCCCGCCCAAAAGCGCAACAATACACAATTAGCGCGCCACCCGCCCGCCCCCGCGCGCGCCGCCCGTCCCCGCCGTAATTGGTCGTCGCCGGCGGAGCGTCCGGCTGTAATCAATCGGATAACAGCCTCTTAATTGTTGTCACTCTATCTACTGCGATATGCCATATGGCCCGTGTGTTGCTCGTTTTCAGCACAATCAGAGTTGGGAGGCAATGCACAGCTACAATATATTAACTTTTTGTACCTTTACTCTACTTTTCTCTTTTAAATTTTCATCTTTTATATTGTACCCACATCGTGCACTAAAGACGGCTTGTGGTGAAGATATAGTTAATAATTTATTAATATTATTGATGAATAAAATTATTATAATAATACGTTTACTTTTTACCATCACACAACACATAGCACCTCCCACGGAATAATGTAATCGCCATAAGGACAATTTTTGTTTTATTGCATACTCGATCATAAAAAAGATTATCCATTCTTTTCAGATTTTTATCATGTTTGTTTACCGAGATAGCAAAGATGCAAATAGATTTTTAATGATATTATTCGTTTTCAAATAAATTAATGTAAAATTTTAATACCCGAATAAATAAGGAGACCCCAGCTACGTTACATATTATTGAGTAATTTCATTGTAACTGACTATTACAATATCTATCATTTAGGTAAAAAAAATTGAATATATATTTTTACAACTTCCTTCAGATGAATTTTCTGCAGTCAATATAGTGTAATGTTTAAAAGCGTGGCTATATTATATTTAAAGGAGTTATACAGAACTGTTTAAACCACAACGAAACTAAAAGTTTTGATTGCAGTCAATATGGTAGTGTACTACAATATGTAAAATGTCGGAAAAAATGACAAGTATATACTTAGTCTATAGTATTACTACCTACTTGAAAAATGTAAAAATATAACACACATTTTTTATTTTGATTCATAAAAACATTTTACACAGTTTACTCTCAATATACACAAAATTATGTAACGACCTCTTGATTTGTATCTCCTTCTTGCGTTGAGTGGTGGTGATAATAATACAGGCAATAAAACTCGATAGGCTTTACTTCATGACATCTGTCAATGTCAATAATGACATTGACAGTTACATCTTACTGTTGATATATGTAACAAATTATACTTACACAAAAACATTCATTATTGTAAGTTTGAACTAGAGACGTGACTTCTGCTCATATTTTTTCGAAACATTACACAGAAAACATGAAACAAAAACATTTTCTATAGCTGTCTCCAGCTATGGAAAATGTCTTTGATTATAACAAAAAAATTGGGTAGAAAAGATCACGAGTTCCGATGAGAAAGACCTGCTCGCAGTTAAGGCGATTGCATAATATGCAGTAACTATCTGGAAGAAAACACAGATTTCAAGTTATGCCATATTTACTGACCCATAATATTAATATTTATCAGGAGTTACAAATAGAAGACCGATTTGGGATTGATAATTTCTTCCTTATTTCTATGTTTATGGTCATGTCACTGGTGTGACAGTTGTTTCAAAATTAAATATCGCTTCCCCTCTGTACCCGCGCGGGGAATGTTTTCCGTCAATGTTTCGATGTTTTTGTGTAATGTTTAGAAAAAACACGAGCAGGAGACGCGCCTTTAAACACACAAAGGGCTTGATCCGAAATTTACCCAGAATGAATAGAAACGAAATGGTAGCTAATTTGTTCACTATGAATCATATAATATGATGTCACCAAAAGGCCAAACTCGAAAAACGATTGGGAAAAGAAGTTATGAGTAAGAAAAAAAATCAGTTTTTGTATGGGAATGACAGACATGAGACGGTGTATGAAATACGACGATTTCCGAAAGACATTAAAAGCGTAGTTGTATTGTATTACATAATATGTTGGTCGGTGTCGGTACTAGCTGTAGTTGCAGTTTTAGGAGTTGAAATTGTGGGTATACTAGTACATACATACCTACGCCTACAATAGGGTGTCCCTTATAAGGCCAAAAATTTTTTGAAATTTTAAACGCATACCTCCACATTTTTTATAAATACTTACTTAATTTTTCGGCGCAGCGACCCAAATTGAGTCTTGGCCTCTAACACAAGAGTACGCCATTTCGTGCGGTCCTGTGCGACATCTTGCTAGGTCTCCGTTCGCAACGCCATCAGGTGGTCCTCCACCTCGTCCCTCCAGCGGTACCTGGGGCGACTACCGGTCACTCGCCCTACAAACGCTCTTTTTGCCGCTTGATCATCTTTCATTCTCTCTACGTCACCGAGCCAGGGATTTTGGTGGTATTTGTATTCTCCGATAATATTGGGCGTCACCACCAGTTCTTCAATTTTGCGGTTTTTCCTTGGCCTCCAGCTGCCGTCTTCATTCCTCGTCAGAACTAGAATCTTTCGCAGTAATTTTCTTTCGGCAACTAAGAGCTTCGTTTGCTCCTTTTGGGTTAGAGTCCGAGTTTCACAACCGTATATGAGTATTGGTCGAATAACAGTTTTATATGTTCGTATTTTCGTACTTTACTTAGAACCTTGGATACTAAAATTTAAAACTTTATGGAGCGCCGCACTGCATCGAAGAGCACTTTGGACTCGGACATCAATTTCATCCACTTTCAAATTGTTTACAGAAAATGTAGAAATAAAAACTAATGACTCTTTGTTTTAAAACATTTTTTGATATTGCACACCCTAATGCCTTCAAAAGTAGAAAATTGAGGGAGAAAAAGTATTTTCAAAGAAAAAAGGTAGCCAGGTCGAACCAAACATTTGTTTATGTGGTGTAGACAAAAAATATGTAATAATAATTAAAAAAAGGACAAGAAGCTAACTTTCTTTCTTCTTTTTGTAATCGGTTTTGTCTAAAGTTTTTTTCTTTTTCCGCAATTTTTTTTTTACACCAGCTGAGAAATGGTTTGGGAGATCTTTCTCTCTTTGTTTCTTTGAAAACGATTTGTCTCCCTCAATTGTAATCCTATTCAATCTTAATTTTATTACGAATATAATCTTATTATTATTACGTTTCTTTAAATGGCAGTCAGTTTCACTTCATAAATAATGTACAATGCACGTAAAATAGGACTGCCAAAACTTGACGATTGTGTTGATTTTGTACCATTTATTTGGTGGCTATGCAGTAATTTTTTGCCAATCCTGAATTTTACAGACATATTTAGGTACGCAAAAAACAATTGCGCACAAGAAATCTAAAAAACCACGTGTGAAACGATAAATTAAAACATTTAATTGCAGGTCATTGGGCTATCCTCTTGTTACTTATATAGGAAAATTAAAATCGCAAGTCGGCACGGCTAGTATTTTTCCAATTTTTTGATTTTCCAAAAAAATTCCAATGACCAATACAAGCATGCGTGAAAATATCGAACTTAAAAATTTAAGGAACATCCTAGCCTACAAGTTAAGGAACATCCTAGCCTACAATTTAAGGAACATCCTAGCCTACAATTTAAGGAACATCCTAGCCTACAATTTAAGGAACATCCTAGCCTACAATTTCAATGTACGAAGGTACGATTTCTTGTGGAAGTTCCGTAACTTTGGAGGCGGAAACGGAGCTCCGTTACAACTCTAATACGAGTATGTACCGACACTTTTCACCTGCTACAACAGCAAATTAACTACATACTTGTACAGTTCATACACCAACAAATAATAATATGTCTACTCCGACATCTCCACAGTATATAGTATAGTAGATATATGATTTTGGATTTCATTCTTGTTCATAACTTTTATACCCGGCGTTTTTTGTAATTGCCGTTTGGTACAATCAAATATGATTTAAAGTGAACCCATTGGCAACCATTTCATTGATGTTGATTCTGTTTTTTTTTGGTATGAAATTTGGACCAAGCCCTTTCGGAGTTACTAGAAATGTTATATAATTATGTTTCATAGCTACTTGTGCATTGCGTGACGTCACAGTGTGCAGTGATTTTGTATTGAGCGTTCTCTCGAGACCTCCTCTCCTGAACTGCTGACTACTCTGTACCAAAAAGCTGCTAATAATTTGTTACTAGTAAGTGCAACTAAGGCCTAATCGTGCAGACTGCCTGATGATTTAATGTCATTATGAACTCGTAAGGAAATATGCATAAAGCAAACTAGTAACAATCTTCAAAATATGTGTGTGTAGTATGCCAAACCGCATGAATCTAGCTTGTTAGACTTTAGGCTAACATTCATATTAAGTTGACACTATGTGACTTGCAAGGATTATGGTCGATAGTGGTTGATGATGATGATGATGCTCCGCAACACTTGTCCTACACTCGTGAACCCTGATCGTTGTTACGTCTGTTGTGATGACATAAAAGGTGTGAGCACGCCCTGACTCAGGGTGAGTATTAATACCGCGGTGGCGGGGCGGGGCGGGGCGGGCGGAGCGCGGGGCGGGGCGGGCGGAGCGCGGGGCCACGAGCACAGCGGACGAAACGGTTATCTCTCTTAATGAAACAGCACATACTGCCATGGCTGGGCCTTGCTAAAATACCTTTTTATATAACCTTTGGAAGGCAAAATAATAAACTACTGCTTCAATATGAAAATAGTCACTACATAGTATGAAACAAAGTTCTTCCCGCTGTCTGTCCCTATGTATGCTTAGATCTTTAAAACTACGCAACGGATTTTTATGCTTTAATAGAGAATAATGTAGAATTCAACAGAAAGATTTATATGTTTATAACATGCATAATATAGTAGAGAAACACTGATAATTTAGAGGTTTGTAATGTGATTTCGTAATAAACACGAAACACATTTTTTGCGCTTACATTGCAAACCCTGGCTGATCGCTACTATTGTAAACTACGACGTTTTGGTTTTATAGATTCTTCTCACGCTTGAGTGGTGATAATAATAATACAGCAACAATTGTTATATTCTCCTTTATTGGTACTTAAGAGAGCGATGCTTAACACAGATACTTCTACACTGTATATAGCCTTTTGGCTACCGAAAATAAACTAACTAGATAGGCTGTGCTTGTGACATCTGTTAATTGATAGTTCTACTTCATAATACTGTTATTGGCCAAGCGGGCCACCTTGCCTGGCGATTAGCGAATAATTTCTCTTCGATATTTTTGTGGACTGTATTTCAGAAGGTATCTGGCGTCGCCAGATTAATAAGCAGTAATAATTAGATGAAAATATGGGAAGGTGAAGGGAAGGTACGCATACCGAACCAGCTTCGTGAAGGGCGTCTGCAACTGGAGTTTTCGTCTCTTCCTTCTCACCACAACACTTTAGTCTTTCCAGAATTCTTATCGCGTTCCTATAGGAATATCTCACTTTTGTGGGCGTGAATTAATAGCGAAAAAGTCTAACAACACTTCGGTCGGCGATCGCACACGCAGTCCACGCGACGACTCGCAATGTGCTCAAACGTAAGAATTGCCTAATGAATAAAGGTCACCTTGAAATGGCAACATACCTACCACTGTCGTCGCGAACAGTGGTAGCGCGGAAATGTTCTTCACACTCGAGATCCTTATGACTCATCGAGGGTGGTGCCGTCAATCCCTCAAGCTCCCAAAATCGCTGGACGAGAGAATTAATATTATTTTCTTGAAGCAACAAAGCAAAAGCTGAGCAACAACATGTAGTATAATGAGACGTATGCGACGTAGGTACGGAACCCATAATCACAAATCCAAACACCGTCTCAATTAGGCGGGAGATAAATCATATTGATAACTACGTACTATATTAGGTAATAGCAAATTCGGGAATACTGAAGCCCCAATCAGAATATCTACATCACCCGGACGCGAAAAGTCAGTATCTGCTAGCGGGAGAGCTTTCAAGTGCGTTAACAAAGACACGTCTACGTTAGCGTTCGGTAACTTATCGGTAATACGTTCCACGATATGCGGAGGAATACTGAAACTAATATTTTTATTTAAGCGCGAGTATAAGACAATATCTAGGGAACCCTTACATGAATTTTCCGAACCCCCAATTCCTTTAACTATCAAATTAATTTAATTAATTTGATAGTTAGTAATAAAATATTTTTAAATTTATTCAAAAGCCCTAAACGATTATAACATTCCGATGTAATGAAACTACTTTGTGAGGCGCTGTCTAGTAAACATCGCACGACTATGGGTTTGTCATTTACATCGTAAACAATAACCTGGGCGGTAGCTAACGACATCGTTTGTTTGGCCGAGTCGCGCATTGTAAAACGCGCGCGCGCGGGGTGAGGTATCTGCCTGCGATTTCTTATCGCTTGTTTACGTGCGAGCGACGTCGAGCACAGCAACACTTCGCTATTATGTTCGACTCGAAGACCTGTACGCGTAGGTACTCGATCGGCTTGTGGCGTCGGTATCGGACGGCGAGAACTGTTATTATCAAGTTCAAGGTCACGCGCGACAGCTGACTGCGGGATCTTATCGAAATGCATTAGCGTATGGTGCCGTCGGTCACAAACGCGGCCTAAATTGTTTAAAATTGTTAAGCCCAACTACCGAATGTGCTTTACTTTTAGTCCTTATTATTTGAAGCAAAGAGCGTCAAGCGGATCTCCCCGCTCGTACGCTCGTGTCGTGGCCACACCATTCTCGGCACTGAACTTGGCTATTTATAACCCGCCGATGCACTTTCTGTTTCGCCGCCGATGACCAAATGTATCACCGAGTTTGCTTTGCTACTGACTAACTAGCGCTAATAATATCTAATTGAGCCTGACCTTATATGGACATACTATGTCTTTAGTAAAAATAGTACTTGTAGTTCGTTTAATAATTTGACTTGGATAACAGCATAATTATATAATATAATAAATAATATAATAATAAAATAAATATATTATATATTATATAATAATATAATTATAATAATAAATATAATAATATAAATCAATGTAGTAAAGCAAAAAGCCAATTACGGGTTTCCTGTATTACTACAGGCATACATTCCATTTGAATTATGGATTGAAGTATTTATAGTTTCAAGTTTGCCTGGTTATAGATTTCAACCAAACTGCTACTAAGTACCTACTACTTAATGAAAAGTATAATAAAAATATTTTAAAAGTAAATAAGCTTTTGTGCGCGAAAAAAAATCAACAATGTAACAACTATTACAATAATAGGTATTAATGGGACAAGGTATATTAATCATACTAAGCTTAAAAGCGTTTCCGCAAGTATGTGGTAAGTGCGAAAATATCGTAATCCTGTTAGGTGCGTTACGCGTGCGCGTGCGCGTAAAACATGCACGATGCGTGTGTGCGTGTAGACGCGCGATGCGTGCGTCTTGGCGTGTAGATGCGCGCGCGCACGGCGCACCTGCGCACGCCGTAAATAGCGCGGGCGATGCACCCGCCTGCCCTCGCACTTGCAGCGACAACAAGACACAAGTGTTAAGACTCACGGCTTGTGGCTTGCTGGAGCTGTAAGCTGTAAGCTGTAAGCTGTAAGCTGTAAGCTGTAAGCTGTAAGCTGTAAGCTGTAAGCTGTAAGCTGTAAGCTGTAAGCTGTAGGCTGTAGGCTGTAGGCTGTAAGCTGTAGGCTGTAAGCTGTAGGCTGTAAGCTGCTGTAAGTGTACAGATTACGGATTACAGATAACGTTCACAAAACTGGAGTAACGACTGCATCAGCTGCGGCTAGTTTTGCTAAAAACAGCAAGCTAGAGTTGCAAGTATTAACAACGTGTTGATGCAAACCAGACCTTTTTTGACAAACTCTGTTGCTTAGTAGTTGAGCGCGTCGATGCTCAAGCAGGAGGTCGCAGGTTAGAATCCCGCCCAAAAAACGAAGAAGCTTTTGTGTTCCGGTGTCATGGATGTGTTATATAATATAATAAAAATCTTAAATATAATATTATTATAGTATAGTATAAAAGTAATAAATATTTCCGTTGTCTGGTACCCTAACACAAGTTGTTATAGAACTTAGCACGGGATCAGTTGACGTGGTGAAAAAGCGTCCATAGATATTATTATTATTATTATTATTATTATAGACTAATGCAAAAACACTTAAGAGAACTGCAGCTGAACAGTGAATATAAAAATGTTAATTAAAGAAATCTGTTTGCCTTACACCAGTAAGTAAAGTAAGTAAGTTCTATTTACAAGTAAGGTAAGTGACAGGACCTCGTAAGAAACAGATGAAACTTTTATAAGGACTCAGGAGGAATTTACTTCAAAATCTGAAGAATCACAATAAGTAAGGTCATTCATAAGAGAATACTGGAGAGTATTCAGGACCCACTGTCGGTAAGAACCCACCGTTATGGATCATACTGTTACTACCCGACTACGGCCAAGACAAAAGGAAATTACACTTCATTTGAGAAAAGTGTATTGAACAATAACACAAATCCATGAATTGGATCTTATAAAGTAAAAATAATAAGACACACACACACGATACATAACGCATAAACTTTCCGCTATTTAAATAAATAGTGAAGATAAAATATACCTAAGTCATAGCATTCATAAATATTTTAGTTAGAAGTTTAGTGAGCTTTACAGTTTATAAATCTTTGGTTTGTATGAATATTTAATAGATTAGTTTATCTATAACACTATATTATTACACACAATAATTTGAACCCTCATAATTATGTATAATAGTGTACGTCCGATATTGGAACGTTTCTTAGATATTTGCCATTTTGTAATTTTTGCAGGTGACCTCATTAAGTGAATCGTACTATGTATATTAACTATAGAAGAAGTGGCTCTTCCAGTAACTTGTAAATATTCTATTTCAAAATGCGTAAAATGGTAATTACACATAATAAGAATTGGTTGTTTGTCAATTAAGAGAATGATTAGAAGTTATTTTAGAAGCAACTATTTCATAAGTTGATGTTTCGTGGTACGATGTATTATACGTACGTGGTACTAAGCTACTGATCCGATTTTTATGAATGAGGTGTATAATTGTATTATGTATGTAATTTACGTAGTCGGGTTACAGTTTTTATAAAAAATATTATTATTATTATTAAATGTCTAATACCAACCATTGTATTAATATTCATTGTAAGTGTGTTACTGTGTATGGACTATTTGATTAGAAATAAAGAGCTTATAATCTGCACAGTTTTTTAACATTTAAATATTTTTTTTTTTTATAAACCAACTGTTAGGTAATCTAAATTGCACTTGAAACTTACCGCGACCAGAATGAAAAATATGAAATATTTTTTTGAAACTTGCTTAAAACTGCTAAATTTATTGCTCATTTAAATAACAATAATGAACAATATGAACCCTGACAAAGGCGTATGATTTTCCAATTGATTTATTGACAGGTAGACGAACGTTGTCGCGGTAACTTGAAAGTGCAATTATGATGATAATGTTGTCTTGTAAGAATAACCGTTCAATAAAAGACCAATCAATATTTTTCAGTTTCAATTGTGCTCAGATAAATATCTTATACTTCATGTATTCAATGATTGAAACCATTTTCAATGCTTCAAGTTGGGGTTATAGCACAAACAGGTCAGGTCAACCACTTTTGAAAAACATACAAAATTGAATATTTCATCATAATAATATTCAGGGTTCAAATGATTTATCATCACCCCCGGATCTCCAATTAATGGATTGACCACGTTTTATCAAATGAACTGAATAACATACAAGTAACAGAATATTATTATTACCTAATTTGTGTTGTAATTTCAATTTTCTACATAAAACAATAGGTAGTGGTTAAAGTTCTAGCAAGTGATTAAAAGTCTTACTATTCTACATTTTGAGTACTTTTGGGTATACCCATCACTCGCTCGCCGTTGTCTGTGGAAGCCTTAGCGTGTGTGTTATCACTTGCCATTAGGATCAAAACAGTGTATTCAATGTAAAGTGTAAAGCGACTGATCTAATTAATACGTAGCAGACACAGTTCGGACTTATTACCAGGACTCGTCGCTTAATATTTTGTATGCCGTTTTGTTAACTCTAGCTTCGGCTTACCGACTGCAAAAACACAGATTTTGATAAAGAAATAAGATAAAGCAATTAATAATTAAATTAATAAAAAATATTGTGTAGGTACTTTTTGATTTTGTAATAGTTTTTATTTTTTATGAAGTATAAAATAGTTGATTCATTTTCTAATTAACTATTATAGGTACCGTTCATGTCTAATATTTTATGTTTCATAATATTGTTTGGATTGATGCAAGTACATTGAAATAATTATGCTACATCGTGTTCTGTTATTATTAAATTATGAAGTAAATAATATGTACTAAAAATCATTATTTGCAATACGAACTTAATGTCAGTCTTATCAGTTTATACGCGCGCGCCTCCCATCGCCTGATATGGCTGAAAGCGCAGCGCTGCGCCGGCGCAGATTCCAAACTACGCAGTAAAAATAAATGTGCATGCCGTTTTAAGTAAATAAGTTGAAGTTATCATAGATTAAGTTCACAATAGTTAGTGAATGAGTGCGGCTCGCGCGAGCTCGGGCGGCGTGAGGGCGGGCGGGCGGCCGGGCGGCGCGCCTTGTATGGAGCGCCGCGCGCCGCCGCCCGCGCCTATATAACGGGCCTCCGCCGAGATCCGCCGCACTCGCAGTCTCGCTGCCGTTGAGTCAATTCCTAGCGCGTCCCGTGAACACACAACAAACTCAAAATGTGCGACGACGATGTTGCTGCGCTCGTAGTGGACAATGGCTCCGGCATGTGCAAGGCCGGTTTCGCCGGAGATGACGCGCCCCGCGCCGTCTTCCCGTCCATCGTCGGTCGCCCGCGCCACCAGGGTGTCATGGTCGGCATGGGTCAAAAGGACTCCTATGTAGGTGACGAGGCCCAGAGCAAGAGAGGTATCCTCACCCTGAAGTACCCCATCGAGCACGGTATCATCACCAACTGGGACGATATGGAGAAGATCTGGCACCACACCTTCTACAACGAGCTGCGCGTCGCCCCAGAGGAGCACCCAGTACTTCTCACTGAAGCTCCCCTGAACCCCAAAGCCAACAGGGAAAAGATGACACAGATCATGTTTGAAACCTTCAACTCCCCCGCTATGTACGTCGCCATCCAGGCCGTGCTCTCCCTGTACGCCTCCGGTCGTACCACCGGTATCGTCCTGGACTCCGGTGACGGTGTATCTCACACCGTACCCATCTACGAAGGTTATGCCCTCCCCCACGCCATCCTCCGTCTGGACTTGGCCGGTCGCGACTTGACCGATTACCTCATGAAGATCCTCACCGAGAGGGGCTACTCTTTCACCACCACCGCTGAGAGGGAAATCGTTCGTGACATCAAGGAGAAGCTCTGCTATGTCGCCCTCGACTTCGAGCAGGAAATGGCCACCGCCGCTGCCTCCACCTCCCTCGAGAAGTCCTACGAACTTCCCGACGGTCAGGTCATCACCATCGGTAACGAGAGATTCCGTTGCCCAGAAGCCCTCTTCCAACCTTCCTTCCTGGGTATGGAATCGTGTGGCATCCACGAGACCGTGTACAACTCCATCATGAAGTGCGACGTTGACATCCGTAAGGACCTGTACGCCAACACCGTCATGTCCGGTGGTACCACCATGTACCCTGGTATCGCCGACAGGATGCAGAAGGAGATCACCGCCCTCGCGCCCTCCACCATCAAGATCAAGATCATCGCTCCCCCCGAAAGGAAGTACTCCGTATGGATCGGAGGATCCATCCTGGCCTCCCTCTCCACCTTCCAGCAGATGTGGATCTCCAAGGAGGAGTACGACGAGTCCGGCCCCGGCATCGTCCACCGCAAGTGCTTCTAAGCGCCCGTCCCCCCGCGGCCCGCTGCCCCAGCGCCGCCGCCGCCTGAGCGAGTGTGTGTTGTGGTGTTCTCGTGGCGAGTTCGGAACGCAAGCATTTTGTACGTTGTACGTAGTGATACCTGACAGAACTGAACATCTAATTACGCCATCTTATTATTATTATAATGTAATTTATTGTAAAATTTATATAATTTTAATTTCTTTTTTATTTTTATTATTATACACGGGGTCGTTATGGATCTCTTCGCCGACTTTGTAATTAATAAATAAACGGTTAATTTATTTATTTTAATTACATTATTTCTTTTTATACACTTGTTGATTTTGGAATTTGATTGATCATCCTATACCCTGCTCCTGCCCTTGCAACTGGTTAATGGTATCACGTGCCCCATGCACGCCGCACGTGCACGGGGCACGATGTGGGCCACTGGGCCCCCGAAGCACCTGACCAAAACTGGGTCAGTCGAAATATAGATTGTGGTCGATGGGGGCTCAGTAAACATGTCGAACTTTACAATAATTACTGTTGCTACGCGGTGGCGCGGGCGCAGGCGGGGAGGGGGGGGGGGGGCACAGGGGAAGGGGGGAGCGGGACGGATATAGACGCGGAGGTTGCCACACGCGCACTAGAATTAGCAGCCACATGCACTACCATAAATAGTCAACGCAACTCCCGCCTTCCAAACGTTTTCTAATTTTAGTGGCGCCTGTTGCCATAGGAACTTGTGCCGTGCGCGGACGCAGCAGGCGCGGTATTGGCGTGCCGCGCGCTTCCGCAAATACCTCGGCGCGGTGGGCCTATATTTAGCGGCCCCCGGACGGCGCCGCTGCCCGTGAGCCGCTCTTCGCCTTACGGCCGGCATCTCTATTTCGAATTTCGAATATTCGAAAAAATTTCTTTAATTATAATTAAGTAAACTATTTAAACGCGTATAATAGGAATGCAGATGCCCTTTGCTTTTAGTCTACATTGATAAATAATGTATCAGTTTGTTTTCATTTAGTTCATTGGTCTGATCTATAACTTTGAAGAAGAGTGGGTTACTGATGTCTCGCGCACGCGACGTGGTCGACGTGTTCGACGTGGCTCGGCGTCGCGGAAGGCATGACGCAACATAGTGTCAGCGACAGTCAACACACAAATAAATTGCCCGAGCGGAAAAATATTTTGTAACGTTTTACACTAACCGCAGCGAGGTTGTGATTTACTACGCAGAGACTAGACAGCCGCCGTCTGCGGGAATATAATACTACTCTTCCTAAATGTCTTCAAATATGTCGACATTTAATTTTATTTTCTTTACAATATATATGTATGAGCTGTAAAATGTACCTATGTCTATAAACTAAGAATATCTATCAACTATTGTAGGGCTATCTGCTGAAAACATTATTTCTTCTCTGCGGGCTTAGCATGGCGATCCGAAGAAAAAATTTAAAGAAGAAATATTCTATCCAGAAAAGTTCGTTGCAAAATAGTTCATAATCCATGGTAACAAGGTCGTCAATAGAAGTCAACATTTCTAAATAGCCATATTTTTAAAAGGGCTGCCGAGAACTCTTCTATCAAAAATGATAAAGTTTTTAAGTAAATGACTGAACGTAAAGAAACTTTGTCTTGGACCGCGACCGCGATGTGGAGTAGTTGACATTGCTGTAAGACTTTTTGACATTGAAATAAGAAAACGTTTCTAATTTAGCTGTCAAAAGAGGTCTTTTTGTGAGCTCATGCTCGGGAAGAAAAGAAATGTTGATTCTCATAACGACCTTGCTGCCCTACACTAAGAACTATTTTGCTCCGAATGGTATTAATGTTTCATCAGTCTGTGATTTTGTCACTTCTTCGGTGTTTCTAGGGTGCGCGTGCTAAGCCTGCTCGTGTCTTACCTACATGTATTTTGTCAGTTACTCCAAGTCCAAGTGGCTCGTATGAACTCGTCATGTCTCGGAAGGTGGACATATTGCGATGATGTAATGACAACTTGTAGAAAATATTAATGACCGATAACAATTATAATAAAGAATAAAGAAAGATATTACCTGATTTCGACTCTAGACAGTACCCAGAGTGAGATTTCACCAAATCAAATCATATTTATTTCAGGCATAAGACTCATAAAACTACATATTGTATAAGTAATAAAAACAACAAAAGAACAACAAAATAAATTTAACATAACATCATAATTGATTGTTATATTCAGTTTAACCTGTTATTTTATAGAGTTAAGATCTAGAAGCTAAACAGTTCTAGATTGACTGTAATATTCATCAATTAACATAAAAATATAAATAATGTCATTCTTAACGCTGCTTATTTGTTTTGTTTCCGCTTCCATCGATCAAATCTTAGAAGAATTTACACTTGATAAATAAGTAATGATTAACGAACCACAATTATTGTTAATGATTGTTATAAAAAGGACATCAATTTGTTATAAAAATACATTATCATCGGGCCGTAGTATCCTACCTAATATTTACTTACTAGTAGAAAAATCCTTAACTTATTGTTTTGTTTATGAGCCGGTGTATAAAACGGTTCCATAAGATCAGGGTAATATGGTGTTTTCAAATAATTAGAAGTTCAAAATATTATATTTGAAATTCTAATTATTTGTTATTTTTCATTGTGAGAAAGTATAACAATTTGTACTCTTAATTACATTACAATAGCCAGCAGTGGAAAATTTATTCATATTATTTGGACAATGGCTAACATTTACGTAATATGAGTAAAGTAGGAGCTCTATATTTGGCAAATATAAGATCGTGAGTCACTCATTCAGAATTGTTTATGGCGGTCCATGTGGCTGATCAGCTGTTCGCTTCTGTGTGTGTGTGTGCGTGTGTGTGTGCGTGTGTGTGTGTGTGTGTGTGTGCGTGTGTGCTGGCAGGTGCACACGACTACAACTACGCACACAATCACTGTTATCGCGCGTATTTTGGCAACTCCGTGCCGCCTTATTTAGTCAGTGATTAGAGAAAGGACGTCCATCTTCTGATGTTTTGCTGCGGTCACCCTATGGATTATGTACTGACTTTTCCAAAGTAAATATAATAAATGACGTTACTAATGCGTAAATTACTAATACTCGTAGTAATCACATAGTGCTATATTATTATTAGATTAGATTTTTTTAGATTTAAAAATTAAATTTATTATTTATTGTTTATTATTTATTTATAGAAGAATAGAATTTATAACATAGAATTTAAAATCCCTACTAATATTGTAAATGTGAAAGTAAGTTTGTTTGTTACGCTTTCACGCGAAAACTAATGAACGGATTACGATCAAATTTGGTATGGTAGTAGTTTAGACTCTGGATTAAAACATAGGCTACTTTTTATCCCGGAAAAGTACAGTGTTCCCGCGCGATACTCCATAGTATATTTATGCGGGCGGAGCCGCGGAAAACAGCTAGTTATAACATAATTCTGTGTAACTTTAATAACAAATTAACAACAAATGTAAAATTAAACTGTTCATTTTCTAATTAAGCATACACTTCCTCATGACTTGTGGTTGCCAAGTGCTAGTGTCACATGGCAGACTCGTGAACGCACATGGCACAAAGTTCATTAGTTTATTTGTTGACTGTTCGGAATCATTGTCCCCCCTTTACATTCTCAATAATATTTTCTCCACGGATACGCTAGTCCATGCTGCTGTTTGCCCGTTACGTTGCAAAGTCACTTGACAGGCAAAGACAACATTGAAGAGTTAATCATTGTTACTAGCAGAGTAAATATATATTAGGTAATATATATTAGGTAATATTATGTTACGCTCCAACGCTACCATAGTTTGTTATACGTTTTTATATCGTAGTCGTAACGTCTTTATATCGTAGTTGAACCTAAGGGTCAATTTACACCGAAACGAAACGATACGCGACATGGCGCTGCATTTTTAGGATAGGTATTAAAAATTGAACTTTATTAATTACACAAGAAGATACACGTTTCATTGTAGGGGTTCGAATGTCAGGTTGCACCGCGCTGCACGGCGCATGTGCAGCGTATGACTGATATCATATGAAACGTACGTATCTTTTTGTGTAGTAAATAAAGTTCAATTTTGAATAGCTATCTTAAAAATGCAGCGCCGCGTATCGTCGCCGTGTGAACTGACCCTAAGGGCTCAGACCGCATAAAAACATCTGATATTATGTAATTAATTTGTTTGGCTACTTTCGCAACACTGCAGCTTGGGATTGTAATCATCAACAATATGTAATGAGACATCCGCTTCTCGTTCTAAATAAGTTTGGCGTAGACAATCGTGAGGTGCGCGGTGTGGGGGGGCAAAGGGGGGGGGGCAAATCTTATTGAAATCAATTGCCACTGCGATATACAATTACCGCTTCAACTGCAGCTCCCCACCCGCCGCCCCTGCGGCCGAGCCGATTGTTGGCATTCGTTTGCGCCGTAATTATGTTCGCAAACAATCGGCGCTCGATCGATGCAGAGCAGAGGTCGGAGATAATGTCGTTATATATTGCCGAGATATTGTTGGAGACAACTGAAGCGGTAATTAGGTACCTCCTTCTTTTCATTTACATTTTGTTCGGATTATTAACTAAGTATATATATATATTTAAACTATGCTACGTAACTACTACGCAAATTATAGCCGGTGTTACCGGGGCTATTTTATCGAATCTATTGACCTAATTTATCAAAATCGGATCAGTAGTTTAGGCATTACTGTGGAACATACATAGATATTAGATACATCTATCTATCCCCCCACACTGATTTCGGTGACGGTGGCCAATTTCATTGAAACCAGGCCAGTTACGCAGGAGTAATATTATAGTGCCCAAGTGTGTGCGCAGTACATAAGTGCACTCTCTCTTCCTTTACTCTCGTAACCCAGTGGGACGGATAACCGACACGACTAGCGAGAGATCGAGCGCAGGTCCGACTTTTAACATGCCCATCCGAGGCATGGATCATCTTTCTTGTCAGACAATTAGGTGATTAGGCTGCATTGTCCTAACCAAACTTGGAACCAACATTTTTGTTGTTCCAATGCGGGAATCGAACCCACGACCTCCGAGTCGAAAGCCAAGCTCTAACCACTAGACCACGAAGGCTGTTACATATTACATACATAGACTGCCAAAATCATTACCCTTCGGTCGTAGTCGGTACTGTAGCTTATTCTGTACATGTAGAGATTTTCAGGATGGATCTACACTGTACATTCTTCTCTACTTATCTCTCGCACATAGTACGCCAATTGCCGACAAACTAGAGTAATGCGACATAACACAAAATATCTCAACACGTATAAGCTCATACCCCCTCAGAAACTATGTGCTAACAAATTGTTACACACATCAGCATAGTTCACACCTTAACTCTGAAGGTAAGGAGTTCTTATCTAACTATTGGTAGCGCAATTTCCCTACAATTTTCAGTTCTACAGTTTAATAAATTGTGGCGGACCAATTAGCGCCATAATCCTGAATCGCGCTATCGAAGTTTATAGTTCAGCGCTATAAGTACAACAACTGAAATGAATACGGTGGGGATTGAACGAGCATACCACCCGCTCGGTCGGAGCCCTCCCTTAGGGGCTGCCACCACCATTCGCACAAAATCATAACATTTTTGTAAGATTTCAGACACCCGGGGGCTATCAGGAACAATTGACAGCAATTACGTAACTGTAACGTTGTTCAACAGCCTCCGTGATCCAGTGGTTAGAGCTTGGCTCTCGACTCGGAGGTCGTGGGTTCGATTCCCGCATAGGAACAACAAAAAATGTTAGTTTCAAGTTTGGTTAGGACAATGCGGGCGGATCACCTGATTGACTGACTGAAATCGGTGTGGGGGAGTTATTAATCGTAACGTTATGGAATAAAAGTTGTATAGGCGCTGTCATGATTTTCATACAATTTTCATTTGATAACTATACGATTACATTGCTGTCAATTGTTCCCGCTTGGCCTTTTAAATCATAATTTTTTTTTATGATTTTCTGGGAATGGTGATGGCAGCCCAAAAATGTCAATGGTCCTGCTAGATCCCCGGATGGTTCTGTAAAAGCTCGATTGCCTTACAGCTACTATCCGTAATCACCTAGGTATTATCTGGTTTTGGAATTTAATATGGTCAAAGTATTAAACAATAATCTATTGGACGATAAATATATGCACAACTCTCTCCCTGTCTAACGACATTACCCAGTTACAAGTCATAACGAGGTAAGTTGCGCCGGCACCACTGGCAAACAATACTCCCCCCCCCCCCGCCTCCCCGCTCCCCGATGTACCCCCTCACACCCCCCGGCGTAATGAAAGATCCGCAGAGCTCGCGCTATCTGTACCTGATAGACGACACCCGCATAGCGCGAGAGGTGACTGACATTCTGGAAACTCAATACATACCAATGGTTTTTAGTACCTAGTCTCATTTCGAAGTGTCTATGGCAATATTACCTTTGATGTTAGTTGATACATTGTGATTTGCCGTGGACATAATAATATACCTAATATTTCTACATCAATTGGAGAATAAAAACTCTTTTATACAACCCATATCGACCCACGAGTCACGAGTCACGACTGACAGCTGCACACCAAAATAGTTTGCATAGTATGATCTCGATTGTCAGAACTGGGAAATATTATTGAAATTTTTGACAAGAAAATGATACGTCCGATGGGCATGTACAAAGTCGGTCCTTCGTCCGATCTCTCGTGAGTGGGGGTTACGAGAGTTAAGGAAGAGAGGGCTCTTGTGTACTGCGCACACATTTAGGCACTATAAAATAACTCATGCTTAGTTGAAAGTTTTCTGAAAAAAAACTGGACTAGATTCAACGAAAACGGCCCCGTCACTGAAATCGGTGTGATAGCTATTATTATATTCATAAAGATGATCATTTAATTTGACATCCAGCCTCCGGCCTCGCGCCAACCGCGAGTATTTGCGAGCGGCGATATTAAGCAAGTTGCCGTCGGTTCATTTAGAACTATAACGACTGCTAAACTATATTAATAATGATTATTAACCTGCGGGGTCACGGGGGAGCTAGGAACCCCCCCCCCCAGCACCTCCCAGCTCGCGAGTGTATCAATACGGTTTCGGCGCCCGGAATGTAGTTTAGCCGACCCGGCTTAAAGCTTTTTATTAATTTCTCACTTAATAACTGACGAGAGAATGGCACAACGCCGCCGTCCCCCCGTTCCCCGCGCCGATATATGTTATAGATATTGCTCACAACATAAATTGCGTTACTTTTAACTTGAATAAATATTTATTTGTTTATTTATTTATTTACTTTTAACTACGTAGTATAAGTACATAGGTTAGTACTACAAAGATGATACTTAGCATGGAAGAAAAGCTTGTCGTTTAATATATACTTATAGTCATCAGTCCATGAGTAGCTAGAGTCGCATTGCTATAATATATTCTACTTATAGTCATCAGTTCATGAGTAGCTAGAGTCGCATTGCTATAATATATTCTACTTATAGTCATCAGTTCATGAGTAGCTAGAGTCGCATTGCTATAATATATTCTACTTATAGTCATCAGTTCATGAGTAGCTAGAGTCGCATTGCTATAATATATTCTACTTATAGTCATCAGTCCATAAGTAGCTAGAGTCGCATTGCTATAATATATTCTACTTATAGTCATCAGTTCATGAGTAGCTAGAGTCGCATTGCTATAATATATTCTACTTATAGTCATCAGTCCATAAGTAGCTAGAGTCGCATTGCTATAATATATTCTACTTATAGTCATCAGTTCATGAGTAGCTAGAGTCGCATTGCTATAATATATTCTACTTATAGTCATCAGTTCATGAGTAGCTAGAGTCGCATTGCTATAATATATTCTACTTATAGTCATCAGTCCATAAGTAGCTAGAGTCGCATTGCTATAATATATTCTACTTATAGTCATCAGTTCATGAGTAGCTAGAGTCGCATTGCTATAATATATTCTACTTATAGTCATCAGTTCATGAGTAGCTAGAGTCGCATTGCTATAATATATTCTACTTATAGTCATCAGTTCATGAGTAGCTAGAGTCGCATTGCTATAATATATTCTACTTATAGTCATCAGTCCATGAGTAGCTAGAGTCGCATTGCTATAATATATTCTACTTATAGTCATCAGTCCATAAGTAGCTAGAGTCGCATTGCTATAATATATTCTACTTATAGTCATCAGTTCATGAGTAGCTAGAGTCGCATTGCTATAATATATTCTACTTATAGTCATCAGTTCATGAGTAGCTAGAGTCGCATTGCTATAATATATTCTACTTATAGTCATCAGTTCATGAGTAGCTAGAGTCGCATTGCTATAATATATTCTACTTATAGTCATCAGTTCATGAGTAGCTAGAGTCGCATTGCTATAATATATTCTACTTATAGTCATCAGTTCATGAGTAGCTAGAGTCGCATTGCTATAATATATTCTACTTATAGTCATCAGTCCATGAGTAGCTAGAGTCGCATTGCTATAATATATTCTACTTATAGTCATCAGTCCATAAGTAGCTAGAGTCGCATTGCTATAATATATTCTACTTTTTTTTATAACATTTTGAAATCCTACTACTATTACAAATGTGAATCTTCGTGAGGATGGGTGGATGGATATTGCATGTTTGTTACTCTTTCAAGCAAAAACTACTGAACGGATTTCGATTAAGTTTGAGCTCTGAATTAACACGTAGGTTACTTTTTATCTCGAAAAAGTACAGTATTCCCGTAGGATACTGTATTTATGCGGGCGGAGCCGCGAGCAAAAGCTAGGAATGTTATAATATCTACATTTGGACATCGATGGCAGTAATTGTTCGGGTCACAAAGGTCTCCAGAGCCGCGATCATGTTACTGCGACACAATTCGCTCACTTTCCCACTCTCTCGCGTCTCCCGCAATACAATACAATACAAATTGAAATGAATTTATGAAAAACTCCAATCCTTGTATTTTCTGTATTCTGTACCTGTCGTTGAATCATCTGCATACCGGATGATTAATTATAATACCTACAACGTTTTATAAAATCAATACCAGAAAATTTGTGCACATGGTGTAAAGACGTTTAGGCAGAAAAAAAAGTCAAAGTCAAACATTTTTTGTTTGACTTTGACTTTTAGTGTGGCTGGAATGTCTTGGAAAAAAAATCAAATAGCGTGATCAGCATTCGACTCTCGTTCCCAAAATATAATTATAATTTAAAAAACATGTCACCTTAAATATTAACCAGATTATTCTATAAAAAATGATCGTCGAGTCGTAAACGCGCGGCCTATAGCTTCAATGCCGGTGCGGCGTTCGTTAATATTTTGCGCGTTATTTTTCTGTAAATTATGAGAATTTTACTTATGCATGCAGACAACTTGTGAACTACTTTGCAGATCGATGTGGACAATGTGTTGTCTGTCAGAAACAATCTAAATAATTTCAAAAAGAAAAGCGACAACCATTGCAGGAATACTAGAAATAAGAACAAGTTCGAAATACCGGTGATCAGCCTTAGCAAAGTAAGTAAACCTTTTAAAGGTCAATCTATACGCCTTTACAATAGAGTCCCAGAAAACGTTCAAAGTCTTACCATTCATATATTTAAAAAAGATGTTAAAGAACGTTTGTGTGCTAAAGCTTATTATAAGGTTTTGGTAATTTCATTAACGATTGGGAATAAAGAAATTTTGGGAATAAGATGGCCTCCTGCAAGGCTGCTTCTATGTACTTAAGTATGTTCTATGTACTTATGACTTCTGTTATATAGATTAAGTTACTACATTGTAAAAGTATTTTTTTTGAAAAGAAAGCATTTCCCATCTTTTTGCTAAAAGGTGGCCCCATGCATGTTTCTTACGCCGGTTCCTCTCGCCGGGCTAGTTTCCGAACCGGTGGTAAGCATCATGTAGCCCGACGTTCAGAAAGGGTTTAAAAATACCAATTTAAAATTTAAAAAAAATTACTTTTGATTACTCGAAAATGAACACATTTTAAAAAACGAGAAACGATCTATGCAGCATTGAACCGATTAATAATCCTGTAAAAGTAGCTATTCCTATTGCTAGAAAATAATACATAATTACAAATACTTTTTTAATTAAAATTAATAATATGAAATATCTCCAAAACTATTAGCTAAATGAGCATTTAAAAGTCAACGAGAGCTGTAACGATAAGTTGCTTCTTTCCGTATGTTCGTGAGACACGAACAAGACTTAACTGAATAACACAGTATTATATTATACCTATATTATATTATATTATATTATTCAACGTATTATTGTGTACGTATTTTAATTCTAAAGACTATTTTGTAGTTACTATTTTTATGTTGTAACGAAAATACTTCAAAACCAATTACCTACTGAGTATTTAATATTAACATACCTACAATGTTGCGGAAATAGAGATCCCACCAAAAACATTTTCATGTGAAGTGATGCCAAGATCGCACTGTTAAAAACTTATCAGATTTCATGTAAAACCAAGCTCTGACTCCACACGCCTTAACTCTACAAGGAAACTAATTGACGTAACATTGAAATAATTATTTCCCGACTATTCTGTAGTAATTTCAACGGCGAATTATACATAAAGGTAATATTGAAATTATTATGGAGACAGAATGTACACTACTATTTAAGATGAAGTACATTAAAATATGTCGATAAAAATTAATATACTGTTGTGTTTTTTGTTGTTAGTAAAGAGTTACATGGTTATTTTATTACATTTTGTTGTTAACAACGGATCCCTACAACAATTTTCACACCTCTAGCGTCGAAATTTGTGGAAGTCTCACACAAAGTTCCATCCCCTAGTTTAGGGGGTCGGGGTTGGAGGGTAGAAGTTTGTATGAGACTTCCGTTTAATAATTACAATGTTACCTTTATGTTTAATTTTTCCGTTGAAATTACTACAGAATACTCGGGAAATAATTATTTAAATATTACGTAAATTAGTTTCCAATCCAAGCGAGGAACAACATTTCTAACATAGTTCATAATATACGCGATAGATGGCGCTTTTAAACAAACTTAACTTTACTCCCCTAGTTTAAAGGGTTAGAGGATAAAAGTTCCAACATTGACAATTATTATGTTAGTTGTGTACTAATACAAGTTTACGCACCAAATTTCAGCTTTCTAGGACATTCGGAAGTACCATATAATTTTGTTGATTATCGGTGAGTCAGTGACGAAATCAGGAGTTTTTAGATATCAATAAAATATAAGTATAAGAACTGTGCAATCAAAACTTAACATTTTTAATGTGTCCGCTTTTTATACCACTTTTTGTACCTTTTTATACCAGATAAAATTAATTTATCTAGCTATAAAACCTGAAATAATAAACGTGTAGCACGGCTCAAATGGTGGGGCGACGCGTCACTACGTGGCGAACAGCCGGGCGGCACGGACGTTCCTAGTTAGCCTGTGTTTACCTACTTACTGAAAAATGTGTTTCATTGTTAACCACCTTGCGCAGTAAGTAAAACTACAACAAATTACCTTACAGAAGTTGGTCAAAAAAAAAAAAGGGTAGTGTGGTGTGTGTATGCGCTAAATCTTGAAACATTATTAATTATGCTTTGCTGTTTTGTTCGTCTATCTCTATTGTAATTATAAACAAAAGATAAGTTTCCGCGCATACGCATATTTACCTACCTACATCATTAAATTCTAACTGAATATAACGTTTTTATTAATATACGTTTAATGACCATAACTGTCTGTAAATACTAGACGCTTGTACCTATCGAAGTATTCGATCAAAGTTTCAACGATAATAGTATCGTTAACAATATGTACCTACCCGCTTTAATAAAGTCTTCTTCAAGTATTTGAAGCAATATAATATAATATTTCAAACTGGGTAATTAAACAACAAACAAGTGTCACAAAATCGTTAAGACTAAATACAGGTTACGCTGTACTTTTGCATATCTGTTTATCGTTATTATCAAAACAACATAGCCATGCCTGAACTCGCTTCTCACCAGAGCGGCTCACTATACAATATACGTAGCGATTAGTGTAATAGATTTTGTCGTTAATAAATTACGAAAACTAATACTATAATATAATTATACTATAATAAACTATTAAATATATTATTATTATTTACTAAAATTATCGCATACAAGCGCAACGTACATTTAGCATGTAAACAATAACTGACTAGTTTTGACACTAAAATGATTGTTTAGGGACGTGACCTGATAAACTTTATTAACGACTTCAGATTGTACATTTTAGCGTTTTCATAAACCAGAAAAGCTTATGATGAGAATATGATAATATTTTAGTATTAGTTATTTTATCCACGTAAAATAATAATTTTTATAAACGTTTTAAACATTGAAATTTTAAAAAATTTAAAAAAAAATTTAAAAATTTAAATTTAAAATTCAAAATCGACCTCGCCAAGACTGGATAAACAAAAATATTATTGAAGAAATAAACAAAAGAAATATACTTGGAAAGAACACAAATCTGACCCTAATGATTTGGTAAGAAGGGAAAACTTTATTAAGAAACGTAACGAAGTGTCCAGCAAAATTCAAAAAGAGAAGTCACAATATTATCTTAAGGAATTTAGCCAATGCACTAACAAACCCAAAAAGATGTGGAGTCTTATAAACAGTATATCACAAAACAAAATCAAGGACAATTCCAGGCCACCTAAACTTTTGACGTCACAGGGATTCATCACAAACGTAGATATTCATTGAAATAATGAATATTTTTCTACTATTGGTTCAAACTTATCAAATCAAATTCCAAAAAAATACCACAATAATACAACTTATACCAGTTTATCAAGGATGGGTATGTTCAATGACAATAATAACACAATAACATAATTTGCACATACTAACCCACAGGAAATTGCTAAAATAATCCAAAATTTAAACAGTAATACCAGCACAGGTATAGATGGCATTAACACAAAATCCCTTAAATGCGTCTCCCATTTGATACTTGGGGAACTATCAAACTGCATTAATACGTGCCTTGACCAGGGAATATTTCCTGACAGCCTTAAATTAGCCAAAGTCACACCAATCTATAAGTCCGGATGCAAGAATGACCCCAGCAACTACCGTCCCATATCAGTTCTCCCAGTTACGTCAAAAGTTTTTTTTTTTTCTTTTTTCTTAAATAAACGTAATTTCTTTTAAATTAAACAATACGGTTTTAGAGCAAAGTCAAACACATTATCAGCAACCATAGATCTAATTACAAAAATAAAAACAAATATTTATAATAAACAAATTGCGCTAGGGATTTTTATAGATTTAAAGAAAGCATTTGACACAATTAGCCACACAAAACTGTTAAAAAAGTTGAGAGACATTGGTATAGACGGAGTTGCACACGATATACTTAAATCATATCTATCTAATCGTCGACAGGCTGTAAGAATCGGAGAAAGCACAAGCAAAACTAGTATTATTACCTACCGAATACCACAAGGCTCAATTATTGGCCCACTATAATTATTCCTAATATATATTAATAATATACAGGACTTACAACTAAAGGGCGACGTAAACTTATACGCAGATGATACATCGATATTTTACTTTGGCCACCAAGTTAATGCAGTGATAGCGCAGGCCCAGTGTGACTTGTATAGGTTAAATGAGTGGTTTCTTAATAATTTACTTACTATTAACGTTTCTAAAACAAATTATATTATTTTCGTACCTAAAAACAAAAAGTTAGCTAACTACCCTCCCTTAATTATAAATAATAAAACAATTAACAGAGTAAATCAAGAAAAATATTTAGGCCTAATTATAGACAGTCACCTAACATGGAAACCGCATATTCAAAAACTCAAAACTAAAATCAGTTCCTTATCTGGAATGCTAAGAGGGGTTGTACACTGTATACCGAGCCGACTGCGTCACATAATTTATGACACATTAATAAAACCGCATATAGATTACTTAATAGAAGTGTGGGGTACAGCAGCCTCAAGCAATCTGTCATCTCTACAAACAGCACAAAATATACTAATAAAAAAACTAATCAATTACGACTTTTTAACATCAACGCAAAAAAATTATAAAGAAACAAAAATAATGACCACTATACAAACATACAAATATAAAAATTGCATACTTATACGTAAAATTCTATCGGGTGACATACATACACAAATTAAATTTACAAATAAAAGCAGTATACATAAGATCGGACTAAGGAGCAAAAATGACATATTTCTACCCAAATCACGTACAAATTACGGAAAGAGGTGCATAATGCACGAAGGTGCTAAAATCTACAATCAGTTACCCAAAGACATAAAAGAAACAAAAAATATGTCATCTTTTAAAAATAAGTTGAAACATCACATTATAACTAACTCGCACATTAAAACACTTTAATAAATATAGAAAATCCTATTACATTTAGGTAATTAAGGCTAGCGTCGCACTCTGTAATTCCGCCAGTGTACATCGAGTAGAATACTTATGACTCATGAGCTTCTTAGTCGCTTACCATCAGGTGGTCTATTTGCTCGTTTATCTACTATTTCATAAAAAATGCAATAGTCTAAACGTGTTTTGTAATAAAATGTAATATTGAAAATATTTAATATATAAGTAATAATTTTAAGAATATAAAATATAAAGATTAAGAAAATACCAACCATACATACCATACATTAATAAATACAAATAATAAATATTAACTTGTTAGAATAACTCATCATTTTAATCTACAATATAGGTACTAAATATCTAACAAAGTACACAATTATAAAACATTATTGTCATTGTACATACTTTAAGTTAAAATTTAATGTCGCTTCCAGGTACGCTCGATCTATGTCTTACCGATAAGCGCAACTAGTTTGAACCCAATGCTTTGCAATTATTTTTCAATTTACCCTCAAAATAAAATGTACATCTATTGCCAAGCAAAAATAATTAGTATTGAAGAGTGATATTTATTTTGAGCTATGGTGAATTTAATTTTTTTTAAAATACTAAATAATAAATGTTGTGTGTCGCCGCGCCGCTGTCAAATAAGTTTTAAAAATGTATTCTCCCTCAATGTAAGTGAATTGTATTCTTTTTTGAGGAAATAAATGATCTTAAACCGAAGAAATTAGATTCGTCTTTCCCTTAATTACGGATCGTCCAATATGTCACAGCAATTACCAGTTCCTACAATAGAACCGTTTGATTGTGAGGGTGAACCACATTCCATAGGATTGCGTTGGGAAAGATGGAAACGCGAACTAGAAATATATTTCATAGCATCAAACATAGATGATCATAAAAAGAAGTGCGCGATGCTACTACATTCTGGTGGCATGGCATTACAAGATATACATTTTAATATTCCCGGATCACATGAGACTGATTCCAACGCGTCAGATGTATATGCAACCGCGATAAAAAAATTAGATGAGTACTTCTCACCAAAGCAAAGTTACTTATTCGAGAGGCATGTTTTTCGCTTAATGAAACAAGAACCTGATGAGAAATTCGACAAATTTTTGATCCGGCTAAGACAACAAAGTTCAAAATGTAATTTTGCTCGGGAAAACGAAAATCTGATCGACCAAATCACTGAAAAATGTAGTTCCACTCAACTGAGAAAAAATATTTTGACACGCGGTGATGCAGCCATAATCGAAAAAATAATCGCGGAAGCAAATTCGTTAGAAACCGTAGAAAGACAATTAACCGACTTCCACGATAAACAGAGCAAAAATATAATATATTGAAAATCGCTATTGACAAAACAGTACCCTCAGTTTGTCAACCATACAGACGAGTCCTAATTTCTTTGGAATCAAAGATAAATAGTGTAATTGATGAACTGGTAAAAATGGACATATTGGCTCGATGTCGAGCTGCTGCTCGATGATGTTCGTATTTGTATAGACATGCGCGCGGCTAATAAAGCCATTATTCGAGAAAATCATCCTTTACCGACCATGGAACAATTAATACCGAAAGGCAAAGCAACATATTTTTCAAAATTAGATATCAAAAATGCTTTTCATCATGTAGAACTTAAAGAAAGTAGCGGAAACATTATTACTTTTATTACGGACAGAGGTATTTATCGTTACAAAAGATTAATGTTTGGGATATCATGTGCGCCTGAACATTTAAAAAAAATATGGAAAAAATGTTATTGCCATGTGAGGGAGTTGTAATTTTCATAGATGACATTGTTGTATTTGGACGTGACAAACAAGAACACGATGCCAGGCTTGTCATGTCATGCCAGTTGTCTTTGAGTACTTCGAGAACACGTCCAAACGTGTTCTCGAAGTACTCAAAGACAACAATGTTCTTTTAAACAAAAATAAATGCATCTTTAATGCAAAAACCGTACAATTTCTTGGCCACGTACTTTCATCATCAGGTATAAAGCCATTGGACAAATATATTAAGACAATAGAAACATTTATACCACCAGAAACCATCGAAGAAATTCAAAGTTTTCTGGGGTTGATAAATTTTGTTGGGAAATGGATACCGAATTTATCAACCTTGACTGAACCTATCCGGCAATTACTGCGACAAAAAGTTCATAAAAAAGCTAATATAACTGCTTTTTGGAAAAAAGAACAAGCACGAGCTTTTGAGGATCTGAAAAATAGTCTATCAAAAATTCCAACACTAGGTTACTATGATCCAAAAGATCGTACCCAAGTAATTACTGATGCAATTTCAGTAGGTTTAGGTGCCGTACTGATTCAGTATGATAGCACAGGGCCCTGTATTATAGCTTTTGGAAATAAAAGTTTGACAGACGTTGAAAAACGATATTGTCAAACAGAGAAGGAGGCATTAGCTTTGGTCTGGGCAATTGAGCATTTTCACATGTACCTATACGGCAAAAAATTTGAGCTCGTCACAGACCACAAACCTCTTGAAGTCATATTCGGTACCAAATCGAAACCATGTGCTCGTATCGAAACATGGGTCCTTCGATTACAAGCATATGATTATAAAGTTATTTACAAACCAGGTAAGTCGAACGTAGCGAATCCACTATCGCGTCTATGTACAAGTCCTCCACCTCAGAATAATCCATCTGAAGACGAGTACCATGTGAACCAGATTGTTGAATACGCACGACCAGTAGTACTCACACTGAAGTCAATTATCGAAGCGTAAAATGATGATGAAGACTTTAAGCTAGTCAAAGATGCTTTGATGAATAATAACTGGAATGCTGCAGTTCTTCACTATAAGCTATTTCGACACGAACTTTGGTTGCATAATGGCGTCTTATTAAGAGGAAGCAAAATAGTAATTCCCACCAAATTACGCAAAATCGTGCTGGCGTCCGCTCATGAGGGCCATCCATGTATTGTCAACATGAAGGCTAGATTACTAAATAATATAACTAAAGTATGGTGGCCTAAGATAGACAGAAACGCTGAAAATACAGTTAAGAGCTGCAAGGGCTGCACGCTTGTCTCAGCCCCTAACCCACCAGTACCCATGAAAAGACGCGAGCTTCCTTCAAAAGCTTGGGTAGATACTGCTGTTGATTTCTTAGGTCCATTACCAAGTGGGGATTATCTGTTAGTAATTATTGATTATTACAGCAGGTACAAAGAGATTGAAATTATTAGATCCATATCTTCCCAAGACACAGTTAAAGTATTAAAGAAAATATTTTCACGGACTGGAAACCCAGTTAGTATAACAGCTGATAATGGCAGGCAGTTTTGTAGTCAAGAATTTAAAACATTCTGTACAGACCAAGGAATAACACTTTTTAATACTATACCTTACTGGCCACAGCAAAACGGCGAGGTGGAGAGGCAAAACCGAGACATCCTTAAACGATTGAGAATTAGTCAGAGTCAAAAATCTGATTGGAAAGATGATTTACTCAAATATATAGTCATGTATAATAGTACTCCTCATCCTTCTACAGGTAAATCCCCATCCGAGTTCTACGGAAGATAATTCCAGGACAAATTACCTTTTTTAGATGACCTGGAAAACAATTATGATGAAGAAATAAGGGATAGAGATAAAGAAAAAAAAGGAAAAAAGAAAATTAATAGAAGATAGGAAAAGGAAAGCTATAGACAGAGAACTGACAATCGGCGAAAGAGTATATGTAAAGAATTTGATTAAGGAAAGTAAACTCACGCCTGAATTTAATCCAACGCCCCATACTGTAGTGAGTGCTGAGGGAAGCGACATAAATATAAGAAACGAAGAAACAGGTCAAGAATACAGAAGGAATATTGTACATTTAAAGAAAGTGGAAGGCCAATGGAAAGTTATTGATGATAATAGGACAGCGGAATAGTTAGTGAGTTAGCTTTAAAAAATATCTGAAGTACTATCGACAAAGTTGCAGCTAATCCAGGCATAAGATGAATATCACTTAACAGCAGCGTTGAACTGTGTTCACAAGCATATACTCATGTGTAAATATGTATTTCTGTCGATGCGGTCTTTGTGTTTAAATATTTTGAAGTGCCAAAATGAAAATGTTTAGCAACTGGTCCAGCGGGAACTTTGTCGATATTTTACCTACCTATTAAGTTGGTTATAATATGTGCAATTTCAAAAAACTTATAATCTACCTTAGTATCAATTATCTCAGTATGAATGTTTTTTATATTTTTAATGATTCAACAGAATTAGACTAAAATTGTTGATTTTGAACTTAATGATATTGTGTTGTAGATTTAGAATACACCTAAATACTTTGAACTGTAATTAATAAGCTCCCTTGTCTCGTAATTCTAAATGTGTTCTTAACAATTATGAAAAAGGAGAGATGTGATGTCTATAAAAACTGAAATAATAAACGTGTAGCACGGCTCAACTGGTGGGGCGACGCGTCACTACGTGGCGAACAGCCGGGCGGCACGGACGTTCCTAGTTAGCCTGTGTTTACCTACTTACTGAAAAGTGTGTTTCATTGTTAACCACCTTGCAAGACATAACATCTGGTATAATCCAAACCAAGTTATAAAGGATTAAAAAATAGACGAAACGCTTCGAGAAAAGGTGGTCTGGTAGTGCCCTTGCGCTTCGCTTGGCTTATCTTGACTCATCTCACTACCGTGTCCCCAGATTTTGTCAGCCAGACATGCCGGCTAGTAGCTAGTGGCTAGTGGCCACTAAGTGCTGTCAGCTATAAATAGCGAACCCGTCTTTTTATGGAACGACTCTTGACGAACTAAAACAGTAGGTTCGGGCAGTTTTATTAAGTGTTATCGATTTAGGAGCGCATTTACAGATCCTATCGTATTATAAATGTGAAAGATTGTGAGGATGGATGGATGGATGAATGGATGTTTGTTACTCTTTTACGCAAAAACTACTAAACGGATTAGTATGGTAAAAGTTTGAGCTCTGGATTAACACTTTAGGCTACTTTTTATTCCGAAAAAGTACAGTGTTTCCGCGGGATAGGTACTGTATTTACGCGGTCGGAGCCGCGTGCAACAGCTAGTTTCATATAAATCGCGGGCGGCGGGCGGCGCGCGGCGCGGGCGGGCGCGGGCGCTCCACGATAAATCGTCGAGTACTTAATATCGTCACTTTGTTCGACGTCTTCGAGAGGGTAATAACTTCGTTTATGTTTAACAAATGGCTGAACATAATGCGCGAGTTTTGTATTGAACTCAGGCGCGTTGTAATGTCGTGATGGATCGGTAATGGATTTGCCGAGAGGAATGCTGTAATTTGCCCTTTTTAAGAGTTTAAGTGAGTGAGGTGGGCGAAATTGTATGTAGCTACTACAGGTATACTGAGCTGAGTAGCTGCTAGATACTGTAAGTAATAAGAAATAACGAATGCACCAAGAAAAGAGACTCTCAACTTCTTACTCTTACCACAGAATAGATAATAGTACAAGGTACTCTTACTAGTTACTACTTCTTTACTCCTTCATTGCCTTTTCTATAATCTCGGTTTAACAACATTAAAACTACGCAGATTTCATAATCACTTATTATAACTTATATTATTACATTATATAATTACTAAACTCGTTTAAATAAAGAGACTGAAAATGAGAGAATGGGACTGAGGCAAACGACAACTTCATATATATTACTATCTACGATACGTCTACTGATCACTTAATATGAAATTGTCATTTGTCTGAGTCCCTTTGTATAAGCAGCTTATACCTACTACATAGTCAAGATACATCCCTAATTCTTAGCGATATTGCAAAAAAATAAATAAAAGCTCGAGATTAGTAAGGAAAGCGGTACTTAAGTAGCAGTGTCTACATTATCTCTACATAATGTAATCGGCGCGGGGGGCGGTCGCGGGGCGTACGGGGGCGCGCGGGGGCGGTGCGGGGGCGCAGAATTTAATATTGGCAGCGAGCGCGGGTTAAGGCGACGTGCAAATAAAACTCCACGAGCCCGCACCCCTGACTTAAGGGTAAGCTTGCTTTATAGTTTTCAGGTTTTCATCCGTGACTAATGTGACATTTCAAAACGACTACCAGCCACGGGGGCCTCTCGGACCACATGGCATAATAAGGTCTATTCTATGTTTGATCCCTAGATTTTCAACCCCCGTCCTACGTTATAAGGAGGAGGGTAGAAAATGTAGGGGTGAAACACACATTACACAAATAGTCGGATATAGGTAAAGAAAGCGTGTACATAGTATGACATCCCTTATATCTGATATACCACAGCGGAAGCTCACTTAAGCAATCTTCCTGGGTCGTTACGAGTGCCAAACGCTAGGCTAGCGTAGCTCATTCTGCTGCGGTGAAGACAAAAATCTTTAAATTGTCACATCTAACGAAACCTTCTCGATCCCAAACGATATTTTACTACGTACAAAGAACAATATGTTCAACTTTAACCTTCATACTATTTTAAAATCGCAACACTTCCTGGCCTTAACGGTGTGTCTGCGGATATTTTTACAAACGTTATTAGAGGCGCGCGGACTGCGGTGCTGCGGGCGCCGGCGGGGGCGGTGCGGGGGTGGTGAGCGGGGTAGGGGGTGGTGAGGTTTCTTTATTAAATTGTCGTTTAGGGGGTCGCCGCATTAGCCAGTCGCAGCCGCAGGGCTCCACTTACACCTCACGATGCGACATGACTGTTGACATATGTATGTTTCCTAATACATAATTCCCATTATCGCGTTTATATTTTATCTCTAGAGTCTAGCCCAAGTTGACAATTAGCCTACAACGAAAAATTACTGATAGTAGAATGTAGAAACGTAAGCTTTTTAAGCTATAGCTTTTAAGGCTGACAGAAGGTTGCGTTCTTACATATTGACGTTACCAGAGAGATTCGTCTAACTGGAGATTTGTTATGGATATGGATATCGAAAATATTGTAAAATTAATAATAATATAATATCTACGACCTCTGTGGCTCAGTGGTTAGCGCGTTGGCGCTCAAGCCTGAGATCGCGGGTTTGAATCCCGCCAAGGGAATATATCGCTTTCTGTTTGTCCTGGATGTGTATTAAATATATATTACAGTAGGTTTGACATAATTGTCAATAAGTGTTAATCTTTCTTTAACAATCCATAAATAACATGAATTGTGGTCGACTGTCAGCACAGCGCGACCTCTAGTAGTATTAAATGTATGTATCGTACTACCTAAATAGACTTCCCGTTATCTACCCCGTAACACAAGTTCTTCGGATACTTAGCATGGGGCCAGATTGACGTGGTGTAAAGCGTCCTTAGATATTGTTACGTTATTATTATAAAATAAAAAATTGATTTCAAGATAGTATATCCATATGTATTAGTTTTATAGACCACATAATACACTAGTGTGTGTGTGATTTGGCACTTTTCCGAAGACACGTCCCGTGTCGTGTCGCCTTGTTCCGTTTTCACTACTTAACCTCCTGACACGTTGTGAAAAGGTACTTTAATACGATTTTTTCCCACTGTAACAACTATTTTCTGCATCGTATACGTATACGTATTTTTACACTTTGAAATGATTCCTGACTTTTGTAAGTACGTTATATCGGAGAGGCGTCGTGTCGGTCTCGTAGCGTGTCATGTCGTATGACGTATCGCCTCTATTCACGTGTAGTCAGCGCGCATCTTACAGCTCCACTATTTATCTTGCTCTAATGCCGGTTTAATGTACACCACGTGCACACAGTCACACACTGCTAATACTGCACACTATGTACTGATTATGTACAGACGCGACTGACACTGTTTAACATAGGAAAACTAAAAACAATGACACTGATTTATAAATGCAAAGCTAAGATGCAAAAACGTTGTATTATAATAATTGGTTTGTTTGCTCATAATATTATTATATTCATCAGAATATAAATATGTTTAATCTAAATTCTATATTATCTAGATTCTATAAAATTGAGAAAAGGGGTTCTTTATCCATATTGTCATTGTAAAGAAAGGCCTGCAGGTCTAAAATGGCCACATTAAGTGAATCGTACTATGAAACATCAGCTTTTGAAGAAGTTGCACTTACAGGAACTTCTTACATTTCTCCTAATTGACAAATAAGCAATTCTTATTAAGCGTAACATTTTACGCATTTCTATTGAAAATTGTCAAAATATAATTGTTAGAAGTTCCGGTAAGAGCAACATCTTAAAAAGTTAGTGTTGTATAATACGATTCACTTAATGTGACCATTTTAGACCTGCAGTTTATAGCAGCAGAAAACCTTTTAAGTAGGTGTAGGGCGGAGGCACCTGCATCACAAATTATTATTAACTTGCTGTTGCCCGCGGCTCCGCCCGCGTAACTACAGTATCCCACGGGAATACGATATATATATATAATTAATTATATATATATATATATATATATATATATATATATATATATATATATATATATATATATATATATATATATATATATATAATTATAAATACATTTCATGTAAAATTATGCCAAAACGAGATCAAATAACTCGCGCTGTCAAAAAGTTATCCCATGTATCATGTCATCTAGAGACAAGCTTCTGAATCTACACTACAAGGCTTAAAACTCTAAACTCTACAAGGCTTAAATTCACTATCTCTACATGTTAGTCAAAATGTGTGGCTTGGCTATTTCGTTTTGTGTTTATATTGCATTTGGTTTAAACCGTCATAGGTCGTATATCAGCAGGGGGCGGTGTAAATACTGTGACATTTAAACTCATTTCAACGAATATTCATATCAAATATGAAATAAACAATTTGTTGACTACCGCAACTTTTCCATTGATCTGAATTATTAAAATCTACGGAAAATAAATTGCGAATTAATATTGTACAGTCTAATAGTATTTTGGTTTATAGTCGCTACTGTTTTTTAAGAGGGGGGAAAACTTTCAATGTCATTTCAGCTTCCCAGAACATTTGGAAGTATCCTATGAATTTCAATGATCATCATAGAGTCAGTAACGAAATAGGGAGTTTTAGATATAAATAAAATCTAAAGTATAAGAGGTATGCTATTATTGGATTAGGTATGCATTTAAAATGTTTAATAAGTCCGCTACTGGAAACATATCCGGAAAATCTCGTTTATCTGATATAATCCGAACTCAAGTTGAAGGTTAAGAAAATCGACAAAATGACTTGGCGGGCGGCATTACCGTGCCCCCAAATTCCATTATTAATAAGCGGAGTACAAAGAAACGCTTAGATATTATCTTATTTAAATTATGTAAGAACATAACTTACCTCTACTTTGCTTCGCTGGTAAACTCCTCTTGAGACCTGGAAAAAGGGAAGAAGCGAATTAATTACTTTTATAGTATAGTATATACTTTTATAGTATAGTAATATCCGACAGTGAAGTTGCAACTGCTTTTGAGAAATTCTTTGCTGACATTCCAGTTTCAACCACCAAAAATTTGTATGCCTCTCCTGCTGATGCTGAATTACTTCTTAAAGATAATGTAAAAGAGTGTGAAATCGAATTTAGATTTAAAGAAATAGGACCGCAAGATATTATTAAAAATTTTAATTTATTAAATATTAAGAATACTGCAGATTTATGGGGTCTATCAATGAAAGTTATTAAATCTATAATCGATATTATCGCACCTTACTTAGCAACTATTTTTAATGATTGTATAAAAAGTGGCGTATTTCCTGATCTAATGAAACATAGTAAAGTTTTACCTTTGTTTAAGTCTGGTAGTAAGTCGGATCCATCTAACTTCCGACCTATATCTATTTTGCCAACACTAAGTAAAATATTTGAAAAAAATAATACTTACTCAGTTACTAGCACACTTTAATATTAATAACATTTTACATAATAAACAATTTGGTTTTACGAAGGGTCGCTCTACAACAGATGCTGGCGTTGATCTGATTAGTTATATTTTTGATGCTTGGGAGGATAATGCTCTAGGAGTTTTTTGCGATCTCTTTAAGGCATTTGATAGCGTGCAGCACACAACATTGATCAGGAAACTATGCCACTATGGAGTAAGGGGACCAGCACTCGTCGTCCTCTTAAAATCTTATTTATCAAATAGGACTCAGAGGGTTGAGATAAATGGAAAAAGATCCACAGGTACCAAAATTGAGATGGGGGTCCCACAAGGATCCGTTTTAGGACCCTTTCTTTTTCTGGTCTATATAAATGACCTACCATACCTTATTAATGAAAAAAACGGGATACTCTTATTTGCCGATGACACGTCACTTACTTTTAATATTAATCGCCAAACCTCAGGCTATGACGAAGTAAATAATGCTCTCTCAAAAATAGAACACTGGTTTAGTGTTAATAATCTTTTGTTAAATAGCAACAAAACTAAATGTATTAAGTTCACTTTGCCAAATGTAAGGCAAACTGAAACCAATGTTCTATTGAATGGAAAAGGTATGGAACTAGTAGATACAGCTGTCTTTCTAGGTATAACTTTAGACGCAAAACTACAGTGGGGCCCTCATATTGTTGGGTTGGCCGACAGACTTAGTTCAGCAGCATTTGCAGTGAGTAAAATAAGACAATTTTCAGACGAAAACACAGCAAGTGTATTTTAGTTACTTCCACAGTATAATGTCCTATGGCAATCTACTGTGGGGAAATGCTGCCGATATAAATACTATATTTGTGCTGCAGAAGCGAGCTACTAGCTACGAGCTACAAGCTGGCCCCCAACACTTCATTAAGAGAGAAGTTTAAAGAAACTGGAATCTTAACTGTAGCTTCTCAGTATGTTCTATCAAATGTATTATATGTTAAAAAAAATTTAAACCTATTCAAAAAGAAAAGTGACAACCACAATAGAAATACCCGAAATAAGCATAAGCTTGATGTACCAGTGACTAGACTTAGTAAAGTAAAGAACTCGTTTAAAGGCCAGTGTATACGCCTATACAATAAGATCCCAGAAAGCGTTCAAAATTTTTCAATCAATAAATTTAAAAAAGTAGTTAAAGAACGTTTGTGTGCTAAAGCCTATTATAAAGTTAATGATTTTATGAATGATAGCACACCATGGGAATGAGGTGACCCCCTGCAAGACTACTCTAAATTACATATATTATTGTACTCTTGTTATGTAGTTTTAGTCATAACATTGTTATATATGCCTTTTTTATATTTTAAAAGAACAATTTTCCATCTTTTTGATAAAAGTTGGCCCCGCGCGAGTTTCTTACGCCGGTTCTTCTCGCCGGGCTAGTTCCCGAACCGGTGGTAGGCATCATGTAGATCGACGTTCAGAAAGTGTAAGAAAATACCTATTTTGAATAAAAAATTTTGACTTTGACTTTGACTTTGACTTTGATAGACCAGTGTTTGTCAACTGCCGCAACATTCCCGCCTTGTTTTAAAAACAATACCTACTATCAATTTTAAATATTCGTAAGCGATAAGGCGATACCAAAATATGTTGTAGTATTAAGACATTTTTACTATATGAATTAATAAATTTGTAATATATTTTCTTTGCTATTATGTTTAACAGTATTAAGTGGGCCACGAAGGGACAGTGTGAAAATTACCGGGGCATGGCGGAACGATGTTTGGGAAACACTGGTAGGTATAGACTACAGCGGGCTTAGCATGGCGATCCGAAGAAATAATTTTAATGAATAAATATTCTATCCAAAACAGTTCGTTGCAAAATAATGCGTTTCAACTAGTAGTGAATTTAAGCCTATACAGATAAGCCAGGTCAAATTATGACAATTATAATGTATTTTAAGCGAAAAAATAATTATAGGAAACCATAATCCATATAAAGTTTATATGGATTATGGTTTCCTATAATTCCTGCGCTCTTACATCAAGCATTGTGTGTCCAAATGCAACAAAATTATTATGCTAATATTATAGGTACTATCATTAGTAACTACTGACCAGCTATCAATAGGCTAAGCTGTTGACTAATTATAGGCTAGCGTGTTGGACCACAGCCTACTGCCGGTAATATTTCTACCGTCTCGTAAGATTCTAGTAACAGTAGTGTCACAAACAGTAATGGTAGTTCGAGTATTTATAGCTCTCCCTCCTTCGACAGTCGAGTCAATATTAATTAATTAATAAACTCTGAAAACAGATAGAATAATACAACTTTATGAATAAATTTATTGTAACTAGCTGACCCGGCGAACTTCGTACCGCCATATTATGTTTGTGCCGTCAAGATATTATTTAATAATATTTTAAATATTTGCTATCATTTTTTAATATATTTTTCATAAAAACATTCTCCTGAGAATAACGAACACATAAAAGAAAGATTTATCCAATTTGGTGCAGCCGTTTGGAAGTAATGCGCGTAAAAACATTTCGGTAATTTATTTTTATTTACATATAGATTCTCGAGTACGCCATCTTTTGTGCAATTGGGACAAATTCAAAAGTACACTAAACATATTGTCGAAGTCATACGTACTATAGGTACCTTTAAATATTCTATGTAAAAAAATATATAAATAATTGTAAAGCTCTTTATTTTACAATAGTAATAATACAACAATAAATCAAATAACAATTATTTCCACCATTGCGTCGTTACATTAAAAGCGCCATCTACATTATACTGACTCAACTATTACAACACTACAGTGAGTAGTTTATGGGAGAGCTGAGAGCGACTTTATATTTCTAGGTGAGAATTAAAATAGAGGGCAGCACTTGGTACGTTTTTAGGTGAATTTTATTTATAATATTAAACATGGTATTATTTTGTTCTCGAAAAATATTCTAAGAGCCAGCAATCAACCGACATTAATAAAGCAGCAAATTGTTAAACATTTATAAGTTATAGCTCAAATGGTTTTTGACAATATTTTCTATATTTTATTAACGATACTCGTGTAACTTACGTTTGTAACGGAATATGTCATGTCAAGTCATGTCAATAAAGCTTGTGTATGATGTAGGTATTTGTAAAAAAATATTTAAATAATATTTTACCAATTGGGACATTAGAATAATAATATTGAGTCATAATAATTTTATTACAATATCTGTTCGAATAAACAATATTTTAACAATGAAGCAACCTCCGAATTGTTAATCCGTAGACCGTAAGTGAGCTGATGATGATGAATAATCTGAACACTCTCGATCACGTGTTTCACGTCAGCTTTAAAACACAATAAAACTGACCAAGTGCGAGTCGGACAAGTGCACGAAGGGTTCCGTACCATTACACAGGTCTGCAACAAAAATGCTGTCTGGATGTTTTCAACTGATTTCTATGTTTTTAAGTGTTCTGAAAACTAAAAAAACCCTTATAGAATTCCAGAACGTCAGGTTATTTTGCTAAATTTTATTATAAAAAGGTTTTTTTGGGCTAACTTGAAGTCATATTTAATAGGTACTATTTTATTTTGATTTGGTACTGTTTTTAGACGTATTTAGGCCATAACTTTCATTACTTTCTAAATAAAGAACGTCTTGTGTGAGCTAAATTTATAAACATAGGCAACAAAGTTGAAGGTAAGTGTTTTCGTTGGACCAGATATTAAACGGCTTATGGATGATCCGCAAGTCATCACAATCATGACGGATCCTCAAAGAGAATGGTGGATTGCCCTTAAAGAGGTCATAGATAAATTTTTAGGCATTAACAAAGACCCTAACTACAAATAAATCGCAAAAAATTTTTAAAAGCATTTCAAGCTTTGGATTGCCTAGTGAGTTTCAAAAAGTACATTTTCTTTATTCCCAACTGACTACTTTCCAGATAAATCAGGAAGTGTGGATGAAGAGCAAGATGAACGATTTCACCAAGATATTAAGGAGATGGAAAAAATATACCAGGAAAGATGGAGCGTCTCAACGATGGCAGACTACAGTTGGACGCATCAGAGAGACATTCCTGATGCTTCCCACAAGCGAAAATGTACCAAAAGGCCAGTCTCACTGGGAAAAAGAAATGTATTTAGTGCTTACTAAATAATGTATTTTAGATAAAAAAAAATGATATCTCTCTGCCGTAATCATCTAGCCAGATTTAAGAATGCTGTAGTGAACGACACCGGCACTATTCCACCAAACGCTCAAAGTAACTTTTTTTGAGTCAATTTTCGCTTGGGGCAGGCTTTTTGCTGGTTCGCCAGGGTTCAGACATGGCGATGAGCATTTCCGATTATCGTACAGGATCCACTTTTAATCACTGGTAATGATTCGATTTAAAATGCCTTCATTATTGTGCCGGTTGAGTAATGTAACGCAGCAGTCGACGCGCGTTTGTCGGTTTGCTGCACTCAATTCATGAGGTACCCGCCTTTCAAGCTTTTTCACCTCGATTTGCTTCAAGTGGATTGGTGAAGAGTGGAAAGAGTTTTATCACTAACACCGCACCCTGCAGCTAACTCGGACGTGGTTTCCGATGGATCCACTTCCACAATAGCCTTCAATTCTTAATTATCAACTTTGGTCTCCGACCGTCCAGGGGCTTGTTCTGCAGGTCGAAATTTCCAGAACGAAAACGTTGGAACCTAAAAGGCACTGTGTTTTCCTTTGCGACACCGCCGCCATAGACATTATTAATCCCTCGAGTCGTTTCTGCAGCACTGGTGCCACGGTGGAACTCGTATTCGAAAATAATACGATATTTCAAATTTTCCATTTTGTAAACAGAGCGACGCAAAGAAAAAACCAAAAAAGGGGAAAAAAATGAATTACGGTTTTCGAAACACAAATGCATGAGTAAATAGCGGTATAAATTTGAAATTAGAATTTCTAACCAAAGAAGATATGTTTGAGATCAAAGTGGCCGGTACCACAAAACGCCTATTTCATATGTAAGGAGCACAGAGTAAAAATATATTATATATAACACTATTCCACGCAATAGCTAGTTTTTTAGTAAATTATAAGTACCTACCTACCACCTACTGTCAGGCTAGGGGCAACACTTCGATGGTGATCAGTGTTGTATTGAACATAGTGTGTAACAAAGGACTATATTTTGACTTTAACTTTTAATTTCCTACTTTAATCAAGCTCACTCAGACAGCGTTGATTTGTATAATTAAAAAGTAGGAAGTTGTAAGGACGAGTGGCGTCGACACTCGACTGTCGAGGCAATAAAGCGAGGCAATAAAAGGCGGGGGCGGGGCGCGCGGGGCGGGCGGGGCGCGTATCTCCAGCAATTACGACTAAATAAATGAAACCTAACGAAATTCTCCTCCGAAAGAGCCCCCCTGGCTCCGCGCCTGAGCCCGCGGATCACGGAGTGAATGGAGTCGAATAATTAAAATTATAGGCAAATTAATTATTTATACATTATGGGCCTGCCGCCTGTTTCCCAATGTAGAGACAAAACATGCAAATAAACTACTTATCTGACACTTGTCAGTAGATTGTGAAAAGTTACAATTACTGTAAAGAAATAAATATGAAGGTAGATCATAGAATCTACACAAATCTACACAAAAAAAGAAAAGATGTCTTCGTTTGTATGTTTGTTAGTTTGCATTGCATTGAATAGGGCATAGGCTCTTTTTGCACGCATGAAGACGCGGGCAAAATTTAGTTTCAAATATAGGCACAGAAATACGTCCGTTATACATGAATAATACATAACTAGTTCTACTGCAGTTTAAGTTTTATTAATATTCAAATGGACGTCATTATTTAGTGGAAGTATTATATTATCTAAATAATATCTGAAAAATTAAATCTTACTGTATTTGTGTTATTTATGACTTGCAAAACACTTAAAGCACGTTAAAGTATATACCTAAATAATACTAGTTATTGCCCGCGGCTCCGCCCGCGTCAATACAGTGTGCATAAAAAGCTCGGTGTTTCCCGCCCACGGGAACACCGAGCCTGTTTTAATCCAGAGTCAAAACTACTACTAGGTATACCCAATTTCATGGAAATCGGTTAAGTAGTTTTTGCGTGAAAGAGTAACAAACAAATATCTATCGATCCATCCATCCATCCATCCTCACTAATTTTCACAAGTAATAGAATTATGGTGATAAGGGTACTTGACTTGTGTGACTATAATAAACCTACCTAAATAAAATGATGTGAGCAGTGAATACTTTATTGAACTTACGGCGTCATATTAATTATTGATGTTGTATAATCGTCTAAAAATATAAATCGTGTAAAAAAATAAATCGATCGTATCGTCTGTGCACACAGATTTCAAGATCGCATCAGTCGGCCGGATGGACTGAAGCGTTTTGTTCCAGTGTTGCGTACTTTGTTTTTGCAAAACTACTAAACTTGCGTCGATTTCTACTAGAAGAATACTGAAAACTATAAAAAAACTAAATAAATGATATTAATGTAATTTTGTATTTAATATTAAAATAATGTTTTGCTATTACATATAATAGGTATTCTGATAACTGCACGGAGCTATATTAATTGTAAATGCTGTGTACACCTGTAATTAACTTTTGTTTTAGAATAAGTATACCTGTAAAGAAATGATGTAATTTTGTAGCAATAAGTTGTAGGTGTATCAATTTTAAATTAAAAAAAAAAACTAATAAACTTAGGAATCCCTAAAGCCCCCAAAAAACCACAGCAAATTAGGTTTTGTTAAAATAACATTTTATTATTTATTGAAATTTATTACAAATTTTACCGTTAAATTAAAATATACTAGGAAATATTATGTATATAATATCTACGGACGCTTCACACCACGTCAATCTGGCCCCGTGCTAAGTATTCGAAGAACTTGTGTTACAGGTACCAGAAAACGGGAAGTATATTTAATACTTTTATACTATACATATATTTAAGATTTTTATTATATTATACACATATTTAATACACATCCATAACCCAGAAACACAGAAAAACTTTTTGTTCCTTCGGCGGGATTGGAACCCGCGACCCCCGGCTTGAGCACCAACGCGCTGAACCACTGAGCCACAGAGGTCGTCTATATCGACGTCGACGGACGGCGATATCGTATACCGACGGCGCGGCGCCTACGTACTTTACTGTAACTGCAAAATGTTTTTTTTTTTTTATTACTGTTTTGGATACTAGATATTGGTATCTTTGGTATCACGGTTTCAAACATTTAAAAAACCCATTACAAGTGCGTTTTTGTTAGTCGTATTTTATCGTAACATACGAGTCTGTCCCACCAATACCAACGTACTTTAACTTACTCGGGTTAACGTTGCACACCTGAGTGAGCGACAAGGACGTAACTGCCACTAACGTGAGTGTTCGCCGCAATATACGCGCGTCATTTATTTTTATTTTTAAGTGATAATTACCTAAATATTATGTTGTACCAATTAACATTCATATTGTTTTTCTTGAATTGAAAATGTTACCGAATAAAGTATTGAATACGGACTTGCTGCTAACATAAAGCGTTTTCGGGATCTAAAACTGTATTTGCTCCATAGTGGAACCAGTGGAACGTATTATTATGTAAATTTAATTGTAATGAGGGTTCGATTCCAAGTACCTTAAAACTTTTTACAGCAAAATCTAGTTCAGTTTAAAGTACTTATATAATATTTTCTATGTAAAAAAAAAAACAACGAAAAACAGAACTACATAGTTCATTAAAAAATAATATGACAATAATTGTTTCGTATCCACAGGTTTCTGTGGCCGCTACAGTGCCAAAGGGCTGTGTGTCAGGTGTTTTAGGGTTTTTTCAGCGGCTTTGAATTGCAAATTGTCCGCGCCGCGTCGCCGGCCCGCGGGCGCCCGGCGTGCCGCCAGTAAGCCCCGTGCGCGCCGTGGCGCGTGGCGACGAGTAGCAACACTAAACAGCAACAACACTTCGACCGTTTTGCTTCAGTATGAAGCTCATTTCAGACTACTCTATACTATTGTGCTATATAGTATAGCAAAGAAGGACCTAATGCCATACTATATAGCATGGCGTTCACATTACGCGATATTATCGCAAGCATTTATGGTACATAGCAAGCTCAGTATGGTTGTGTCGCTCGTTTTGCTTGCGGGACGGCCGGGGGTGAGAGAGGATGAAGAGGGCGGCGCGCACAGCATGAACTCGGCGCATCGCATAATTTTATAGCGTTTAGTAAGCCAATAATATGTAGTACAGTACAGTGTGAATGTGTCCATAACAATGAATGGTGCGCGATATTGTTGTGCTATGAGATATATACTATATGCTATTATATTTATTATAGCGTAGTCTGAATGCCGCTTGAGTGTATTCAAACCCAGCATTAAAAATTGTTTTTTGAGTAAGATCAGCAAACAAGGAAATTCATTCATAGCAGTGTGCTATGAAACCATAGTACACTGCTATGCCGCCGTCATCCGCACCACCAGAGGAGTTACAAGTGTATTGCCGCTCACTCCCCATGGCCTCTTACGCTGCCCTCAAAAATGCTATCTTCTCTGTCCAATAGTTCGTATGTTTTAAAGATTTTTTTACCGTTGGCGTTAGAGTGGTGGCACACAGAACAATAATAATTATAATAATATAATATAAGATAATTAATGAAGTAAATCACGGCTTAAGCGGTAGCAGAGTCGACATTTGTCATAATGTTCAGTAATTAATAACCGTCGACGGCCGCGGCGTGTAAGGGGCGCGGGGCGAGGCAGGCGAGGTTCGGGGGGAGGGGGGCGGCCTAATGCGCGTGTTTCGTGATACAAGCAATGTTTACATCTAATTACCGCGCGCTAACTGCCGAGTATTGTAGTGTAGGAGCCGGGGACGGATCTTAGAACTTTCGTGGATGGTAAGTTTTAATTTTAATTAAATAGTTATAATTGTAAAAAGATGATTTTTAATGTCTACAAACGTTTTTTATACCGCGAGATAAGGTTCAGAATGTTAGACCCCATCAATACGCCGGTATCTGACTTACCTACACTTGATGAGTTCACTTCAACAGTTAATTTGTTACCTACGAAAAAGTCAGCAGGCGAGGATAAAATATCTAATATTATGATTAAGCAGGCGTGTCTAGCGGTAGGCTCATCTATATTACAGGTTTTTAATAAATGTATTGCAGAAGGCACTTTTCCAAAAATCTGGCGAATCGGCACAATAAAATTAATTCCAAAAGCCGATGATAAACCACCAGACGATCCGAAATCCTACCGTCCTATAATGCTATTATCATGCTTAGGTAAATTATTAGAACGTCTTATTGTTCCCCGCTTGCTACCCGGTGGCCCGAAATTTAATAATCAGTAATTTGGATTTACCGCCGGGAAGTCAACAGTGGATGCAGCAATCGAGGTCAGAAAAACAGTAAATCTATCGGAGTGTAAATATGTAGTAGGTATATCTCTGGATATCGCGGGTGCCTTCGATAATGCCTGGTGGCCAATGCTACTACTGAAGTTAAGAAACAGAGGCTGCTATCGTAATATTTATTATTTAATTTACTCGTATTTTTGCAACGGCGTAACAAAACTCCAACTCGGCCATTACATTACATTCCAAAAACTTAACGCGCGGCTGCCCTCAAGGATCAGTACTATCGCCGCACTTGTGGAATATAAGTTTTGATGATTTATTATGTGTTCCCTTGCCTCCTCTGTGCTCTCTGATAGGTTATGCTGACGATGGTTTTCTTATTATTCAAGCCAATTCGCGATCTGAAATTGAAAACATGGCCAACAAGTGCCTCAACGTAATATCGAGTTGGGGCCACAGAAATCGATTAGAATTTGCAGCACATAAAACCTTTCAAGTACTTTTAAAAGGTTCATTAATATCAACTCCTTGCATTAAACTGAACAACATCAATGTGAAACGTAAACAGTCACTTTGTTACCTAGGACTTATTTTAGAAAATAAATTTACATTCCTCGAACATATAATACAGACCGGTGAGAAAGCTAAAAGGAATTTCTATTGTTTCACAAAAATATCAACGTCGATATGGGGCCTTACATTTAAAACATTAAAAATAATTTATAATGCGACGTACCTCGGCAGCATTTGCTTTGGCGCACCGGCTTGGGCAGATAGGGCTACAATAGGAGCGGCCCGTCGTAAACTTTTGCAAAGCCAACGTCTTGCCTTAATATTTTTATGTAAGGCATACCGTACCGTAAGTACTGAAGCACTCCCAGTCTTAGCCGGAGTCCTACCAGTAGATTTAGAGATACAGCGTCGTGCAGCGCTATATTATAAAAATAAAAAAATGACTAACCCTGAGTTTTTAAGCGCGAAAGAGAGTAATAAGATAACTAGATTATTCGAGCCATTAGATATTTCTATACAGAACCTAATTTCTGAGTGGCAGGAACGGTGGGACAACACTATCAAAGGGCGTCACCTATATAATTTCTTCCCTTCGGTACGCGATCGACTCTCGAAGCAATGGATAGAAATAGACCACTACGTCGCACAATTTTTGACAGGACACGGAAACTTTAAAGCGAAACTATTTGGATTTACATTAGTCTCGTCTCCGCTATGCGAGTGTTCGACCGAAGGTAGCCCTTATGAACAAACTGCTCATCACATACTCTGGGAGTGTGATCTCTGGTATGACGAAAGAATCGAAATGTTGAACAGCGTCCATTGTGTTTCTAGGGTTGTGTACTATGAAGATCTCGTGGACTGCGCGAAAAACTTCCGAGCTTTCAAACATTTTTGTCATAAGTACTATTGGAAACAATGCAACACTTTTTTGTCATTATAAATACATTGTAATCAATTGTCATATTATAAATTAAAACATTTAATTACATTCTGTCTTGTAGCCATAAAAAAAAAAAAAACATGTTATTCCCGTGGTGCTTCCCCTTTAATTCTGACTTTTTGTCATCACAATTTTTGCTGTCTCCCGCTTTGCTTGGGGAGGGAAACTGGAATACTTCCTACTCCTCCTACAATCTTCTGATTAATTTCGTTGCGGGTTCCAAGACAGATTTAGCATGTCCCCCGGGCACCCCTGAGATCATATCAAAGGGTTTTTGCGGTTGGTTACCACTGTCGATCCTGGCTACACAGGAGTTGCAGTGGTGGGTAAGTGTGGTGGGCCAATTGCCCGTTAAAAAAAAAAAAAAAAAAAACGTTTTTTATTTGTTTACTCCAAACGTTATCCTAAGTCCTGTGAGTTAATGCTTTGTAAAAATACCATAATATTATACTTTATGAAGCATATTATAACAAAAATTATATTACAATTTTAATAATAACGTTATTTTGTGACTGGTTTTATATTTTCATACTAAATATCTTTTTTACTCGAACCGGGTCACTTTACGTACTTTGTTATTTAAACAATGGCCAGTATGGTACCGACTGCCTAGCACCTAGTACCCTGTACCATTAACAATCATATATGTACTTATATACTTGTACCGGGCCGAGTTCTTGTGACCGCAGCGGGATCTCAGCCTGCACTGGTGTGGGCGCGCACTAATTTGCTGATTCGGTTAAACTAAGCGACGTTTTATGTAAATCGCCACGTAATGACCGGCATTTGTTGAATTCCATTATCGCGACGCGGGCTCCCCGACTACATGTCACGATAGTATCGACTAATCGCTCAACGCAACATTATTCAATAAAACATAAGGCATCATAACATTATAATTCTGCTATTTTATTCAATTTGGAAAATATACATTAGTACCCACAGCTAGTAGGTAGGCTTGTGTCGGATAAAAACGATGTTACAAGTAAGTACATGTTATGCAACTAATATATAGTTATTATGCGTTTTCTATACTAATATTATTAAGAGTAAAAGTTTGTTTGTTTATTTGTTAGTTGTTTGTTTGCATTGAATTGGCTCCGAAACTGTATACCGAAATATCTGTGCAAAAAATGCAAAATAAAAGTGCAAATACTTTATATCTGTGCAAAAAAAAAAAAATGCACAGATATAAAGTAGCCCATGTCCTTCCACATGGGCTACTTTTTAACGAGGGAAAATGTACGGTTCTTGCGGGATTTTCTTTTGCGCATACGAAGTCGCGGGAACCATCTAGTATTTAATATAGCACAAACTACACGCTGCTTTGTCTTTACTTTAGATTCAAGAACTAATATTATCAAAACAAAATAATATTTAAAATAATCTGTAATAAGAACCGTACCGTCGCATCGGCAACACAGGCTAGGTCCTAGACTGAGTGCTAATTGTGAGTTTTTCTTTTCGCATTCGATCTTGAGCGCGTTTGGCGTTTACTGCAATTTGTATGTGATTTAAACTAGTTGTCGCGTAAACAACTAGGTGGCGCTGTACAAAAAAACTCATACTTAGCACTCGGATCAAAAATAACAAACAAACTTGGTCGAACGACCATAAATATCAAGAATCACATGACACTCATAACTCGTAAGTTACCAACTTCGCTGAGTTACGACTTGCTGATAACAAAGTTTTAGCTTCGAAGCGACTATCTGTTCCACCTATCTCATGAACGTAACCTATTTAACTTACATAGTACATTTACATGAAATCCTTTTTATGATAAGCCTATGTTCAGTATTAGAATAGGTTATTTAAACATGTACACAAGAAGTTTCCACCACGCGTCGCTATCCGTCGCTAGATGGGGATAACGTCGCTTGACTCGAACTATCCGCGGCCACCTGCTCCTGTAAAGTGGAGGATATTATATACTGTTTAGCAGTTTGACATAGTTAAATACTTCTAAACAACTCCTAAAATTAGCCATGCTACTGTGTCGCCACGGTGAACTGATTTTAATACATATTTTGAGGACGAGAACACTGCTAAACATTTATTTCCCTCGACTGTAGTCTGTACTTACACTTACGTAGGTACTTAATTATTATTTATCAATCTGTGCCCACACTACAACTTCAGCTAATGTCAACATGACGCGTAATTACTTTGCATACGCTTAAACTGGAGTTATTAATTAGTTAAACGACTTTTAATTTTTCATTAAACTATTTGAAGCGTTTAAAATTACTGAGTGCTTACTTTTATCGTGATTTTTATCATCCTGATTAGAAATTGTTGAACACGCCAGCAGCAATTTCAATTAAATAAATGACCCGAGGAGACCTGAGCTTCGGCACGAAGGGGCGGGCGCGTCCGAAACACCATGTCCTCGCAGAGAACAGGCGTGGGACTGACAACGCGTTTGTTACTCCTATGGTAAATAACCTTACCCAATGATCTATTTAAAATTATTATTATTGACTTTAGGTTGATCGAGCCACTTATCCATATTAAGCCATAATATTCCTGCCAATATTTTAATTGAAATATCACTTTGTCATAATCGGCTGATAGTCTTCTCCTTCTTTAAGTTTAGGCTCACATCCGCCATTGTGTGGGATGCCATTCTCTTTGCACGAAATCCTTACCTATTATACAGGCTTGGGCTTTCCTATGAAGGAGAACCAGCCTTCGCCATGTTGTACAAGCACAAACATAATGGTTTAAAAAAAAACAGGATAATTTTATTGCAATTTTTATAAAAATAATGATAGTAAAACCATGTTTCATGTCACTGATAGAATCAGAATCGCCACTTTATCAATAAAACAATACATTGGTCAACATTATATCTTACAATGTCATAATAATATCAGATATTTGACCACGATTTGACTAATTGGCGGGGTCTATGAAATGGTGGAGGACGGTATTTTGGTTGACCTAAAATCAGTTTATGATATCAAGACTATAATTACTATGCATTATCAGTCTTAAGTTAAATAAGAGAATTGGGGGCACATTTCAGAATCAGCTATTAAATAGGTATAAGATTTTCAGTTAGGCCCTGGCCCCTGACGCCACATGGCACCGTGTCTTTACACCGCGCGGTTTTTATTTCGCAGATCTATTCTTCCATGGCCATAACACATTAAATATTATGGAAGCAGCCGCGTTAGGGGTTCAAAATCGCGCCGAGGAAAAATAAGTGATTTGATACAAATTGTACGAGATACGGAATCCGCGATCGCGGAATATCATCCGCAAGAATAAAACTGCGCGGTGAAAAAGCGAACGGCGAACAGGGATCTTAATCCTAATAGATAGTAATTTGAATGTTACAAATACAGTAAGTAGGTACTGAAGCTAAACTACGGGAAGGATATAAAAACTCGTGGGTATGAAAGAACACATTTATTATTTCTTCAGTACGTATGTTATGTATACATATACTATACAGTGACGTCACCCCGCCCAGCCTACCACACGCTATGTACATCTATTGGATACCTACGATACATAATACATGACCAACTGACAGTGGTACATACTCTACAATGTACCGCACTAGAATGTATGCGCGCCAAATTTTCTCTAAAATGTAAATGCGCTATTGGCAAGTCGTCCGTGGCGTCCTAAATGTTGCTTACATTTTATTGAAACTTTGGCGCTTGTAACATTTCAGTGCTCCCAACTGTTCTACAAAAGTCGGCACAAAAGTCAGTTTCAAATTAAGATTTTAGCATTTTATTTACACAATTATTTTAGTATGATGTAAGTATTTTATCTCTTATAAGAACATAATATTATTACAATAATTTAGATTAGAAAACAATTGAGCAAGAGTTACTAGCATGAGAACACTAACTAAAAGAATACAATTTATCTGCAGTCCATACGCGTTAAGCTTGTAGTGAGTCATCAGTGCAAATGACAAAATTTTCTAACAACGCTTAAACCGCAATCCGTATATACATTACCCAATGAAGAAATTTTGACATTTAGTTTGAATAGTCTGCAGTTAAGTTTCTACGTACTAGTCCTTCGAGTGAAATTAATAAAGGTTTTTGACCAAGTTCCTCGAAAACAAGAGACGTTTGCAAATAAAACTATTTTAGAAGTAGAAGTTTTTCGTCGCCTCAAGTGTGGGGAAGTATCGAGGGCTCGAGGGCTCGAGGCCGGAGAAACGTCAGAAGATATATGTCAAATAATCGCTTTGTATTCTGATAAAAGTAGTTTAATTTGCAAGGAGTAAAACTCATTGTTTCAATGTTGGAAATCAGTATGATCAACATTATATACAAAATAAACCGAACCCAGAACACGTCGGTCACATGACGCTTAAGCTTTCCACATCAAAAACTTTCACCAAAAAATCACATAAAACAAACTCCAGCTCCTCCATTCATAAAAATATTTAGACTATTGCTTTAGCAATCTTTGTCAGATGCTCTTTAAATGTCATTTGTAAGAAAATGTCTGTAGTAATAATAATTAGTGAGTAATACACTATAGCTAATCCAGACGTTTAAATATTCTTATGAATACAAGGAGTATCTGATTTTTTGGACATAATGAAATTATCTTATTCTACCTTACGAGCTTACCTACAGCTACCTATGTTTATACAAATATGTGAGATTTAAAATAAATAATTTGATTGTATTTACATAATTTTATTTACAGCTGTGTCGCGACATACCTACGAGAGAAAAACAAAGAGCAGAAAAAAATATTCAATGGAAAATGATAGAAAATTGTTAAATTAAGAATAAGCTTGGTTAACACAAACCTTAAACATACCAAAGAAGCCGTATAGACATATTATAATGCTAATTTTTATATTTTTAATAAATAAAGACGTTTATGGAATGATCTATGTTAAAAATAACAATTTATAAGGTTAAAATATGGAATGTGTTGTGAATCATATCAATTATCACTGGACACTGTCTATGTTATTGCAATTATTAAACTAAAATTTGCACGGAATCACATAAAATACACAGTCGACGCACTCCGTAACAATGTAGGGGCGTATTTAGTTACAGGGCCGCAAGGGGGCGTCGGTCACTAGACCATCTGCAGGCCCTTGCTGATGCTCTCGACGTGCTCCTTGGCCTTCATGCGCAGCGCGGCGATGGAGGAGGAGCGCGGGTCGGGGGGCGCTGGGGGCGCGGGGGGAGCCGGCGCGGGGGGCGTCAGGTAGCTCGGATAGCCCGAATGCGGGTGGCTCAGGAAACCTGCAAGTGAAAGTAAGCTATGTTACTGACGAGGTAAATACAACGGATTGCAAAAAAAAAGGAAAAATGTTTGCGCTGCTTTCATTTAGTGAAATACCAAAGGGCCCAAGAGGATTGGGCGCTTTGAAGACTGGTAACGCATTGTAAGTCCTCTAATGTCTTATTGGCGGCTTTTATCGCTTATCATTTTCTTTTATGAAAAGGACTAGGAAACTCACTCGCACTCGCAGATGGATGGCCTGATGGTAAGCGATTATCGCCGCCCATGGAAACTCGTACATGAGTTATACTTACCTCACTCACTCGGCGAAATACAATGCAAGTGTTATTTCACGCCCGATTTCTCTGAGGCCGTGGTATTTGTCCGGTCGAACCGGCCCATTAGTGCCGAAGCATGGCTCTCCCGCGTTTTGTTCAGTATTAATATTAGTAGTAAGTTAAAACATATTATCTTTAAGCTATATCACTATGGAATAAAATAAAATTAAATACCCATGAGGCACGTACCAGGCAGCGCGGTGAGCAGTGGCGGCGCTAACCAAGGATCGACGGGCAGGCCGAGGCCGGCGAGGCGCGGGGGCGCGCAACCGTACTCCGACAGCCCCAGCCGTGCCGCCTCCATCTTCTCTTGACGCCGCCACTTGGCACGCCGGTTCTGGAACCACACCTGGAAGCCAAAGACAGCACAATGTTAAAGAATTAGTTATTTAAAGAAATTGATCTCATTGTTTCTAACGTCTGCTGTCATCACAATCCTAAAAAATCATTTACGGGTGGGCTTTGGAAAAGGGGTAGCCTGAATTTATATATTTTGATGGTTGGATTTTGTGGGGGTATTTACCCTATCATTTTGGTACCAATTTTAGAGCGAGGTAATAAGTATTTTACTTTTTATAGCGATTTTTGTGATTAAAATTTTAATATTTTTCTCACGTTTTTTCACAAAAATTACTTACGTAAACTTGTTTTATTACTAAAATGTGCTTATTAATGCGCCGCTCGTTTCCTAATAAAATAAATTTAGTTTTATGTATAAATAATATAAAATAAATTAATTGTAAAAACACGTCAACCTCAAAAACCCGGCGTGAAATAACGTTTGTGTAGTTTTGGGTTACGTTAGGTTAGAACTTTTTTATCACATTTAAAACGTCTTCGGAGTGGTGACACAGCCTCATAAAAACCCGCCGTGAAGTAACGTTTCGGGCTAGGTTAGGTTAGAACTTTTTTATCGCGATTAATACGTTCATATTATTGTTTTTATTATTTATAAATTATGCCTAGCTACCTCTGTATTTCTCTCAAGAGGAATTTGTAACACGTTTTGAAAAATCCCTTATAAAATTAATTAAGAGTATGCTTAGTAAATGTCTTGAAGACAATTATTTCATGTGCTTAGTTGACATTAAATTATCATTTAGGCTGCATTTCCCGCAGCGCCGGAGACGTGACAGCTGAACTTTGTGACTAATGTTGTGAAATATACCTAAGAAATGCAATTTGAAATGTTATTACCTCAAAAAAGTACAGGTTTCTGGAGGAGGAGGGGAGGGGAGGGGAGTAGTATACGGGAGGAGTAACACACTCCTACCTCAATATTGATTAAATATTTTCACTAAATACTATAAAGAATTGCAGGAAAATTGTCTGTAAAGGTACAATTTTGAAGTAAAAAATTGTAAATTTTCAAATGCACTTTTCTCAAAAACTATACATCTTCTCACCCTGGAATTGGTGGAGGGGGGTTAGGTAACCCTTCCTCCTTCCCTTCCCTTCCCCCCTCTCCCCTATTTAGGCTACCCCTATTCTAAAGTAACCCCTCATTTGCCAAACAAATCTGTGACTATTTCAAGATTACAAGTAATTAATCCACGATTGCTGAGCTTTTGACACGAACAACGGCCATAAATTACAAACATTTAACGACTTTATAAAGACAATCAATCAGTAACACAAGCTCGTTATAGCTTTTAGTTCAGTTCAACCCCACACTTTCCCTGCCTGTTGTAAACTTGTACTCGGATTAGGTGAAAGACAGCTATAAAGTTAATTTTGATTCCATTATTGTAACTCGCACGAAAACGCCGTATGAGGGTAAACCGAGACGTACCAGCGTTGTACCGACACAGGGCGTATAACTCTCAACTCTATCACCCCATAAATAAAATTCGTTTTGTGTTGACACGATACAAGTGTCAAGTCGCCGTGTGAAATGATACAGTCGCGTGATCGTCTCCATTGCATCGGCGACATGCGGCCGATGACTCCGGACGATGTCGTCGAATTCAACCACCTCAAACTGGGTATCAGGCAAATAAAATTAACTTCACACTGAGGTAATGCAAATTAGGGCTATTATTCCGCGATCGCGAATTCCGCCTCTCGTACTATTTATTTCTGTCGAATCACAGAATTTTGTCTGCGCAATTTTGTTACCCCTAGGCCCTAGTGTAATATTCATTGTGTTACAGATTTATGAAAAAATTGGGGCGTTGTTCGGGCATTAAACATTCAAATCGAAGTTTTGGTGGAGATGTTACGCCGAAAACAAAATGTATACGCAATATATATGCCGTTATAATTATATACTATGCCTTTCATCCTCTTTCATCTATTTACATTCATTATTACAGATGTTAGAAGGGGGAACAGACAGACAGATAGATTGACGGGCAGAGCAAAACTATAAGTGTACCGTAAGTACTATGGAACCCTAAAAACGGTGTTGAAAACTTAAAAGAAGGTCCTATTTTCCCGCCTTGGCACTGGCAATGATTTTGTGCAATATCGCCAGAATTTAAAAAAATTAAACGTATTGCTGTCAGTTTTACGAAAACGTCATTTACCGCGGTACGAGTGTGTGCTAAACGGGAAGTAATAATTTTACTTTCTATTTCAATTACTTTTGTATGTAGACAGAAAATCATATTAAGTTTGACTTGTGTAGGGGTTGCATATTACGGAACATGCAATGGTGGTACTAAAATGATATTGATTGTATTTGTCGTGAAGCAAATACAGCGTCGCACCGGGGCTATCTCAAGGACTAGACATTATGTAAGTAAATACTTAATGATATACCGTTATCAATGTATTAGTATACCGTTAGTAAGCAAGGGCTAGACAATCGCAGCTAACCTTGTTCAGATCTAATCCGATCAATCGAAACGGAAAAGATTATTATTTATGGCGGATTATCAAAAAACTTTCCCAGTGTCAACTTAAAATGGCGGGAAACTTTAATTTTCGTTACAGTTTTCAGCATCGTTTTTTAGAGTTCCGTAGTTCACGTCTCGGAACCCTTATGGTTTCGAAATTTGCGTCCTTCCGTACGTACGTCTTCAGCTTACCGTCTAAACGGCTAGTGCTAGAAATATGAAACTTTGCATGGATATATGTATTAACTACGTCGACAATGTGTTAAAATAAAATCAGAATTTTTTTTTGGGATACGTCGTCTACACGTAAAGTGGGGATGATTTTTTTTTCTCTCGCGTCTACCCACCCGTCATAGTGTGGGGTATCATTAGATAAGTCTTTAAAAACCTTGAGTAATTGCTAAGACTATTTTACTTGATCTAAGTAACTTTTTGCGAGATATCTTTTGAGAGATTATGTCTCTCCCCTCTAAAAGCATGACAAATGGCTTAAAAAATCTGAAAAAATTCATGATGGTAGTCCATGTGACTGTGTGTGAAATTTGAAGGAAAATTATAACGGATTAGATAACATTGTTAGTTTAGAAGTGACTTAACTTGTAAGATGTCTTTATTTGGAAAACTTTGAACAAAAATAACGAAATAATAAGAATAAACATGTAAAATATCGGTATATAGTACAGAACCCTACGAGTGCGAGTCCGTCTCGCAACTAGGTAGGTTTTTTATAAATCCAATGTCTAGTCGGCAGCAGAGTATAGTCTAGTGTCGCCTCACACCGCGGCAGCAGCGTATAGTCTAGTGGCGCCTCACACCGCGGCAGCAGCGTATAGTCTAGTGGCGCCTCACACCGCGGCAGCAGAGTATAGTCTAGTGTCGCCTCACACCGCGGCAGCAGAGTATAGTGTAGTGTCGCCTCACACCGCGGCAGCAGAGTATAGTCTAGTGGCGCCTCACACCGCGGCAGCAGAGTATAGTCTAGTGTCGCCTCACACCGTGGCAGCAGAGTATAGTCTAGTGTCGCCTCACACCGCGGCAGCAGCGTATAGTCTAGTGGCGCCTCACACCGCGGCAGCAGAGTATAGTCTAGTGTCGCCTCACACCGCGGCAGCAGCGTATAGTCTAGTGGCGCCTCACACCGCGGCAGCAGAGTATAGTCTAGTGTCGCCTCACACCGCGGCAGCAGAGTATAGTGTAGTGTCGCCTCACACCGCAGCAGCAGAGTATAGTGTAGTGTCGCCTCACACCGCAGCAGCAGAGTATAGTGTAGTGTCGCCTCACACCGCAGCAGCAGAGTATAGTCTAGTGGCGCCTCACACCGCGGCAGCAGAGTATAGTCTAGTGTCGCCTCACACCGCGGCAGCAGCGTATAGTCTAGTGGCGCCTCACACCGCGGCAGCAGAGTATAGTCTAGTGTCGCCTCACACCGCGGCAGCAGAGTATAGTGTAGTGTCGCCTCACACCGCAGCAGCAGAGTATAGTGTAGTGTCGCCTCACACCGCAGCAGCAGAGTATAGTGTAGTGTCGCCTCACACCGCAGCAGCAGAGTATAGTGTAGTGTCGCCTCACACCGCAGCAGCAGAGTATAGTGTAGTGTCGCCTCACACCGCAGCAGCAGAGTATAGTGTAGTGTCGCCTCACACCGCAGCAGCAGAGTATAGTGTAGTGTCGCCTCACACCGCAGCAGCAGAGTATAGTGTAGTGTCGCCTCACACCGCAGCAGCAGAGTATAGTGTAGTGTCGCCTCACACCGCAGCAGCAGAGTATAGTGTAGTGTCGCCTCACACCGCAGCAGCAGAGTATAGTCTAGTGGCGCCTCACACCGCGGCAGCAGAGTATAGTCTAGTGTCGCCTCACACCGCAGCAGCAGAGTATAGTGTAGTGTCGCCTCACACCGCAGCAGCAGAGTATAGTGTAGTGTCGCCTCACACCGCAGCAGCAGAGTATAGTGTAGTGTCGCCTCACACCGCAGCAGCAGAGTATAGTGTAGTGTCGCCTCACACCGCAGCAGCAGAGTATAGTGTAGTGTCGCCTCACACCGCAGCAGCAGAGTATAGTGTAGTGTCGCCTCACACCGCAGCAGCAGAGTATAGTGTAGTGTCGCCTCACACCGCAGCAGCAGAGTATAGTGTAGTGTCGCCTCACACCGCAGCAGCAGAGTATAGTGTAGTGTCGCCTCACACCGCAGCAGCAGAGTATAGTGTAGTGTCGCCTCACACCGCAGCAGCAGAGTATAGTGTAGTGTCGCCTCACACCGCAGCAGCAGAGTATAGTGTAGTGTCGCCTCACACCGCAGCAGCAGAGTATAGTCTAGTGGCGCCTCACACCGCAGCAGCAGAGTATAGTGTAGTGTCGCCTCACACCGCAGCAGCAGAGTATAGTCTAGTGGCGCCTCACACCGCGGCAGCAGAGTATAGTCTAGTGTCGCCTCACACCGCAGCAGCAGAGTATAGTGTAGTGTCGCCTCACACCGCAGCAGCAGAGTATAGTGTAGTGTCGCCTCACACCGCAGCAGCAGAGTATAGTGTAGTGTCGCCTCACACCGCAGCAGCAGAGTATAGTGTAGTGTCGCCTCACACCGCAGCAGCAGAGTATAGTGTAGTGTCGCCTCACACCGCAGCAGCAGAGTATAGTGTAGTGTCGCCTCACACCGCAGCAGCAGAGTATAGTGTAGTGTCGCCTCACACCGCAGCAGCAGAGTATAGTGTAGTGTCGCCTCACACCGCAGCAGCAGAGTATAGTGTAGTGTCGCCTCACACCGCAGCAGCAGAGTATAGTGTAGTGTCGCCTCACACCGCAGCAGCAGAGTATAGTGTAGTGTCGCCTCACACCGCAGCAGCAGAGTATAGTGTAGTGTCGCCTCACACCGCAGCAGCAGAGTATAGTCTAGTGGCGCCTCACACCGCAGCAGCAGAGTATAGTCTAGTGGCGCCTCACACCGCGGCAGCAGAGTATAGTCTAGTGTCGCCTCACACCGCAGCAGCAGAGTATAGTGTAGTGTCGCCTCACACCGCAGCAGCAGAGTATAGTCTAGTGGCGCCTCACACCGCAGCAGCAGAGTATAGTGTAGTGTCGCCTCACACCGCAGCAGCAGAGTATAGTCTAGTGGCGCCTCACACCGCGGCAGCAGAGTATAGTCTAGTGTCGCCTCACACCGCAGCAGCAGAGTATAGTGTAGTGTCGCCTCACACCGCAGCAGCAGAGTATAGTGTAGTGTCGCCTCACACCGCAGCAGCAGAGTATAGTGTAGTGTCGCCTCACACCGCAGCAGCAGAGTATAGTGTAGTGTCGCCTCACACCGCAGCAGCAGAGTATAGTGTAGTGTCGCCTCACACCGCAGCAGCAGAGTATAGTGTAGTGTCGCCTCACACCGCAGCAGCAGAGTATAGTGTAGTGTCGCCTCACACCGCAGCAGCAGAGTATAGTGTAGTGTCGCCTCACACCGCAGCAGCAGAGTATAGTGTAGTGTCGCCTCACACCGCAGCAGCAGAGTATAGTGTAGTGTCGCCTCACACCGCAGCAGCAGAGTATAGTGTAGTGTCGCCTCACACCGCAGCAGCAGAGTATAGTGTAGTGTCGCCTCACACCGCAGCAGCAGAGTATAGTCTAGTGGCGCCTCACACCGCAGCAGCAGAGTATAGGAAACAAATACATGTCCTTTTTCTATTTCAATAATCTTAAATTATCCTCAACTACGAAAGCGCTATGGTCAATAATGATAACAAACTTACAAATTACAATCATGATTGTATTAGCACATGCGAGTAGAATCAATTAGAGCTGTGTCGAGCGCTCATTAGGACATAACAGTAGAAACGATATAAAAGCAATTCGGAAATCTAATTATAACATAACAGGACCCAGGCGAGCTATTTTGGTAATTAATTATTGTAGCGAACAGCGAACGGTGGTAGCACGCGATCGTTACAATCGTGGGTAATAATATTTTGGGCTACGTCTTGTGAATAAATAATATTTTGTAATGTAAGTTTTCAAGTAAGCCTACATAACACAGATACGCGCCAAACATTCAAGATAATATAAATTATGCGTTGTCTTCACAATTTTGTATGGATTTTAATTTTACCGGCTCGGTTTTACATATTATGTAGGTACATAAACAATAAAATAAATAAGCCAGTGGCCAGCAGCCAGCAATATTTAGGGTGCAAAACAAACTTGTTAGGTAAGTTTTAAATTTTACATTTTCTGTATGCAGTCTACTTGAACTGTATTTTGTAGACCGTACATTCGTAGACCTACGAGCTATAATTAAAATAGATACTTTAGTCCTCGAATAAAAATAAGTAGCATGTCAGACCATTTTAATAAAATAAAAACACTTGTAGGGAATGTAACTCGCTATAAGTTTCAAAGTATTCAGTATGCAATAAACATAATTTATCGTTACAAACATGATACATGGAGCGGGGCGAACTGTTTCGTGACACTTCCACTTTTCAGCTTGAACACGGCACGAGACTCCCCATACTTTAAAAAACAGCCACAGGCAATATGAAACATATCGAAACACACTGGCATCAGTTTAAGGCCCTTTTATCACTTGACGTTTCATAAAATTGTTCCAAACTCAAAAGGGTTTATGATCCCCAATCACCCCTAAATTGTTTACGATTCGTTCGAAAGAAAAACAAAATGAAATGAGTTGGTAATGTGATTATCGCACATAATGAGGGCGTAATGAAACATGGCAACATGTTCGGAGTCAATTTGTCAGTTCATTACCGCCAAAACAACTCCAGCCATAACTCAATAACCGCTGCCCCGCGAGTTCCACATTCAAATCTGACATCTGTCACATTTGGCGCGGCGCGGTGACGTTTTTTGTTTTTTCGCGAGTGACAGTTGGCGCGGGCGGCACGCCGGGCGGCCTCTTGTTTTTGTTGCGTTTTATTGAATCATACGAAATTGTGTAGTGACATTTTGTGTCTAAATTGTTTTTTGTTTTGTTAATCGATAGTTGATTGAAACGATTGTGTCTATCGCCGCTGGAAATGTAATCACCATTAATGTGCATACTACGTACTATATCATTGTTAGTTGCAAGTTGAATCACTATTTGTTTGTTTTGCTTTTAAGTCGACGTGCTACTAGATATCAAGGTGATTTATAACAAAATGATTTCCTTAAATTCGCTTAAATATAAGTGATTAACGAACGATCTACAAATTAGGAAAACGCCAAGGAACGCAAGGAAAATCGGGTATTTGGCTAATTCGATAATTACGTTTAAACAGTTATGGGCAAGTAAACAGTGGAATTAGTCTGTGGTGGTATTCCACTAACTAGTCCCGCGGGGCGCAAAATTGTGACTGTCGACGGCAATTAAAGGTGGCAAGAAAAATTGTAATTTTTTCATTAAAATTGTTTTTTTTTGTAAAGGTTAGTGTCAAAAAGTATGGTTGTGGATTTAGGTACATTATGTCGAATTTACTTATACTCATGAGTGCGATAAAATTAGTCGCTGCTCTAGAAATAATATATATTGGTGACTTTGTCTTGTCTGACCAGAGAACAAAACTCAGATTGGCCTTCTCTTACTTACCTCCCGGTAATTAAGAGACATTTCCTAAGTAAAGGCGTTGTTTCAGCATGTGCGAAGTTCATCCATGGGCTGCGCTTATCACATTCCATGAGGTAATCCGTCTTCTTATTTAGCACCAGATGTTGCCCGCGACTTCTTGCGCTCACAAAGAATTCCCATAGGAATAGTACATTTTGTAGAGATAAGAAGTAGCCTATGTCATTCCCCGTTGTCTACTCCATTTGATGAATTTTGGCACACTAAGTGCAAATTTCGTCAAGGTCCAATACTTTCGATGAAAAAAACAATTAAATCGTTCCTATTTTTATAATATTAGTATAGGTATAGGAGTTGTTCCGTATCGCCAACCCGCAGGCTGTGCAGCAGGCAACAGCTATCACGGCGGTGCGCGGCGCGGCGCGGCGGTGCGATCGGCGGATGCTCGCTCGGCGCTCATTTCCGCGCGGCACACCTGGCGCCGCCGTTTGGCTGCGGAAGTGTCACTGTCTACACCGCCGCCTCCCCCTCCTCTCCCGTCGTGTGCTATTGCCAATTCCGATTCGATGACGAAAAGACATCACACCTCCGTGAGAACACGGTGTCTATGGCGAGGCTGGCGGCGTTGAGATATTTGCATAGTTATATTTAATCTTAGAGCACCCTCATGATACACGGTACACGATTTTCGATTCAGTCGTTTGTATAATCGACTATCGACCAAACGACTTGATCAGTTCGATTGGATCAGTTAGGAGTGACCGTGTATGGGCAACTAAGTACGTAGTAATTATTTATTGATCTGTGGTAGGGGTGTGAATTGGCTTGACGGTCTATGCTGTTTATGTAAATATGGAACTGATCCAATTGAACTGATCCAGTCGATTGGACGATAGAATGTATGGTGTATGGCTAACATTAGGTAAATACAGTGACAGTCTGGCTTTCAAACGCTTCTTAAAGGCGCCCACCACGGCGCGTCAACAACTGCTTGGCAGAATAACAAGGCTTTTGAGTACACAGGCGTGAAACGTATTAGTGTTTTAATACCCACGCCAATGCGCTGTTAGTTATTATTTATAACCTAAAATTAAGTTTTCCGAATAGGTTGAAACTTGCAAGTGGCAATGTTATATGTGTCTGTGAATCTTATTTATCATAAAATAATGTATACACATTAAATTATGATAGATAGGATTATATAAACAATATAGTACAATACTACAAACGTCATATACCTACTTCGAGTGTGGCCTGTTTCGTATGCGAGCACCGACAAGCCTTTTTGCTGCAAAACCGATCTCACGGGGCTCCTCACAAACTTTGACAACGAATATTTAATTGGAATGAAAGGACAAAACGAGCGAACTCAATTTGCGGCATCGGCTGTCATCTCCCGGCCTGTGACGTCACCGAACGTCACAATAGAAACAGGACAAGGAAAAAAACGAAAACGAACGGAGCAAACGTTATCAAGGAAAAATGGATCGGACCGTTTGCTCAAAACGCCAAAGCCTCAAACTGAATTAACAATTTTATTTCCAAATGTAGGTTCAAATTAAAAAATCCTACTAATGAAATTGTTTGTAGCTGTAGCGGTCTACATACAGACTACGAAACTTTGGCGTGCAGCAAAAAGTCCAACAGATATATGGAGTTTTATCCACTCTCGTCACGTTTGAATTAACTTTTTTCATTACAACAATGTTGTCGCTAACAATTAATTTGTGAAAGCCTGAAACACTGTCGTAACTTTTATGTATTACGTAGACTGTTTAACTACTATCGAAGTTTACTAAATTAGACTGATTGTGTGCTACTTTTACGTTACAATTTATGCTGGCAAAGTGACTAATTGAAAATGGTTCAGGACAGTCGATTGAAGACAATAGTTTTCCGATTCAATATTATGTTTTACGTAAGTAGGTAAACGTAAGTGTCGGAGCGCGGTGTTTGTGTAGTGCTGATCGATCGGCGACACTCTATTTACTTTACAAACGAATTCACTTTTGCCAGCCTCTCTCTCTAGCACCCAATACAAACGATGACTTCTTTCCAAGAAACCGAGCGAGATAGACTCGGCGATCGCCGCGGGTGCGAGCGAGAAGGAGCGCCGCGCCATCTTAGATGCAGCCTACGGACCGAAAAGTTAGCCAATAACTCGTTCGGCGCGACAACAAACGGGCCGGGGGCGCGCGAATGTGGGCCCTATTGTGTGGAAAGTAGGGGCCAGGGTCCCGCGCCGCCGATTTAATCACGTTCGTTAGGGTCGTCTTAAGGGCCCTCCCTTCGGCGTGTGTCTGAAGGCAGTCATTAGAGCTGGCCTGCCACTGTCACCGCTGTACGGGGCCTTATAATTTGATATGCCGATGACATTTTGTGAGCCGACCTTTCATTTCGGTAATTTTAACATTTTTATAATAGGAAGTTAGTAGGTTCAAAGTAATAATGGTTCTCTTAAACAATTGCCTATAGGTGGTAATTGTATATAGGTGCCCCACAGACGAGAGTCCGATCGTTTCAGTTAGAACGAACGTCTGTTCGGCCTGAACGGATTCGAGCACATACACGGAAAAAAACGCACCCGACGCAACTGACGTCATTTCGACCTGAACGGATTGGAGCACACACACGCAAAAATCGCATCATTTCGTTTTGGTTTGCCGCGAGCTACGATCCTGTTTATTAGTTGTAAACTCACTACGCTTGTACACGATACACTCCCGCACGGCCGCGGCTCTGACGAGAACTGAAGCGATTTGTCACACATGGTCCGTTTAGTCCATCCGTTCAGTCCAAAATTAATGCCAACTTAGTTATCTTACAAAGTTTTACTACTAAATTAAGTATTTTAATCCCTCCTTAGTAGGAATTTAGCTGTTAGTACTGTTTTAGTAGGTAAAAGCCAGATAGTAATCATATGCAAAATGACCTAAGTTAAGCACAAAAAAAACATTTAATAAATTGACACCTTATCATAATAATACATAGTAGCTTCTGTATTTTGCTTAAAACTATCCGTTTAAATACTACATACATAATATGTCCTAGTATATTTTAATTTTACAGTAAAATTAATAATAAAATTCAATAAATAATAAAATTTTAATTTAACAAAACCTAAAATACAGTGGTTTTTGGGGGCTTTAGGGATTTCTAAGTTTTTTAGATTTTTTTTGATAGTTTACAGTATTCTTTTAGTAGTTTTTAGTAGAAATCAACGCGAGTTTAATAGTTTCGAAAAAGCAGAGCTGGCAATATCGCTTCAGTCCATCCGGCCGACTGATGCGATCTCGAAATTGCATACAGACGATACGATTTTTCATCCGTTCAGCCGAACTGAAGATAACCGGACCGTATTAGGGTACATTTATATATTTACAAAATCTCAACTCCTACTGGACTGAGATCCCAGCCCCGCCAGGCTCCACTTATGTTCTTACTGATATAAAATGTATTTCATATTATAGTATTAGTATGTACAATGAACGTATGCCCACCCGCCAGGTTGTGCCGTGGGCCAATTTTTAGGTACAAGGCGCTAAATTTGCGAAAATAGCACTAACTTAAATAGTCCATTCGCGTTAAGTTTGTATCAATAGTTTATTTAATAGATTAATGTGAACATAACATGAGTGTCATTGGTCGATGTAGATTAGACATTTACACTCATGACTCACTATAAACTTAATGCACTATAGTGACTACATGAAGACATAAGGCAACTAAACATACGAGCAGTCCATTTTTTACCTTCTAAGAAAGGTAAATCTAAAGATTTATTTGACAAAAGAGTGATCCTTGCTTTAGAACTGCTTATACAAAATATACTTTTTAAATCAATGTTTTAAGGCTTATATAACAACATAAATGATTATATTGTTACTAGCTTTTACCCGCGCCTCCGACCGCTAGACAATACTGTACTTTTTCGGGATAAAAAGTAGCCTATGTTTTAATCCAGAGCCGTAACTACTACCATGCCAGATTTAAACAAAATCCATTAAGTAGTTTTTTTATTATTCAGTAACAAACATCCATTCATACATCCATCCATTCATCCTCACAAACTTTCATATTTATAACAGTAGTGGGACAAAATACCGTCGGACAAATTCAGATGCGCGCCGTACGGCACAAAACACTCACATCAAAAGTGCGCCCAAAGACATCAATCACTCAAACCGAGTTAATCCACAACTAAATTAACTCTCGACAAACGGCCGCCCTGCCGCCCTCGCAGCGCCGCCAAACAATAACTGAACACTCTATTACCATGACACAGAGCTGCAAATCGAACGAACTACTCTACCGCGAACCATTCTATTTGTTACCGTATTACCGTGAAATAGAGTTCAAATTCTTGCGCACACGTCTCCGGACCCTCTCTCCTCACATCATTTAACGAGATTACAGTGTAAAAGGTCCCAACTTCTGCCCGTTGTGCGGCAAAACACCATCAATTGCCTGCAAATAAGGGCCAAAACCCCGCACAACCCCGCACAACCCCGCACAATGCGGTGTGCGGTTGTGCGTGTATGCGCTAGCTAAATGTATTTACGCTCCATCAATTAGCTGATCTGATATAAACTGTGTAATGTTTATGAATACAAAACAAACAGATCATTAAAGGTGAATTTACAACTCCCCGAGTTATAAAATTTAAATTACCACGCTACACCCCACAAGGGTGTAGCGTGTTTAATCTGTGTCTGTATTATTTTGCTAACACTGAACGTATCTCATAAATATTTGCAAAATGTCTATGTAACACCGGGAAAGACTTATGGCATGGGTTGACAGGAGCGAGAATTCTGGAAGTTCGATATTAAAAAAAACCATTAGGGTCAATTCACACTGAAACGAAACGAAACGCGACACGACGCTACATTTGTAAGATAGAGTAGATATATTTATAAGATAGACTTTTACAATGAAACGTGTATCTTTTTGTGTAGTGAATAAAGTTCAATTTTGGATAGCTATCTTGAACATGCAGCGCCGCGTCGCGTATCGTCGCAATGTGAACTGTTTACTTACAGTGCAAATGACAAAAAGCGCCATTCCGACTTCCGACATTTCCTTCCGATATCATCAGGCTAGATGACTGAATTTTTATTGCATAAATGAATAGTACCTACTTTTAAATATGAGTAACTATCTTCTCAGTATATCAAAAGTTAATATTTTCAAAGTTAGAGCGATTTGTTCAGAAAATTCTCGTGAAAACGCTCCATACTAAAGTTGTACCTAGCTGTGACGTCACGCCTAGTTTAAAGTGTATGAAGTATACGGCCGCGAGAACATATTTGCAAATATCTCCGATATTTGTGCGTTTAAGTTCAAACTTACCTTAATGAATGTTTTTGTATATGATGTAAGTAAACTAATGATGTAGGTTTTGTTTACTAATTTAGCAAAACGTTTATTTAGTTTTTAGATGTCTCTGGTTAAGTAACTACACATAAAATATTGTTTGTTTGCATGTATCAAGTTGTAATACCTCAACATTTCTGAACATATCAATTCAACTCAATATTGTAACCTGTCGTCATCATCCCCAGTTGTCTGTCATTAATTATATTACGTACTTACACTGTCGTGTATTGTCAGACATCTTATATACTTTAAACGAGGTTATCTTGTCTTGTATATAATATCTACAAGTCTTGGCAAATCAATTACGAAGATTTTGGGCAAATGATTTACTGCTTATGTAAAGATATTTAGGCAGAAAAATAATTTCAAATTTCAAATAAAATATATTATCTATATACTAGCTGTTTCCCGCGGCTCCGCCTGCGTAAATATACTATCGTATATATCGGAACAATGTACTTTTCCGGGATAAAAAGTAGCCTATATTTTAATCTATATTAATAATATAAATATATAATAATATAAAGAGTCTAAACTACTACCATACCAAATTTTATCGAAATCCATTCAGTAGTATTCGCGTGAAAGCGAAACAAACAAACATTCACATTTAGAATATTAGTAGGGATTAGGTCCTTACATATGAAATTGGCGTTTTGTCGTACTGGCCAGTTTGGTCTCAAATCTTTATTTGAGAATTTCAATTTAAAATTTATACCGCTATTTACTCATGCATTTGTGTTTCAAAAACCGTAATTCATTTGTTTTTTTCATTGCGTCACTCTATTTACAAAATGGAAATCATGAAATATCGTATTATTTTCGAGTAATAGGTGCAGAAACGGCTCGAAGGATTAATTATCAAAAAAGCGATAATTAATCCTTTGAAATTCCAAAAAGACAGTGTCACAAAAGAAAACACAGTGCATTTTTGGTTCCAACGTTTTTGTTCCGGAAATTTCGACCTGCAGAAAAAACCCCGTGGACGGCCGAAGACTAAAGTTGATAATGAAGAATTGAAGGTATTGTGGAAGCGGATCCATCGCAAACCACGTCCGAGTTAGCTGCAGGCTGCTGTATTAGTGATAAAACTGTTTTAATCCACTTGAAGCAAATTGGGAAGGTGAAAAAGCTTGAAAGGTGGGTACCTCATGAGTTAAGTGCAGCAAACCGACAAACGCGCGTCGATTGCTGCGTTACATTCCTCAACCGGCACAATAATGGATGGAGTGGATCCTGTATGATAATCAGAAACGCTCATCGCAATGGCGGGACCCTGGCGAACCCGCCAAAGCCTGCCCCAAGGGAAAATTTACTTAAAAAAAGTTACTTGTGAGCGTTTGATGGACTAGTGCCGATGTCGTTCACTACAGCTTTCTTAAATCTGGCCAGACAATTACGGCAGATGTCTATTGCCAGCAACTGCAAATCATGACAGAAAAGCTAGCTGCTAAACAACCGACGTTGGTCATTCGCTCTAGACCACTGCTGCTTCAGGACAACGCTAGACCACACACTGCACAACAGACGGCTACCGAATTAGAGAAGCTTCAATTAGAATGTCTAAGACATTCAGTGGTACTCCCCGGCCCTTGCTCCAACAGATTAGCATTTTTTTCGAAATTTGGATAACCTGCAAGGGAAAAAATTCAATTCCGATGGGGCAGTCCAAAGCGCCTTCAAAGATTTCATTTCTTCCTGTCCGAATGGTTTTTTTAGTAAAGAAATCAATGAACTCAACCTGCGAGATGGTAAAAGTGCATAGATAGCAATGGTATATACTTTGATTAAATAAATATATTATGTTTAAAAAAAAACGACTTTATGTTCCTCCTTTACAAAACACCAATTTCATATGGTGAAAATTTTGTATAACCTAATATTAATACATGAAGCGAAAATTTCAAGTACAGTTTTATGAGAATTGTGCATACGGATGAGAGTGAAATTTGGCACAATTAAAGTTTATGCTTTTGAAGTTTATTCATTTTTTTGTTTATGCATTAAAGGCGTGCGAAAAGCTTAAATTTCTTACAATAATGCTTTGGAATACATTAAATTAATGAAAAGATCAGCAACACACACTAGCATGGATTTGGTGCAGACGTTCGGTTTCATCGTGAAAAACATGAGTAAAATTTAATTTTTCGACATTTTAATGGAACTGCACTGATATTCTTTTAATTATTACATTAATTATAGTTTATAATTATTATCGCTACTGAGGTAGCCCACACTACCTACCGTGCAATTATTATCGCTACTGAGGTAGCCCACACTACCTACCGTGCAATTATTATCGCTACTGAGGTAGCCCACACTACCTACCGTGCAATTATTATCGCTACTGAGGTAGCCCACACTACCTACCGTGCAATTATTATCGCTACTGAGGTAGCCCACACTACCTACCGTGCAATTATTATCGCTACTGAGGTAGCCCACACTACCTACCGTGCAATTATTATCGCTACTGAGGTAGCCCACACTACCTACCGTGCAATTATTATCGCTACTGAGGTAGCCCACACTACCTACCGTGCAATCGATTTCATTTTATTACACATTGACGTTTGCCAATCTGTCACAACATTTCTTTTTTTACTTTTTTCCTTCTAAGATATTCTGCCTCAGTGTGGAGTAAACCAAACCTTATGTAATCGGAATCTCGGTAGCAGCTGCAAGTATTACCATGGAACTTAGTATGCAGTGAGTTTTAAGGGAGAAAAATCGATCTAGCTAGGTCTTATACGTAGGAAACGGCGCATTTTTAAGTCATATATTATGTTTTTTCTTTCGTCGTGCAATAATATATCAATAATTTAGACTCTTTAATGTCAGTCCGGTTGGCAGTTTCTTATGCGTATGTACATTATTTCCTTTGTTCGAAAATGTTGAATGTAGTGGGTTCGAATCGGGGGTCAGATTAATATATTTGTGAATCTCTTTAAATTTATCAGAACTCCGAGCAAAACTCGGTTACCTAGGTACTGTTTTTATATATTATGATATATATGTATTGATGTATTGTATTGATGTATTGTATTGATGTATTGTATCTAAGTGTAGACTCGGCTCATTTGGCTCATCATTATAACAATGTATTATGTACTGTGTATATCGTATGTCTAGGAGTATCTAGAATCTTCGAGGACAGGCGTGAGCCAGTCGTCTGCCGACTACCTCCTAACACAGCTGCCCAAGAAAGTCTGAACATAATATTATAAGTATTTTATTAGAGGAACGTAATAATTTGACAAAGTATATCATAGTAGGCACGTTTGAAGTGGGTTTTGTATAATATTAATAATAATAACACTAGTGATTTTACTCAACTAAAGCGATCACCACAAAACAAAAGAAAAATCAATTGCATTGTATGAAAACAGTGAAATAATTAAAAGTGTATGAAGACATGAAAGGCCCCCGTTAAACGCCAATATCTGAACAAATTCAATAAGTGCGCGACCAAACACGCGGGTATTGCACAACGGGCCCCCGGGCAGGGGCACGCGGGGGACCGCGGGCGTAGGGCTGCCAACTGTACTCTAAGTAGGTAACATTTTTTTTCATAAAAAAAACATAACTCGACTAAGTAAATTATATAGTCTACGTTGCCCAGGCCTGCAAAATTCGTTGACACCTCTTTTATAATAATTGGATCAGTAGTGTAGGTGCTCCGGTGAAACAAACAAACATACATACATAGACTGCTAAAATAACTACCTTAGCACAGTTAAAATGTATGTGGAGTAAGGTGTGCAGAAGCCAATTTTATTTTAAATAGTACTCGGAAATACATAAAATTATTACAAAATAACAACAATGCACACTACCTCAGATGACTCACACACACTACCGTGCGTTTTGATACAGTTTTGTTACACGTCGACGTTTATGTAACTGTCACAACCTTTACATTTTTTTTCTACTTAAGAGGCAAAAGAACTCGTAAAAAGTTCAAAATATATGAAAAAAATACATGAATTATTTCGGCCAAATTTCGACCACGGGGCGATCTCTAGTATACTCTATTTCTTGTAATGAAGTAACCAACCCTACTTGGGGCCTCAACGTCGTTGTTTGCGCGGCCGTAATAACACAACTCTTAGGCACGCGCCGCTGTTTGGCCCAACTGTGGGGTGTGGGCCGCGTGGGGTATGGTAATCGTTGCCCAACAGACTTGAGGATCAACTTTTGTTTGCTCATGACTTTCATTAACACTGTAATTGAATCGGATCGATATAAATACATAAACGATATATTATGTTGTGATTTGGCTTCCGAGTCTAATAACTTATGTTATTAGCGTTTCACTATCAGCTGTAGATAGCAGTAGTATTCACCTTCATTTTGAGGTTTTTAGGAGCTGCCTCCTAGTTCCTACATGGGCCACATAGTCAAAGAAAGGCGGACCGCACTTGTATTTTGGTACCTAATGCATCTACCTAGTTATTGATCTACCTAGTTATTGATCTACCTAGTTATTGATCTACCTAGTTATTTATTGTAGGTAGGTACTATTAATTATATTAAAAATGCAAAATTATTTATTTTGATTAAATTAATACAGATCAGTAAAGAGCAATGCAGAAAAAAAGAGGGGAAAATGAATATAAAACAAAGACTTCCAAGTAACTACTAACTTAACTAATTTATATAAAGAAATTAAGAAACTTAAAAAAATGTAAATTGGCTCGTCGGCCGCGCATTGTCGACCATTGGTTTCACCGAACTGTGCAGTTTTATCGTTACATGTATAGCGGGCATAACATTGCTGTACCGCCGCGGGGCAGAGGGTTCCGCGGGTCTAAATAGCTTTGTCATAGTTGTTAGATGACAAATATCATTTCGCTTTCATCTTATGAAATATATTTAATCTTACGTAGTTCTTTTATTTTCTACGAAAACAAAATCTTGCAGTCTTTGTAATCACGTAGTTTTTATTTTTGCCAATACTTACGGCTTCATCGTCGCCCGTCGGCCTGCGGACCTCCGGTCGGCGGCGGTGAATGCAATCAAATAAAGTGCTCGGAAAATTCATTACCGCGCCGCAAACACACATAAGTTTCAAAACTAGTGGTACTTGATTTTATGAAATGATTTGCGCAGATATCGAATAGAATACGGGGCTACTCTTTTTTGCAGGAAAATATACCCCGTCCCGTGGGATTACTTTTTCGGTACGAACGGCAACTTCTAGTATTTAGTATAAAAGTATAGGTATTGGGCTATGTCTAAAGCATATTCGTTACTATTTTTTCATTATTAAGGTACAAATTTGTATTATGATAATACGGTAACGCTCGACGTCGCGCGTCGGCGTGCGTATCCGCACGTCTGCGTTTTTGAGGAGTAGTAGTTGACGCGCGTCGCCGCGTTTCACTCGGGCGCAGTGACTATAGGGCGTATTAAAATTGTAAAATGCGAGTATCGAAATGTATTCGTGTGTAACATTTCGTTACTCGGTACTAGATGGCGCACCCGTTCTTCAGTACCGAATACATGCGGTTTGCTACGGCTCTAATATTTCATTCAAAGATTCAGTTTGGATACCTATTATATGAATGAATGATGATAGTAAGATATTATCATAATTGGCATTTTCATACTTCGCCTGCAACTGAGCGTTTGACCAGTGTGACCAGAATAAATTAAATCGACCATTCTCCAATTCACATGTCCAAGCTCTGCTAAAATCTACTAAAAACTATTAAATAGCGTTTTCGAGATTAAAAACATACCCCAGGGCAGAGCGTGCCGAATATACATGAGGTTTGTTTTAAAAACATTAATTTTTGTCTTCTAAATTTACCCAAAAACCACAAATTTTTCAGATGTGCGATACAATCTACAAAACTCAAAAATTGTATTTTGATTCTGCTAAAATTGCAGGATTCTGCTAAACCTGGCCACACTGCCGGGCGTCGTGTGGTGAAAGTAGAATGCTACCTAACTTTGAGACTTGCGGCTTTTAGATACTTGCGGCCTCGTCGCATTGCCATTTACAAGGCCAATTGTCGCAGTGCGGCTGAAATCGTGCGGCTTTAGGCACCTGTATATATTTCACATTATGGCTTCTATGGGGTTAACAGTCCAACTAGAATCTAGATTGTCTAAGCTAGTCGCTACGCTACGCTGCTGGCTGCAGGGCTACAGTGCTCCGACATAATTAGTGATGAGTTGGTGAATGTGGATTTTTAGGTCCAAGTACACAATAATATACACTGATACCGGTTATTTCAACAATATTTGAGAGGGCTATGCTAGACTATAGATAGACTTACTGATTATGTGTCAACATAAAACATTCTCACGCAAACTCAGTTTGGCTTTAGGAAAAACTGTAACACCACTGTAGCTTGTTTTGATTTAGTAAAATCGATCACTGAGTCTCTTAATAATAGAATCCCAGTAATTATCATATTCCTAGACATGTCAAAAGCTTTCGCGCAAAATATAAATCAGGCCTTACTTCTTCACAAACTACAAAAATATGTGATAAGGGAGGAGCGGTGTAGTTAATAACTGGAAACAGAGTTATCTGTCTGACCGTTATCAATGTGTGTAAATAAGTAAAATTTATAACGGTAAAAAGATTACGAACGGGTCAAACTTCAAGATTAACAAATATGGTGTACCACAAGATAGTGTATTATGCCCATATATCTTTCTACTCTATATAAATGATCTGCCACATGTAACTACAAAAATAAATATTTTATTTGTAGATGATACGACACTTATAATTAAATGTGAAGATATTGAAAGTTTCGAGAGTATCATTAACGAGACTCTTGATAAAGTAAATACCTGGCTTACTCATAATAATTAAAAAATAAATATAAGTAAAACTCAATTAATAGATTTCCAAAACTTTAAAAGATAAATTATTAACCTTAATGTATATTATAAACATATGAAAATCGAGGAAGTGAAATCTGCAAAATTTCTAGATTTTTTTTTAGACAAATATTGCAATTGAAAAGACCAAAAAAATTGCATATATGTACCAAACTAGATCGGTTCGTCTATGCTATTAAGAGAATACGTCAAACAGTGAGTACTGAAGCCGCTCTGAGTGCTTACCACGGGTACGTATCGTCCGTGTTATATGGACTTGTACTGTGCGGAAATTGTACGGATACCGATAAGGCGTTTCGTTTGCAAAAAAAGTATGTCCGGGCTAGCAATCAAAATCAAATCAAATCAAAAAATTTTTATTCAAAATTGGTATTTTTAAATACTCTTTTTGAACGTCGTTACAACGTGATGGCTACCACCGGTTCGAGAACTAACCCAGCGAGAAGAGCTGGCAAGAAACTCGTCTGGGGCCATCTTTTACCAAAAAGATGGAAAATTATTCTTTTAAAATCAAAATTATTACAATGTTTGCTTATGTCTATGTAACAAATAAAAACATAAGATAAGGAGCCACTTTATTCCCAAGGTGTGCCGTCTTGAATGAAGTCATTAATTTTATAATACGCTTTGGCACACAAACGTTCTTTAACTACTTTTTAAAACTTATTAATGGGAAGGTTTTGAACCTTTTCTGGGATTATATTGTATAAGCGTATACATTGGCCTTTAAAGGATTTACTAACTTTGCTTAGTCTGAACACTGGCATATCTAACTTGTTCTTATTTCTAGTGTTTACACAATGATTATCACATTTCTTTTTGAAGTTGTTTAGATTCCTTCTTACGTATAACACATTTTCCAAAATGTATTGAGATGCGACGGTCAGAACTTTTATTTCTTTAAACTTTTCCCTTAGAGATTCAAAAGTCGACATCTTATAAATAGAACGTATAGCACGTTTCTGCAGCACAAATATTGTATTAATGTCCGCAGCGTTTCCCCACAAGAGGATGCCGTACGACATTATGCTATGAAAATAGCTAAAGTAAACTATTCGCGCGGTCTCTATGTCGGTAATTTCTCTAATTTTTTTAACAGCGTATGCTGCAGAACTCAGCTTATCTGCCAATTTAGCAATATGTGGTCCCCACTGTAACTTACTATCTAATGTTATACCTAGAAAAACAGTGGTGTCTACTAATTTCATTTTCTCATTATTTAATAGTATATTGGTTTGTGCCTGCGTAACATTTGGCAAGCTGAACTTTAAACATTTTGTTTTATTAGAATTCAATAGTAAATTATTAGCATTAAACCAATGTACTATTTTTGAGAGAGCACTATTTACCTCGTCATTGTTAGATTGTCGTCGCTTCACATTAAAAATTAGTGAAGTATCATCAGCAAAAAGTACTATCTCATGCTTATCATTAACTAGATAAGGTAGATCATTTATATAGATGAGAAATAGAAAAGGGCCCAAAATAGACCCCTGTGGTACTCCTAATTTAATTTGACCAATAGCTGGAGCATGGTGTCTAGACAGTTGTAGACCGTTGTTTAAAAAATTCAAGATACTTCCCCTAACTTGCATGTATATAAAAGAAGCCTGTAACATTTGTAAAATTACACCCTGAATACTTTCAACCCAAATCAGATTTAGGACGGAAAAATGAAAGGCATAAATTTAAAATCTATTTCCCACTTTGTAATTTAAATATATATAAAGATAATTCATTCGTACAGATAATAAGAATATATAAATATATAATGTTATACCGGACGAATTATATAATGTTTTACCGGACGAATTATATAATGTTATACCGGACGAATTATATAATGTTATACCGGACGAATTTAAAGACTTACCGTACAACCTGATTAAATGATATAAAATTGATGGACGGGGTTTCGGGACTCGATCTCCCGGGCACTTGTGAACTGAGCGGGTAACTATTTTGAACACCGGATATTTGCTGAGCTGAAATAATTAGGTAACATTGTGTTGTATGACTACTTATTACCCGCGGCTGCGTTTGTCGGTAATGAGTGGTAATCTGTCGCAGACCTAACTATTAGCGGGGGCAACCCGATACAGCGGCAGGGTTGCGTCGGGGGCTGCGGAGGCTGCGGCCAATTACTGCCCGGCGCGTGGCCCCCGCGTGGCCGACACGCGCGCACAATGACGATCCGCGACTTTTCCCCGACTCCGACAACATTGCAACATATTTCATTTGAATAAGTATAGATTTGCACGTACATTCGATATTAATTACCCACGAGAGCGAAATTTGGCACCAGACTACACAGAAACAGGAACAATATTTGGGGTAACTATTTTAATAATGCTACTTATTTGTATACTTTGTGATGACGACAATCTGCACACACACACACACACACACACACACACACACACACACACACACACACACACACACACACACACACACACACACACACACACACACACACACACACACACACACACACACACACACACACACACACACACACACACACACACACACACACACACACACAATAAATTATATTAATAATACTTAATTTTAATTTCTTTTAGGTCATTTTAAGATGGCGAATATTGAATAAGAATTACAATATTTAATTTGATCTTTAGTTTTTACAAGCTCCTACTTGAATTCGAACGTTAATTAATAAACTATTTGGTCAGATACCGATGCTTAAGTCTTAATTGACTATAACTAATCGCTTCACTCTTAACCTCGCTTCACAATGCCGTTTCACTGCCAACTCAAGTCGTGATGTAATGAAGCGACGCCCCCTCCTCACTCCCCTCTCCGACTCTCACACAGCTGTCACCCTTCCGACCTACAGACTACAGTTCATTATCGCGCGCCGAGCTCTAATTGAGTGCTGGCATAATTAATTACGTAATTAAGTAATGATTCGCCCGCGCTAATTGGCGCGCGAGACAGGGGGGAGGGAGGGGGGGCTCAGTGGGAAAGAGTGCGACTTATCCAGGTCCGTTTAGATCTCATCTCATCAGTGCAAGCGAAAACTTTACACACGTATTTTAACCCGCGACTCGCCAGCTACACTCCGTTCAGCCACAATTTAATCTGAACGTAAACAAAAAGATATAAGTGATTTGACCAATTTAATGTGTCACTGTATTTATTTAATGCACGGTAAATAAGTGACATTTAGGGCGTTTGTCCACCGCCACCATCACCGTCACGTCCCCGAGAACGACATGACGGCGCCGAAGTAGCGATACATACATTTACTATAGCCGTGTGCCCACCGCACGCCCGTCACGTCAACCTAACGGTGACGGTGGCGGTGGACAAACGGCCTTACGGCCGGTTTTACAATCTTCTAATAAGTGTCGAATAGCATAAATCCGGCAGTTTTGTCGGTGCTTACTTTATATTGAGCGAGAGAGACAAAATATGCAGTTTAGCTATCTAACACTTGTAAGAAGATTGTGCAAGAGGCCCTTAGATTTGTAGCATTATAGTGAGCTATTGTGTCTTTGTTTACATTTCGATTACATTGGAACTGAACGGAGTGTAGCTGGCGGGTCGCCGGTCGCCGGTCGCCGGTCGCGGGCTCGTGTGGATTAAGTTTTTGCTCGCAGTGATGAAAGTGTAGGTTTGGGTTGGCTAAGTGGCTAAGTTAGTATAAATGTTAAATTGATGGTTTAAAATTTGTTTGACTTGAATTGCCAGTACCTGGGGGACCGAGCTTCGGAGTTCTTGTAGTACGGAAAAATGAATAGTTTGCGATTAAAAAAACCGAAGGTTTCCGTTCCGTACAAAAAATTGATTATTTTTTGTACGGAACGGAAACCTTCGGTCGTTTGTGCTGTGGAAATATTTATATTCTCTGTTCTTAGTATTTGTAGGAATATCGGCAACAGAAATAAAATTTGTATGTGAAATTGTTGAAGCCGTTTCCGAGATTCTCATTAAAATTTAAATACAATATATTTACAAGAATTTCTCCTATAAAGTATAAGATATAGGCATAATCTATTCTAAGAAGAAACTAATTTTAAAGGCGATTTAATTAGCTATTTTACTCCAAAGTATATTTCTACTGAATATTACAAACAAATAGATACCCAATTCAAAACAAACTATTAACAATAGGCAGAAGTCTTGCACAATTTCGGCTGAGCAAGCTAATCTGCCTTACTTTTTCTGGGAATCGAATTTCAATACACAGCAGTCAGTAAGCGATAGTACAACTACACCGACTACTGAGCAGCCGCCGCCTGTGCTTGGAACTACACAATATAGTCCAGGAGCCGGCGTCTACAAAAGACCGTCTTACAATGCCAAATCCGAGGCTCTCAGAGTGTCGGGTGACACTTACGTTCTGGTCGCACAAATAAAAACCTTAACGCATTTAGAATAGAATTCCGAATGGAATGTGCCGTCGGCTATATCTTGAAACAGATCTCGTATTATTAAGCTACTTATTTCTATTGATTGAAGTTTAATTGTCTGCTGTACAAACAGAAGTACCTAATTGCAATATAGGTGCTATTGTCATGGTTATAGAGTAGAGTTTTGCAATTGTTTTGTTCTTGTTGCACAACGTCTTTGTTGTGTGGTGTTGGAGATCGAAGACATTCAACCGGCATGTGCGCCCGCGACGGCCGCCTGTTTTAGTGTCATTTTATCAAAAATATATTTTTTCATTGTTTCAATATTATATTATTTTCTAGATAAAGGAAAAGCAAATAATATAATATCAATTTATTTTATTGTAATAGCAAAGTTTTAGACTAAAATACTTCATGATTTGACAATAAACTTTAAAAACTCATTCTCTCTAAGTCCTGACAAAATAATTTCCAACAAATCGGCTATAATGGGATATCCGTCGTCATTATAACCGCGGGGAATCTCACGTTTTGTCGATTACTCGTACATCTTGCGATTCTCATGCAAAGACCGCGTAACGGAAATACGGCGGGCATATTCCGGCGCGGCGCGGGGGCCGGAGGGGGCGGGTACTGGGAGGGAGGGGGGAGTAATGCACACCGACATGATACGGCGGCGTACGCGCAGTTTGAACGGCAATGAATGTGAGGTTGACGGGTTCTGTAGGTAGTTAAAATTGGTTCGGCTAGTGATGATAAGCCGATACTATAGGAGCTATTAGCTGTATGGTATGTACATTTGGGAATAATTTGTATCATAATATAACGGGAATCGAACGAGTAGATGGATTTCCTGTTGCTAAGTGCCCACCACCGCGCATGGGCACTAGTGACCCGAAGCTTTTACTTACGGCAGCCCACCAGCTACAACCCACTTTTGACATTTGAACACAACGGTTGAAATAAACTGCAATAATACTCGAGCGCTTTCACTCACAAGTCACAAGCGTCAATAACCCAACGCGTCCGCTGAGGGCTGGTTGTTGAACTAATATGAAGGCATGGCATAAGGTTCTCGAGCACACGGGGAACCCCATCAAATCTTAGCATATGCGGAACCCATGCCCCCCCCATAAGGTCTTCAATTACTCGTATTGTGGAGCTTCCGACACAGGAAGGAGCCGTCAAATTTTAATCAAATTATGAGCACAATACTTCGCCATTGATCCTGGCCTATTGATATTACAAGCCGCCTTTGTCCGGGTTACTCCTAATAGCTTATTGTGGGCTTATAATGCGCGGTTATAAATAAGGAATATGAGAGTTTGATGCTATTCATAATTAAGTATGAAGTTTAATTATGTTATTAAAATCGGTGGATTTAATGTAAGTATGTAGGAAGATACTAATTTATAGCTTGATATAGATATTATGTTAGCTCTTTAATAAAAACATGAATTTTAAGGTGTAAAGTTGATGTCAAGTCAATGACTTTAAAACCTTGGATCAAGAGCTATTACGTATTTATATTCTGAAAAAATCTTCATACAAGAAGAAGTTACGGCATCTTGATATCAGAAGATTTTGTCAATTACATACGGACTGATTATACTGCGAAATGCTGAAATGTCACGATTACAAATGTGAAAAGTCAAACCTCGACTACCCAAAACAACCCCAAAAGCGGGACAGTTTAAGTATGGACACTTTTGGCCTCGACATGCGACGTCTATAATATAGGTCTATGTGTAAAGTATCTCATATTTATTACCAACTAATGAAGGTTTTGAGAATTATTGGAACATTTAATAGTTATTACCCCTATTCCACGTGGGCCACGATAATCGCTCACGATTAGGCGTCCTTCTGCTTCTTTGAGGGAGTGAAATCATAAAAAATATATTGCTATGTCGTTTCTTCGTCGTAGTGTCGCGTAAGACTCGTGAGAGCGCGGGGCTGGCGATCATTTGATACGTTGCGATCATGAAATTGCTTTGCCGTCACAATACTAGCAAGCAACTCTCGCTTTCATTACATTACAGTAGTGTTCATTTTCCCATGCAGTGTGACAGCTATAAACCATCACATGCGTCATGATAATATAACCTCTATAACATCGCGGTAGAGTCCATATTCCTGTGTAATGATATAGCAAGGCGCGGGTAATAAGTGCCCCGTCTTTGATCTCGGGGGCCGCCGGCCGCTGTTTGTTTTGTTGCTAGTTTAATGGCAATCATAAACATAATGCTAATATCGATTAAGGCCCACTTGCGAGTTGCGCAGATCTGGGTTAAAGTTAACCCGGGATTAAAATATCATGCCTTCTCTTTCATAAATACGAAAAACGAGAAAGATCATTATGTTATCTTTCTCGAACCTCGTATTTATGAAATAGAAGGCATAATATTTTAATCCCGGATTAACTTTAAACCAGATCTGCGCAAGTGGGCCTTAGGGTTATAAATTAACTCAATAAAATGCAAAGTTGGTATGTGAATGGCTTAAGATTTTGTCATATATTTATTCCAAATTGGTCCTTACAAATACTTATGGATAGTTAAAACATTTAAGATATCATCTGCATCGGTTCAACCAAGGTCTTTTTGACAAGGTCCTAACTTCAACTTCAACCGTCGCTTTGTAAGAATCTCGCTCGGGCCGACCTCACGAAAGGCTCACAAAACCATCATTTTGGCTTACGACGGAAAATTAAAATGTCACTTAGTCATTTTATGTAATCAAATTATTTGCAGTCGTGTAGGTACGTGTTAGTTCGGTAACTCGACAACTAACCGAGTTACACGGAGCGCCGCCTTCCCAGACAGATACGAGTAGCTTTACCTAATATAATCTGAAAGTACAATTTAATGTTATTCATTGACATAAATAACTATAATTTCTTATCAAAACTATTGCCCGACTACATAAAATTTATAGCCTACGTTACCCGGGCTATTATTACGAATCTATTGACACCTCGTTTATTATTTATAATCGGATCAGTACCTTAGGCGGAACATATATATACACACAAACAGACTGCCAAAATCATTACCCTTCCTTTTGGCTTCCATGCAGTCGCGTAAATAATACTTCTAGATTTTAATATCAACTAGAAATACAATCTAAAAAATACTTTTGTACTATAATATTATACGTAATACGAGGAAGGATTTGTTTGTTTGATGAATTGAATTGCATTGGCTCCAAAACTGCTGGGCTGATGTTGATGATCTTTGGCACTGATATAGAGAAGACCTCTGGGAAGAACATAGGCTATTTTTTGTCGCGGGAAAATGTACGGTTCCCGTGGCATTTACTTTTACGCGTACAAAGTTGCGGGAAACATCTATGTAAAAAGTTTATCTACACTTTGAAAATGCCAAAACAGTTGATCGGATATAGATTTTGGCGTTTACAAAGCATTGACCATTATATTGTTGTTATTATGGGTCCACTCTAACGCTCAAGATAGGCTGTCGCATAGATCGGAAGGCCACCTTAAGAACACTCTCGATCACGTCAGCTTTCAAACAAAAAACGCATCTCAGACCTTTCGTTTAGGAGCTACAATGCCACGGACAGACAGACAGACACGTCAAACTTTAACACCCCACTTTTTGCATCGGGGGTTAATTTCCTTTTCCACAGTTTGATGTGCTAGTTAAATATCACTTGTACAGAAGTACCTACAGCAGCCATATGAGTGAAATCAGACACAAGACTGTATCGAAGGCTTTTTCTACAAAATACATCCACGCCGGAAAACAAAATCCAAAGCTCACTATCGTACTTAAAACCAAATTATTATTTTATTTTGACAAAACTTTTAAACGTATTGTTATAATAAAACCCAAACGAAATACCAGTATTACATGACATATTTCCGCGTGTTTGATATTTAAATGATTTCCTACGGAGACGTTACAATTGCAACAAATAATACTTATTGATATCATTAACCCTGCAGCGGCGCAGGGGGGCCCAGCGGCCCGGGGCATAATGGGCCTCATTAGCGGGCGATAAGCGATCGCGCTGCCCTGTGCCCTGTAATTACAGCAGAGCCCATTGTAACCGATACTATAGCAGAAACACTCCACAGAATTCACGCCAAACAAACATACGGAACAACCCTTCACGAGGCAAAAAACTGCTATACGCTAGTATCGACTCTGATGATTGGGTAATAGAATGCATTTTAGTGTGTTGGAGTGACAAGCCCGGGCAGTCTGTTAGAAAAACGTTTATTAGCGCATTTGTGTCGCAAGTCGAGCGTGCGAACGATAAGTGACAAGCAATTGCGAATAAGGGCGAGATGGGGCGAACAAGGGCGAGCGGGGGCGAACAGGGCGAAGTGTTTATGAAGTTCGGGGTATTACTGCAGCTCCAGCACCGGGGCTGGGGCGCGAAGAAACCACTTATGATACGGACCGTTTACTCCCTATTGCATTATTAGCGGCGTTTTATTAGAAATAGGTTTACAATTTACGGTTATTTGTTTTTGTTATAAAAAAAACTTACACATCTTACTACCCAATAAAATAAAACCCTCTTTATGCTAGAAAGTATTATTATATAATTGCCACCTGATATAGAGACTGGCTAGTTACCTAATAGTGCGTAAACCCAAAGTAAAAAGCTGTTCTTTCTTGTTACATTTCGAGTTTTAAATTCACTTTTAATCATCGGTTGTCTATACTTCATTGGATCACTATATCTATTGAATTACTTGGTACCCGCTTAGTATTATCAAATCTCGATTGTCATTGTGACGAACAAATTACTTAAGCGTCGAGAGTTCCGTGCCATTAAACGCCATCGCGGAACAATGGTGGGACCATTGTGCTGCCATTCTGGTCGGCTGCGCGGGTATAGCGGACACAAAGCGCAGATTGTGGAGATATCGCGAGATAAACATCCACCGTGCTGAATAGCAACCCTGCGGGACGCAACGGAAAACAGCGAGTGTGATTATAAACTTAACATCTAAATGTGATTCTATAACTCTATTTAAGGCAAATTATTTTTAAAGATATAGAAATATAAATCTTCTTACTTAATACTGTTCAAACAAAATGATTAAATTCTTCCAAATTAATGTATCATTGTATATTTTTTTTGTATTGCTTTACTACACGGTAAATAAATGTGTACTTATGTAATTTTGTTACCAAAAGATTGAATATATTTATAGAAAGTATACCTTAATCTATAACTTTAAGTGTTCATTAAAATCTACGATTATGATTTATTCTAGCTTGTCGTTGCAGAATCCACAAATAAGTGTCAAATAGCTTAATTATATGTTTGTCTATGTCGCTCGATATAAAGTAACCAGAGACAAAACTTTCGAATAAGCTATCCGACATTTATCAGACGATTGTGATGGCCCTTAGAATAATAGCGAGTTGATAGTAAATAACTTAAGTAATAAACATGTTATATGTCAAATTATTGATCGACTACGTCCACGACTTCATTGTTGGTGTAGGTAATCTAGGATCCGGAATTCCAACATTTTACAAGGTTGCGTCATGTGACGACTCGCGTCACTACACAAATTTGGATATAAAGCCATCGATATAACGCCATCTGTTGGAAGCTACTTTACTTCTGACACTTAACTTAACTGTCTAAAGCTCAATACACAAAGGTTTACAAATTTTATTTTTAATATTTTTTTTGAAGTGATATACTTTAGGCATGAGAGTATTTTTGGAGTTACATGATGAATGAAGTTTCACTTTTGCCACTTGGTATGTACCTTGTGCACTCATTTAATGAAAAAGGATGAACTCATGTTTAACAATGAACTCTCTATCCTCATGTTCTATACTTGACTGCTACACATTCGACTACCTATTGCAATCACCTACTGTATTGTAACGACAGCCAAGGTCAACCAGTTGTCATTAGAATGTTCCCAGGACCAGGGGTAAAAATATTACAAGTTTTGGTGTTTGCGACTCCCCCGCCAGCTGACCACGACATTATATTAGCGACGTGTTAGCGTCAGCTTACACCAAAACGAGACGATACGAGACGCAGTGCTGCATTTTTAAAATAGCCATTCGAAATTGAACATTATTCACTACACAAGAAGATACACGTTACTTTTCAAGAGCGGTGTCGCGATATACAGCGCGGTGACAGCTCGAATGACAATTCAAACTCTTGCTATTAAAAGTTTATTCTTTTGTAGTGAATAAAGTTCAATTTTTAATCGCTATCTTAAAAATGCTGCACCCCGTCGCATCGCGTCGCATGTTGGTGAAAACTGACGCTTTCTTTGGTCAGTCAGCCAAGTGTGAAAAGTGTTTTAGTTCTCCGACGTGTCAATTATGCGATCTCCGTTAGTAGTGTAGCGTGTATTAAATTATTTCCTAGTTATCTGTCGTGTGGGGTAATGTGATGAGGGCCGCTGGCGTCGCTCGTTGCCCTCGCCTGAGGATCCGTTAACTAACTTACACATTGACATACACAGGTATCTATTTGGGATGCGCATCATATACTATAGTCTATTCACGTTAAGAAGGCAGTAAATTAAAAAAAAAAAGGTTGTGTGTTAAGTCAGTTTACAGACAATAATTTTACGTGATAACGTCATCACAAGCCGAACTCTTAGGCCGACCGTGCCTCTCTGGCGCTTGTTCCGCGCTCGGCTCAGGCGGAACGTGACAATCAGGCGGAACGTGACAAGTTTTCGTGCGTGCGGCCGGTGTTCATCGATTTATAACACGTTATCACGTCACAAAATTGACAAAAGATCCAATATAACGAACAAAAATGCTACTAATTTAAATGTCGCTTAGATGAAATTCGATTTCAAGCGATAAATAGAAATGGCAACATCTATGTACCTATATTTACAATATTTGAACGTCTCTTACTTAATATTCCCAAAATAAATATATCTTACGTACAAATTATTAATTTTCTATCTATAATTTCATCCGGTGACATGGAAGCTATAAACGTATGTATTCATCTCCTAAACTATGTAGTTAAGTAAGACTAATATTTAACTTAATGCATTAATAAGAAAAGGGAACAAAAACTGGAGTACAAATGTAAGTAATTATCTGCCGAAAAGGCCCCGCTAGTGAAAAAACTCGTTAGCTCCGACAGAGGAAGGGTTAAGTTGTCATTAGCAGACGGGTTTACGTGGCCAACATTGTTTTTTGCTATTGTCATTAAGCCGAGTTTTTACACTTTTACAAAAAAAAATTACAAACTGCCTTAGGACTTGTATACACTATACAGAACCGCGGTGGGACGTCGCATCGTAAAAATAATGTCACACAACTATATAATACATGCGACAGTAATTGTATTGCCGTGTGACGTAATTTTTGCGATGCATAATGCGTATAATATTGTAGTTTTGTATAGTCCCTTAGCCTCGGCAAGGTTTGTCAAAATATAATGTAGAATTTCACGTCTTCAAGTCGAACGCTTGCGAGCGACCAATCAGAAATGGATACTAATACGTTTCGAGCATTATTATTAACATAATACGGTCCCTACATTATTATATTGTAATGGAACACGGGCACAATGCCTAGTGTCGTATTGTCCGTCCCCCCCCCCCCGGACCCCCGCCCCGTAAGTGACACATTTTCCCATCGACACAACATCGCTAACCCTTTATTAACAACCAGATTAGCTACAACCGCATTATTTGTCAACAGCGTCGCCGCCGTGCGCGCCGCACTGCCGCTATACCCCGAACATAGAGTCCACATTCGCGCGACCATCCGCTACATTCTTTTAGCAACATAAAAGCAATTAGAGGGCGACCAGCGTAGCCCGAGCTGCTAAATCACGAGGTTAGCTACAGTTTGGACGCGACGCGAGGGTCCGGGGGGTCTCGCTAGTCTGGCCGGGCCTGACATATGCTCGTCTGGGGTCGGCCGTAAGCCTCTTCTCCGCGAGGGCGGGCGGCGCCCTCGCGGGCTGTTTACCGACTTCACTTTATTAAAGAGCAATTCGCGAAGGTGCGCAAACAGCGGCGCTCTATTGTGCAGTAATGCCTCTACTCACATTTTATAAAATGTTTGAGGGCGCTCACGACAACACGCTTCAGAACCCTCGATGTCATTCATACAGTAAAAGTATGTCCATTAGTCACACACTTTCCCAGTAATATTATTGACAATCAGTAGGGTAAGCACGAACAATTGACAGCGACGTATTCGTAACGTTATTAATTGAGAATTGTGTGAAAATCATGGCAGCGCCTGTACAAATTTAACTCGACAAAGTCACGAATACGTTGTTGTCAATTGTTCGTGCTTACCTCACTGAAACCGTTTAGTGAAGGGTTAGGATTGTACTATAGCCTATAGTATAGGCTAAAGGGACACTAACTGTTCGCCTTTTCGAGGTGTGGGTGAAAACAAGTATGAGGATGACATCTCCTACGACTCCGACTCTGTATGTATATTATCCTGGTCGGCAAAATAAGGACCGAGGAACAAAATCGTATTAGGTAATTTGTTATAAATATAATCATGTATTTTAATAAATTAATATCCGAAACAAAAACTGTTTACTCTTTTTTTTACGAAAATCATGTGGACGGAGGGGTATGAAATCTGGCACAGTTAAAGTTTATAAGGAGAAGGAGTGATCTAAACTAATATTTTTGGAGTTTACTCCTTATGAAACTATTTTCTTATATAAGCCCGGGGTATAAAAATCTATGAGAGTAAAATCGAATTCCCGATGTCTGACGTCACGCGGCAATATCACACTTTTAGATTCTCCGTTCCAATCAGAAATATAATAAAAGTTGACAACCTTCAAAAGTTAACAAATCAAAAATTATTTAAAAAAAAAACAAAGTATAGACTATAGAGTACAAAATATAAAAAAAGGTTATTTTACTACGCTATGTACACACTACATAGCATTTTTATTTTTTGAGTGCACTTTACTTTATTTGCATTGCACACCAAATTTTACTTTATAGAGTAAACTTTAAAAAAAAAATAACATGACACATTACCTGAGATTAATAATTCACACTATTGTGGGTTAGATACAATTGCAGTTGTCACGCGTTTGTCAATCTGTCTTTTACATTCAATACATTACCACACAACATTTACATTTTTATTTCGTATTTAATAGGCAAAAAAAACAGTCTGATAAAGTTCAAACTTAAAAATTAAATGCATTGTGGGCGAATTTCGACCACAAGTTAAAATTAATTTGTAAATTAAAGGTTAAATGTACAAACAGGACACTGACCTGCACCCTGACCTCGGGCAGGTTGACCTTCATGGCGAGCTCCTCCCGCGAGTACACGTCCGGGTAGTGACTCTTCTCGAAGGCCCGCTCCAGCTCGTGCAGCTGGTACGTGGTGAAGGTGGTCCGGTTGCGGCGGTGCTTCTTCTTGTCCGCCGCCGAGCCGGGCCGGGCCTCGTCCTCGCTCGCGCTCGCGTCCACCTCCGCCTCCGCCCCCGCGCCCGCGCCGCCGCTCGCCATGTACCCGTCGTTGCTGTTGCACGAGCCCTCACCTGTGGCAAAACAGTAGGTATAGCTAACGTCATCATTTTCGAAGTCATTTATTGTACTATTTATTTAATTATGTTGGAAACTGGGTAATGAAAGTTAATCGGTAAAAAAATTGTTAAGGCCGGGCTACACGCTTGAGCATCGGCGAGCTCAGAGAGAGAAAAGTTACATTGCTCCATTTGAAGCGACCCGTGGTACTTACACTATATTTATAGTCTATTCGCGTAAGGAATGCAGTGAATCATGCGTACATAATTATGTCAAAAATAGCTTTTGCCCGCGGCTGCGCCCGCGTAAACACAGTATGCCACGGGAAAACTGCAGTTTTAAGGATAAAAGTACACTATGTATTATTCCAGAGCTAAAACTACTAACCATATTCAATTTCATCAAAATCCGTTTAGTAGTTTTAGCGAGAAAAGTGTAACAAACATCCATCCATCCAAACTTTCACTTTTACAATAGTAGTAGGATGGCATACTGTTAATGTGAACACGGCTAATGCATTACATATTGGCAAATTTTGATATTTGTACGTATTATTCACTGCCGTCTTAACGCGAATAAACTATATTATCCCCTCGTCTGTCGGGACGCGCGCCGGGCGTCTTATTAGAAAGCCGCATCTTTCAGTCTAGATTTCGGCCAAGGTCTAAAAATGCGCCCCGTCGCAAAAAATGACGAGAACTCCCACATTTTGTATGAAAGATATAATATATAAATATTATGTTGTTAGAATCTGTACGAGGTAATCTATGAATTAATACATGTAAAATATTTTGTAATCCTAAGGTGAAAGTAGGTGAAGTATTTCGTGTGATAATCAAAAAAAATCATTCATTCAAATTTCTTATATTCTACGTCCAAAAAGGATATACTTTTTTACAATAATCAATTAAAAAACAACACTTTTTCATACTATTTTTTTATACCATACGCTTTTTAGATAACTACATAGGGCCCGTCTGTCGACGACGACGGGGTATCTAGCCAGGAGCTTAATACGTGTGAATAGGTCGATGACTCCATAAAAATAACAAGTGCTAAATTGTATGCGGTTACAGCTATCGTGAAGCCATTTTTATAACTATTTTCTGTTTAGTGTTCACCAAGTGATACATCATAGCCCGCTTATCAGACCTATAGGCTATATAATCAATCATCCTCAACTATCAATTACAGTGCTGACGTCAGCAGTCCGCACTCCGCACGCGTATGCAAATCGCAGCTAACACAATGCAACACACAACAGTGAAATTAGCCCCCGTGTACACAACGGTATCTGTTCGTACGTCTCGCCGTGTTACTGACCATCTATCATGTTCCATGATACACGTTTCCCCTCTAGCGGCCGAATACTGAAACGATTCAACCTCCGTCGTCTAGTCGTTTGGAGCTTGACTCTCGACTCGGAGGTCGTCGGTTCGATTCCCGCGTTGGAAGAACAAAAAATGTTATTTCCAAGTTTGATTGTCTGACAAGAAAGTTGATCCATGCGTCGGATGGGCATGTAAAAGTCGGTCCTGCGCCTGATCTCTCGCCAGTCGTGTCGGTTATCCGTCCCACTAGGTTCCGGGAGTAAAAGAGTAGAAAGTGCTCTTATGTTAGCAGTATTAGAACACAGTCCGATCCATGGTCCGAACTGTGCGTGTGATGGGAGCTATTGTATTAAGCGCATTTTATAACTTACTAGTATAGGTAATTGCTTTTAAATTATTGTCGTTTGCCAACATGTAATACCTACTTTTAGACATTTCTTATGGCTCGGCCATGAGTCGCGGCTCACGGCCGGTGTTTCGTCTACTGCCGTCGTGCGTGTGAACGCTTGTGCGGACGGGAGGCGCTCGGGACAGATCCCCAATTCTCGCATGTAACTTACACTTTCAATTTAGTCACAATGAATAATAAATCAATCGTCTTAATATAATGAACTGATTATTATGAAAATACAATTTTGCTCTTTTAACATATCGAAACTGCATCGAAACTGTATTTTTATAAGAGTTAATTAACAGAATCGACTCACTGATTTTTGCTGCGCTGCGTTTGTTCTTCGTCACCACTATGAGTTTAAAGTGGTATTTCCAATGATGCACAGATTTTCTTTCAACGTAATTGGTTTTATCTATATATATAAAAGGCAAAGCTGATTGACTGATGTATCAACGCATAGGCCAAACTCTAAGGCTAGAAATTTTGGACACACATATTTCTCAAACGACGGAGGCATCTAAGGAAGGATTTTTCAAAATTCAACCCCCAAGAGGGTAAAATAGGGGATAAAAGTTTGTATGAAACTTTTTGCATGCTATTTCGTATGAATTGAGTACGGAAAAAATAATGAGTTACATATTTCAGCGTTTTCTAATTCTGCCCCTAGGTGGGTAAAATAGGGGATGAAAGCTTAAAACTTTATTTCACGCGGACGAAGCCGCAGGCAATTATTGCTAGTTGAATTATAAATGAATCGTCCTGATATCGTACAGTAATTAGGAGCAATTAAAACGGGTTTGACGTTTATTAGAATACCATTTTGCAGTTTTAACATATCCTAACTGTACGAGTATTATCGCAGGATTTCATTAGCAGAATCGACCTTCAGAGAGTACACTCGTCTGCGTTCAACACACAACTCAGGCAGTTCAGGCAGACACAACTATTCTATCTTAGGCTTCGAAGTCACTTTGAAATTACATATTTTGTTATGAAATATTCAACAACATACAACAGATGGATGAATGGATGGATGTTTGTGACTCTTTCATGCAAAAACTACTGAACGGGTTTTGATTAAATGTGGTATGGTAGCAGTTTAAGTTCTAGACTAATAAAAATGATTTATTTATTTATTTAAAGTTAATTAAAACGGGTGACCCCAATTACATTAGTTAACTAATTTAAAGTAAAATTAATAATATTACCATAAATCAAATTACAAAATTACTTTACAATAGAAATTACAATAATACCTACTTTTCATTCCGAAAAACTTGTGTTTACGTGGGATACTGTGTTTACGCGTGCAACGCTTAATACGAGTAAGCAACAAAACGCTTGTAGTTTGCAATAAATCATCGTCGGCCGCTCGCAATATTCGCGCTACTACAGCGGTAACGTCACTGTTGAGCGCTGCGTCACCTTCAACCGCACGCCCGCGCCGCACGCGCGCGCCACGAGCACTACAGCCAGTACTCACTCACAGTATAGTAACTGCAAAGCCTTTTTAATTAATAACTAGATGATGCCCACGACTTCGTGCGCGCAAAAAGAGATCCCGCCGGAACCGTATATTTTGCCGCGATACATTAGCCTTGTACTTCTCCGTGGTCTACTTTATATCTGTGTCAAATTTCATGATGTTTGGTTTAGTAGTATTGACGTGAAAGAGAAACAACCAAACAAACAAACTCACTTTCACAATTATAATAATAGTGAGGATTTATATTGCATTACATCAGGCTTTTAACATTTTAATTTGCAACACCTATGCAGCATTTACAATATTAGTGTAGCGCTTTTATGCGCAGTAGTAGTCAAAATAGCGATAACTTAATAGTCGATTTAATTACATTTAAAGTCATGATAACGATAAGAAAAATATCTGTGGACGCTTCACGCCACGTCAATCTGGCCCCGTGGTAAGTATCCGAAGAATTACTTGTGTTACGGGTACCAGACAACGGGAAGTATATATTTAATAATTTTATACTATAGGTACATACATATATTAAAGATTTTTATTATAGTAATATAAACATATTTAATACACATCCATGATACATGAACACAGAAAAAATTACAGTTCCGTCGGTGAGATTCGAACCCGCGCACCAGTGCGCTCAATCACTGAGCCACAGAAGTCGTCGTCTTCATAAACGTCGTCTTCTTGAAATTCAAATCAAATAACAGGCTTTTACTGAAGGTAATTAACCTTGCAACTACATATGTAGAGTACATGAAATATAGCGAGCTCTTTCAATGACGTGTCTTTTCAATATCACAATATTTGTATTTAATCATAATCCTCGGTTGAACATTCAATATTTTTGTATACGAGAATAACTCAATTACGACGCGATTAGTGATCGACATTAACGCAGTATAACTCAATAATCCGCTGTGACGCGCCGTCAATGTGACAGATAGAGACGTCAAAACAGACTACCGTCCTGCTCGCACCCGATGAAATTAGTGGAGATAAAACAAGACAACAACACAAGAGAAAACAAACAAAACGCAATGCATTAAGAGTTAAGACGTGATAGCATCTTGCGCCTTTTAGTGGTAATTATGATGGCTCGTCGGTGTCGGTCGGTGTCGGTCGGTGTCGGTCGGCGTCGGTCGCTTGTCGGCCGTGGGTCGTTTTTGCCCCAACCCTAATCATACGTCAGATTTGCCGTTAAAGCTCAATAATGATTTTACAAAACGGCCTTATTGATTTATTGTGATACGCGGCCCTACAGCCTGACGCCTGGAGGTATCTGTGTCTGGAATCTTAAACGATGACGTCATAATATCTCGTCTTAATAAAATATTGAAAGTGCTTTTGAGCGGACTTTAAATCTTAGGGTCAGCTTACACTAAAACGAGACGATGAGCGACGCGGCGCTGTATTATTAAAATAGTTATTCAGAATTAAACTTTAGTTAGTACACATGAAGATACACGTTTCATTGCAACAGCGGCGCCGCGCTCACCAAAGCGGTGTAGTTTGACATTGCAACAGCGGCGCCGCGCTCACCAAAGCGGTGTAGTTTGACATTGCAACAGCGGCGCCGCGCTCACCAAAGCGGTGTAGTTTGACATTGCAACAGCGGCGCCGCGCTCACCAAAGCGGTGTAGTTTGACATTGCAACAGCGGCACCGCGCTCACCAAAGCGGTGTAGTTTGACATTGCAACAGCGGCGTCGCGCTCACCAAAGCGGTGTAGTTTGACATTGCAACAGCGGCGCCGCGCTCACCAAAGCGGTGTAGTTTGACATTGCAACAGCGGCGCCGCGCTCTCCAAAGCGGTGTAGTTTGACATTGCAACAGCGGCGCCGCGCTCACCAAAGCGGTGTAGTTTGACATTGCAACAGCGGCGCCGCGCTCACCAAAGCGGTGTAGTTTGACATTGCAACAGCGGCGCCGCGCTCACCAAAGCGGTGTAGTTTGACATTGCAACAGCGGCGCCGCGCTCACCAAAGCGGTGTAGTTTGACATTGCAAATCTTGCAATTAAACGTGTATTATCTTCTTGTGTAGTGAATAAAGTTCAATTCTAAATCGCTATCTTAAAAATGCAGCACCGCGTTCTGTATGGTCTCGTTTCGGTGTGAACTGACCCTTATTCCTTGAAAAAATATGGTTCTTCAGCTAATCAAAAGTGAGTTTGCTTATAGTTTAACTTGTAAAAAATCGCCAATTCGGTTTCTATTATAAAACGATACGTGTACCCACATACTTTAATTTGTATTTTAAAAAAAATACAGTTGTTACTCCAAAATTGTACACGTCCAGCATAATAACCGAGCTCTGGCACGAATATAAATGTTTGTTTGCACTCGTACATTGTGAATAAGTCACTTATCAGTTTTTGCTGTTAAGAGTTGGTGGATTCAATTTGGTCGGCAATAAATAAAGGTTCGCCAGCGACAAGTAAATAGCTAGTCGATCGGTCGGACGATCGCTCGAACTGCCGTCGATCGGTCGGACGATCGCTCGCACTGCCGTCGATCGGTCGGACGATCGCTCGAACTGCCGTCGATCAGATCGGCTATTCGATCGGTACCTACTGTGTTGTGATAACTGATCATTACGTTATGCCTGACCGTGTGTTTACACAAGTGTTGTATAAATTAACTGTATTCCAAGAGCTTGTTTAGATTACAATTCCACTGAAACATAACTGAATTAAATCAAACAGCGTTAGTGCCTTCACACGCCGAGCTGCGGCGCGCGGCGATTCACCGCCGGCGCCGCGGCACAAAATCTATACAAATCGTAGCTCAGCGGCGGAAGCGCCGCGGGAGTTTCGGCGCGTATGTAAAGGCACTTACACATTATATTAAATGGGTACACATTTAGCAGAATGTATTCAAAAAAGAAATCAAACGGATACACTCTGCTGGAACTCGAGAATCTCCTTGAACAAGAAGGAACAGGCTGTGGTCTCCCGCCCCGCCTCCTGCCGCTATAGTCTACTTCGACAAGAGGTAAAGTATCTGTGTGTGTAAGTGAAATTATAAAAAACACCTCCACTTTTATGTACTGTACAGAAAATTGCTTTGTTAAAAAAACTCTCTAGTTTGAATTGTTTCTCGAGATGATGGTCATTATGTAGATACCTATCAATGTGTAATTTATAGATTCGATTTTTAGCAAAAAATATTAGGTACAAGCGGTACTGCTTCTCTGGCGTACGAGACTGCAATGTAACAAATATTGTATCTTAAATATAACTAGCTTTTGTGCCGGTAGCATTTCACTCCGTGGGGACTATTTCGAAAAATCCCTTTTAACGTATGTCTACGTCATAAAAACTATCTGCGTGCCAAAATTCAACGTAAATCGTTCAGTTGTTGATATTTCACTATAAAAACTTTGGCCCCCATTTTGCCCCCTTACGGGACGCATTTAAAAAAATTGTTAAATACATACTCAATGATTCGTATTCATTGGTTCGGATATTAAGTTTCATGGAAACCGGGGCAGATTTTAAATATTTTGCATTAATGTTCAACC